>JACYFF010031954.1:89416737-89436004 GCA_017589665.1 Selenicereus undatus
GAGATGGTGATGCAAAGATGATGATGATGAATGGGGTGATGTATAGCCGTGGAGAAGAAGCTCGTGGTTGAGTGTTTTTGGAGGCAGTCGTGGCTTCCCTTGATTGAAGATGTGAAGCATGATTTTATGGTGGGGAAGGTATCTAGGGTTTTTTTTTTTTTGGACTCCTTCTCCCCCAAGTCTTCTAGCTACTCTCCAACTAACCCTAGCCCAAATAAATAATTATGAAAATAATATTTTTCATAAATTATTATTTTTGGACGGTCTTGATAGCTAAGCGTGTAAAACCCAAACTTCGACCTCCTCTCTTATCCTCTTTATTTTATTAATACTAAACCTGAAAAATATATAAAATAAATTAAATTAGATGAAATAATATATATAATATAATCGAAATAATTATTAAAACAATGCATGATTTTTGGCTTAACAATTTCCTTCAAATTTTTTCCTCATTGCTTTGTTATGTAGTCCTTTGTCCAATTGGTGATCTACAGATATTTCATTAGTGATCCATTATTATGTGAATAGTGATTAACAGATATGCTTTCAATTAGTGATCATCCTTTTAGTAATTGCTTTAACACAAACAATGACTGTATTCCTCTTTGTTAACAAATCAATGGTCATGTAGTTTGTGATGATATGCATTTGATCACTAATCTGATGACAAATGATTAGTGATCATTAGGCTTTTAATTACTAATCCACTACCATAAGATATTACAATGGGTGACCAATTTGTAGTTAGTTAATTGTGAAAAAAAATGCTTGGCCAATAGTCTATTTTCGAACATTTGAGAGAATTATTCTTCTTTAAGTCTTCAATTGACAGCTAGAGGATGTTATGGCTGTTGACAGTTGTCATTCCTTTGAGCTGGATACATCTTTATTGAAGCCTATTTTACCATTCCTAATATTTTTTCTTTTCTAGTTAGTGATCAATAGATTTGTAATTAGTGATGATTAGTGATCATTTGGAGTATGATTATTGATCACCTATTTAAATGATCAATTCCCCCACATGGCTTACAATTGAATGCTTTGTCTACTTGTTGGCCAATACATATTTGATTAGGGGTCCACTAGAAAAAGATTAGCCTTTTTTCCCATTACTTCAAATTTAGTCTCTCTCTTGATGGTGATCAATATACATTAGGCTTGTGATCACTTGGAATATGATTAGTGATATCTTCTGCCATTATTTACTTCTTTACTCGTCTGATGATCAATAGTCAACATTTAAATACATATTTTTTTCCTCATTGCTTAAAGTTCAATCCTTCTATAGTTGGTGATCAATGGAGTTGTGATTGGTGATCATTTAAAATATCATTAGTGATCAGTTATCTGAACAATGCCTATTTTGCCTAATTGCTTACTATTGAATCCTTATCTACTTTGTGACCAATAGTTATTTATTTAGTGATCCACTGACATGATATCTAAATTTTTACTCCTTTTTCCCCTTGCTACTTAAAATTAAATCCACCTCATGATCGTGATCAATACATAATTATTATTGATCTCGTCACATATGAGTAGCGACTATTTCTATAAATGTTTACCTCTTCCCTCATTTGCTTAGAAATTAGTCCTTCGTCTTGTTGGTGACCAATAGAGCTATGATTGGTGATCATTGGGAATATGATTGGTGATCAACTATCTAAATCATGCCATTTTGCTTAATTACTTAAAGTAAATCCTTTGTCTAACTTGTATAACAACTCCTAGTGTAAAACCAGCTTTCACAGGGCTTGGGGAGATCAAAATTTAGCCAACCTCAGCTCTTTAAGCATATCTACCTTAGAGAGGCCGATTCCCCTTTATCTAATTTGCGATTGATAAATATATCTTTAGTGATCCATTGGCATGATATCCAAATTTTTACTCTTTTCCCCTATCATTACTTAAAGTTAAGTTTGTCTCTTGATGGCAATCAAAAGACAATTGATTATTGATCTCCTGGCATATTAGTGATCATTTATGTAAATGTTTACTTTTCCCCATATTTTCCTAGAAATTAGTCATTTGCCTTGTTATTGATTAATAGTGTTGCGATCGATGATCAATAGAGTTGTGATTGGTGATTATTTGAAGTATGATTATGGATCATTTACCTAAGTGGTTCCATTTTTACCTAATTTCTTACTATTGAATCCTTTGTCTAATTTGTGATCAATAGATATTTATTCAGTGATCCACTGGCATGATATCTAAATTTTTACTCTCTTCCCCCTCCCTCGCTACTTAAAAAAATTAAGTCCATCTCCTAAGGCTGACCATTTATATAAGTGAACATGTATATAAGCAAGCAGCTGGAATGAGCAATTTGGATTTTCACTACAGTTCCCAAATTGGTGTGGCTAAGGAAGAAATTTTTGAAACAAGAAAAATTGTCATCAAAGATGTTAAGACTGTGACTATGTTCATTAAGTAAGCGGAGCGGTATTAGTTATTCACAGCTACTTATTACAATCCTACTTAATAGTCATTATTAACTTAGTTTTTATATTCTATAGTGCTAAAGTAGTTGCTGATCGGGCACATACTGTAGATGACATTGACCAAAGAAAAGGCTCTGATGACAAAAACTAAAGTAGTCCACAACAGTAAAAAAAAAAAAGTATCATTTCAAAGTATTTTGCCTGTAAGTCATACAATGATGATAATGGTGCCAATGAAGCAAATGATGAGGACAAACCAGAGAGGAACAAGGGCTCGAAAGATAAATTACTTGAAGAGCGACCACATAAGAAGGGGACGAGTGAGAAACCTATTGAGAGTAGCTCATACAAGGCAATCTTATCTGACAAGTCTCTGGAGAAAGCTGAAGAGGATAAGAAGAATAGTGAACAATACCCCTTGATAATTATGCAAATAAGAAGGCAAAAAGTGACAAGTCATCATATAAAGGTCAAGGAAAATAAGCTGCGTTTGAGAAACCTGCACAGAAAGCTTTGAAGAAGGGTAAGGACAAGAAATAGATCCTTGGAAAGACTCTAAAGAAGAAGGCAAACACCAAAAAATCTCCTAGGAAGACGGAAAAGAGTGAGAAGTCTCTATATAATAGTCCAAAGAAACATATCATTTTTGGAGGTCCTCAGAGAAATCTCAAGAGAAGAAAAAGAGTAATAAATAGAACCCTACTGAAAAGCTTGAAAACAAGGGTGGGAAAGACTGATAAATTCACTAACAAGCCTAAATACAAAGAAGAAACTTGTGAAAAATCCCCAGGGAAATATCCTAAGAAGCTACCAGAGGATAAGTTAGAAGAAAAAAGGAAGGATAAGCCAAAGAAGAAATCATTCCCTGTTAGATGATCCCAAGGGATGAGAGATATAGTACAGCCTCAAGTACAGAAAGGGTACCTCTTTGAAGTAGAAGTTTTCAATTTGGATGAAAAAGAAAATGCTGATGCAAATTAGGATCTGAAATTATGAAGAATAACACATTAATGATGATAATGATTAGAGACGTTAGGAACAAGAAACGACAGTCTTTGACATTATAAAGGCTCTTCTAAAGAGTAAGAGGCCCGCATTAGAGTCTAAAGGAGATCACATAATGGGTCAAAAAGATGCTCAATCCCAGACTGGTGATGTTATGATATTACCCAAACCCAAAAAGTTAGAACAATAGCTTCAGATGGTTCAACAAGAAAAACCTTTAAATTTTAAAGAAGAGATAGACAATGAAAAGAAAACATACCAGAAGATCTTCACTAGTATGATGAGCATTCGTTTGTTTTCATCAAAGGTGGCTCAATTCATCGAAGCCCAAACTGAAGCAATCAAATCTATGGGATTTACCCCGTTCTTGAAGGTTGATTTTAAGCAAACACCAGGAAAATGTGCTACTTGGCTAGTGGAAAGTTTTAATCCTTCTGATGTCTGCTTGTGGCTTCTTAATGGACAGAAGTTTCATGTTACCTATTCAATGTACATTCGACATAGAGACGACCTATTAGAGGAGGGGATATTGTTGAAGTGCGCAAGTCTTCTAGTGATGAACAATATAAAAAGGTGTACGATGCATGGATGAAAGAATGAAGAATGGATAACAACACCCACAACTGACTCAAAAGCTAGATTTCATGGTAGACAGAACTGATGAGGGGAAAGCTTTAACATAAATTTCATCTTTGATCTGATCAAATTCTTCTTCTGCGAATCGAAGGGCCTCTACTGTAGCAGATCATTCCTAGAAAATGTGAAAGATGTCAATCTGATCCCTGCCCTAAACTGGCATCAATTTATCTTCGACAAACTTGTTGATCGTGTAAGGCATTACAAAAAGATAGAACCATAAAAAGGGTACATTTCGACGATCTACTCTTCTTCTTAATGGTGAGTGCTCCTCTTCAACAAGTAATTGATAATTACAAAACCTATTATAAGTGCGCATTCCTTCATAAAATTGGCGATGAATCTTTATATTATAAATGCTAGAATGTGTAAGAGGCTAAGTGTTGAGGAAATGAAAAATGCCAACATGGGAGCAAATTTAGGGTATATGTAGCTTCACAACCGTTGGATCAAAATCTTAAACAATCTTAACCCTTGGATTTATCTTTACTAGCCACATTAGGTCTCAAGTTCGATTTCCCCCTCCCTCATTGTATTGTACTATTTACTAGGCACATTAGGTCTTAGGTTCGATTCCCTCATCCTCCATTATATTGTATTGCCCATTGTGGCTCTTACGAACCAAAACGTTTTTAATTTTCGTCATTATTATTATTAATATTTTGTATTTTTTAGTACAAATATAAATTTGAGCATGTGTTACTAGAGATAATAGAATAATAAATACGATTTCCATGATTCTTTCTATTATTACTATTGTTGTTGTTGTCGTTATTATCGTTGTCGTTGTTGTTATCTTTCCGTTTGAATTTGATAACATAGTCAATATTAGAAATGATCATCAAATTATCAAAGAGAGATTAAGAGATTATAATAGATATAAAAAATTTTATTAGTTCATTATTATAAAATACATTAATAATTTAGAAGTTTTAACTTAATGAAACGAAATTATAATTACTGAACAAGTCATAAAACCTTATATGACACCTTATTATTAACACATAATATAATATACACAATTATAAAGAAACAACAAATATTTTTTATTTCCATTATTATTATTATTATTAATATTTTGTATTTTTCGATACAAATATAAATTTGAGCATGTATTATTAGAGATAATAGAAAAATAACTATGATTTCCATGATTATTTCCATTATTATTATTGTTGTTATTGTCGTCATTGTCGTTGTCAGCGATTTTATCTTTCTCCTTGAATTTGATAACATGGTCAATATTAATTATGATCATCTAATTATCAAAGAGAGATTAAGTGAGTATAATGGATATAAAATTTTTTATTATTTCATTATTATGGAATAAGTTCATGTTTTAGAAGTTTTAACTTAAGGAAACCGAATTGTAATTACTGAACAAGCCGTAAAACCTTAGGTGACACCTTATTATTATCACATAATATAATTATACAAATTTATATAGAAATAATAAAAAAATTATTTCCATAATTATTATTATTATTTTGTCTTTTTCGTTACAAATGTACATTTGAGCATGTATTATTAGAGATAATATAAATATAAATATGATTTCCATGATTATTTCCATTCTTACTATTGTTGTTGTTGTCATTATAGTTATCGTCCCTGTTATCTTTCTCTTTGAATTTGATAACATAGTCAATATTAATTATGATTATATAGATGTAAGGGTTGTGCTGAAAAATTACATATTGTAAGCATGATATAACATATTGCAAGGGTTGAATGTGAAATATAAAAAAAAAATTAAAATAAAACACAATCATCATATTAGGGCCCGTGAAACTGAATTTCTTTCACATTTAATATGATCTATTTAACAGAAGGAAATAAACGAACTATTTTTCTTTTTGTTTCAAAGCATATATATCTTACAATTAAATTTAATTCATTTAAATCTTAAATGTATAATTAATTTTTTAACATTTTAAATAAATTGACCAAAATCTAATCTATTTAATGCAGAAGAAAAATTGAAATCACTTTCGTTTTCTTTTAAACCATACAAATCCAATAATCAAATTCTCTTCATAAAACACCTAAAATTATAATTAATGTTTTACCTTTTAAAATAAAATACCCTAAATTGCCATAACACTTCAAACTAAGAAATATCTCAACCCACAAATCTGAACTCAACCCATCTCTTGCAAGACAACATAAGGGCATGAGAAGTTTATATCAAAACCCATGAAACTATTCAGTTGACATGAAAGCCAAATGTACAAAGTATGAACACTTAATTATATTAGCATCCCCTAATTGGCCATTTTAAATAGCCAAAAAAGTTATGTATGAGCATAGATACAATGTTCAAATTATTTTCGTTGAAAGACAAATTTTATTTCTGTTACATATAAAACTGAAACTAAACTGACTTCAAAATAGTTTATACCTAAATTCACTAGACAATTAGTCACTTCATAAATTTTTGCTCAACAATAAGAGGAGAAGGTAAATTTTTCATCATTGGCATCATAGATTGACTTATCATCACCCAATTTAGGTCCTATTCTTTTCAGTGGGAAATGAGGGGTGTAAGATGAGTGGGTGTTGGAAAAGGGGGGAAGGAGTGGGTGGGTGTGGTATTTTTTTTTTAAGTGTGGATGACAGCTGAATGTAGTTGAATGAAGTTGAAATATTGGTTATTAATAATTTTTTGTTTTCTAATGTAATAATTTTATTGTGATAGTAATTAATGATGATAAAAAAATTTTATTTTTGTTCATTCTTTTTTATTTTGTTTATTTTTTATTTTTTATTTTGGTATTTTTATTATTTCATTTTACATTTTTTATTTTTAATTCTTAAATTTTTAAATTTTTAAATTTGTATTTTTTTATTTGTATTTTTTAAATTTTTAATTTTTTATATTTTTTATATATTGTTTTATTTTTTAATTTGTAATTTATAATTTTTGTAATTCTAATTTTTATTAAATTTTTTTAAATTTTTAAATTTTTCAGTGTTTATTTTTTTATTTTTTTGTATTTATTTTTTTATTTTCTTATTTTTTGTTTTTTTTTGGAATTTTTCGTTGGTTGTTTTTTTGGAATAAAAAAATGAAAAATAAAAAATAAATAGATACAACAAAATAAAAAATAAAAAAATAAATACAGAAAATTTAAAAATTTAAAAATAAATAAATAAAAAATAAAAATAAATGAAAAATATTTAAAATTTTGAAGATAAAAAATAAAAAATAAAGAAAATAAAAAATAAAAAAATAAAAAATGAAAACAAAAATAAAAATGAATACAAAAAATAAAAAAATTAAAAATTAAAAATAGAAATAAAAAATAAGAAATAAAAATAATGAAAAGTTATAAAAATAATGAAAAACAAAAAAAATAAAACTGTTTCATGACATCCGAAAAATTAAAACTGCTTATAATTGCTATCAGATTATTCATACACACAATTACATAAATTGTAAAAATTTTCAAAATATGAGAAATGGTTGTTTTATGTAGGTGTGGAAAGGAGTGAGTGAATGTGGGAAGGAGTTATATTTTTTTTAAAGTGTGGGAAGGAGTGGGAAGAGGGGGGAAAGAGTGGGTGAGTGTGGGTTGGGTTGATTTTTCAAAACGAACAGGGTGTTAGCATGGTTTGTGATAAATTCACTATCTACTGTCTCCATCATACTTATATAGACTTTTGTCACAATCATATACTTTTTAATTATTAATCCAATTAGTTATGCACGAAGTTGCTGTATATTTAACTTTTTCATTGAATTTTTCCATTATGTTCTCTAAATTATAATATTAATCATGTCTACCATAACTATTTATTTATTATTTCAATAACATATCTGCAGAATATCTATTTGAATATACTCCGTGCAAAGCACGGACCCAAACTAGTATAGGGAAACAAACTCATCAATACATATTAATGTGTAAAGGTAATAAAAATGTCAATTTACCTTAGAAAAAGGAATGGCAGAATCTATTAGTGACCAATAATAAACTTACTATAAGCAATAACTTATGAATTATGAACTGCCAATATGCATCTAAGAAACCTCTAATTTTTTGATTGTGTTGTATTTTCAGATGCTTTACTTTGATAGAGTCATCTTTGTTAAGAGAACTGTCAAGAGAGAATTCCCTGTGATGTCCACATGAATTACTGAAGAGATCAATAAATGAATAGAAGACGAGGATAAGAGCTATGGTTTTGGGAAAGTGACCGTCGACCATCCACTAGATATTTACATCCAACGCAACCCAAGAAAGCAAGCTCCTTTAGACCACAATAAGTTAGAAATTAAGGTAATAAATAAAACATATTCATCTTTGTTATAACATGGGTGAGCATCCTAGTTGGTGATCAATACCAATGTGGTTAGTGATTTCTTTGCATATCATTTGGATTAGTCTTCATTTTTATCCCTACCCCTTAGAATGCAGTCGTTGTGTGTATGCTGATCAATAGAGGTGTTGGTGATGATTAATAGTTGTAAAATTATTGATCAACAATTATGTAATTAGTGATTAGTAGTCATAGATTACTGAAGACTTAACTCAATCTTTCTGTAGATGGCTGATGGATGGAGATATCACTAGTGATCAATTATAGTAACATTAGTCGGCATCTAAGTAAATGTTTTAGATATCTTTGCCCAATTGTTTTAGAAATTAGTTTTTATCAACTAAGTGATCAATAGTCATATGATTAGTGATTATTATCAATAACTATAGTGCTCACTTAAATTAATGTTTACTTTTTCTCCAATTGTTTAGAGATTATATGCATAAAATTGGTGATCACTACGTATTAGTGGTCAATAGACATAAGATTAATGATCACCTAACTTAACTTGGAATTTTGTCTTTGTGCGGATGCCTGATGGATAAAGATGTCATTGGTGATTAATTGTGCTAACATTAGTCAGCATATAATTGAATATTTACATTTTTTGTCTACTAAGTGATCAATAATCAACATGATTAGTGATCACTACCAATAATATTAGTGATAACTTAAATTAATGTTTACTTTTTTGCTCACTTTGCTTGAAATTCAGTGGTTTTATGTATAATGATCAACATGGTTGTTATTGATGATCAAATGGGATATCCCTTAGTGGGCTTTTAACTGAATATTTACTTTTTTATTTCCAATTTTTTGGTGATCAATAGTAATCAGGTTGGTGATCAATACTTATGTGACTAGTGATCAATAAAGATGAGATTAATGATCACTTAACTTAATGTTTGCTTCTTTCCCTTACTACTTTTAATTTAATCCTTATGTTGGTGGTGATTAATATTGATGTCATTAGTGATAAAAATGTATAAGATTAGTGAGCACTTAACTTATTGTTCAACTCCCTCTTTGTTGCTTACAATTCAGTGCTTGTCTAGTAAGTGATCAATAGTCATATGATTAGTGATCAAATAGCACATTATTATGTTCGCCTAACCAGATGTTCACTTTTTCCCTCTTCATTGCTTAAAATTTAATATGATAACATATTTATTTCTTAAAAATCTAGAAAAACATTGAGGAGATTAGTGCTCCTCAAAAATAGTTAGCTATGGCTTACAGAAAATTCATCAGCGTCACGGAAAACATGTGCAACAACTACCAAGACAATGAAGTTCTTTGTCAGATAATAAATGAAGCAAAAGCAATGTTCTTCTCGTACTGCGATGCTCGTACTCTACGTGATGAATCACGAAAATAGGGGAATATGGAAAGAATACCTCTATTCACCTAAGGTTTAACACTGCTAGTATGATTAAGGCTATTGCCAAGCTTAGGGTGCTCATGTGGAATTTGTAAAGGCCCAAGCAAAGCATAAATCAATGCAAGATGGAAGCAGGCCTTCATTTGGCCCTGGACTCAAACTTAGTCAACCAAACAGTTAGAGTCCAATTTTAATGAGCACATCTGTAGCTAATGTGAACATTAGTCACGAAAAGGATCAACATCATGAGGAACTTTGTGAAAGATCAAGCGAAGTAGAAAGCAAAGACAGACGACAGCGGGCCATCACTTAGTCTTGGACCTTGACTTAGTCGACTAGATAGTCAAAGTTCAATTGTAGCGAGCACATTCATTCCTGCTGCAAACATTAGCGATGAAAAGGATGAGGATCATCAGGAGAATGATAGTGCGCCGTTATGATTTAAGTTGAGCTAATCTACTCAGGCAAACCGTGCTTTAAGCATCAAGAAAATCCTGAGAACAAGTCTAAAGTAGCAGAGAATCCTATTGCCCAAAAGGGTGAGGTCCAAAAAACAACTATAAAGATCATGAAGCCTACTGTGTAGCAGGCCAGTGGCTCCAAAGCAGCAAATGTTTCCACTGCCAAGCAGCCAGTACAACACATCCAACAAAAACCCACACTAAGGCCCTGTTCTATTTTGCGTTTTTTATGATTCAGCTAAGAGCTTACATCTCCTTACAGCATCTTACATCTCCTTACAGATCCTTACATTTCCTTACAGCTTCTTACATCTCCTTACATTTTCTTACATCTTCTTATATCTCCTTACATCTCCTTATATCTTCACACATCTTCTTACATCTTATGGATTTTCTATAACATTCATTTATTTTAGTTACAGAAATATGTATATTTTTTAATGATCCTACCAGTATACAAAATTTATAAATATCTTATGAACACAATATTTACATAAACATAAAAACATAATATAATGACGTAAATTATATTTGAGTTTTGACATAAAATATATATTATTATAGATGACCATACATTTATTTATATTAAACATTATTTACTTAAAACAGGAATTTATTTGAAGAGTTGTATTCAATTTTGTCAAAAAATTTATTTTTTTTTGTTATACTTTGCTTATTCGATCAAACTAATGTTCATATAAAAAATCACCTCAAGTGGATGAAATTTTATTCACCAAATTTATGGGAATTAATATATTTTATTGTTGTGTAATTAACTTCATTAATTATTTCTTTTCAATAAGTATATTATTTTAATATTATTATTTTTCATCCAAAACGTTCATTGTAAAAAAAATTATACTATATAACTCTTCTATTCCTTATATCTATCCTTACAGCTGCTTACAGCTTTTTATTGTTCCTTACAGCTCCTTATATCTATCTATCTATCTAAAACGCGAAATAGAACAGGCCCTAAGGCTCAGGGTAAGTAACCCCATGGCAACCAAACCAAGGGCTCAGAAAAGACTACGCCCACTATGTATGAGGAAGGTGGGAAAGAAACAGCAAAAGCTCCTACTATAAACTAATAATTCCAGTAGTAGAAGGAGAAGGCGAAAGCATAGAGGCCTCCTAAACAAACTGACGACAACAAAACTAAAGTCTCATAAAAGAGTAAGTCTATTGTGTAGAACAATAGTGGTAGAGAAATAGCAACTGCTAGCCATCCAATTGAGGAGAAGAAAGAAACTGCCAAACTGTAGGGTAAGGTGAAACCAACTAATGGCAACAAGACCAAAGCACCACCAAGGGCAAGGCTAAAACTAGAGCAAAGAAACAATTCCAACCTGAAATTGATGATAAGAAGGATTTAGCCGTTGCCATTACTCCTGCAAAGGTTAACAAAGTATGGCCACTTGCTCAGATAGGAAAGTGACAACCCAAAAAGCTGCCACTAGCTTATTGCTTGCCATTTGTTATGCACTTAACGAAGTTAGATAAGGAAATTTCTGAAGAAGAGCTCCTTATTCTAATTAAGAAAAGCTCGTTCTTTCTAACTATGTCTTTGCCAAGTCAGAAGAACTAGATGCAAGGTAATATCTTAACTTAATTTTCTTTATGTTAACCCCCTATTTTAATGTTTACTTTTCTACACATTGCATAGATTTCCACTCCATGCCTACTTGTGAGTGATGATGAGAATTGAACATGGTTAGCGAACATTTAACTAAATTCTAAGTTTTTGTTGGTGATTAGTAAGAATTCAGTCCTTTTCTAGTTGGTGATCAATAGAGTTGTGATTGGTGATCAATTGGAATATGATTAGTGAGAACTTAACTAAATGCTTACTTTTTTTCTCATTATTTAGAATTTAATCTTTGTCTAATTGGTGATCAACAAACATGTGATTAGTGATAAGTTGATATAAGATTAGTGATCACTTATCTAAATGTCTACTTTTCCCCTCATTACTCAAAATTTAGTCATTGTGTTGTTGGTGATCAATAGACATTGATTAAAATTCAAACCTTGCCTTGTTGGTGATTATTTTTCATGTGATTTGTGATCAATTGGAATATAAGTAGTTATCACTTATCTAGATGTGTACATATTCTTGATACATGTGTACTAATTTTTTTTGTCTAGTAAAACTTTGTTTGATGCACACAAAAAGGAAGCAACCTAGTTTGCCCTATATATATACTCTCTAGCCAGGAGAAGATGTAGAAATGACTGTAATCAACATCTGGTATGCCATACTAAATGATTTAGAGAGAAAAATGGATCTTGGTACTCCAAGGAGACTCTTCATGACATGTGACCAATCTGGAAGTTCATCTTAAATCAATTTAGTGATCAATAATGACTGCATTAGAGCTCATCAACAAAATATTTAATGATCGGAATATGTTCTTTATTCAGCAATGTTCCATTCTCAGTAGTACATGTCATTGAATAAATATTAATTATTTTTGTTCTAAGTAACATTTGTTTAGTGAAAAAAATGCTGAAATTAAAAACCTTCGATGAAAGATTCACATAATTCCATTGCATAATGGACACTAAATTAACCGGGTGTCCTTAGTTAAAGATTAAAAAAATTGACTTAGTAATTTTTTAATTTATAAATGTTCTTAATATAGTAGGCTCCTTAAAAGTTACATATTATTAATGTTCATATCTAATAATGTGTATCTATTTTTTATTATTTATTTCCCTATAAAAAAAATCATAGGTTTTTATTTCCCAAAATATCATAGAAGGCATTACTTCTTATTGTGCTTTAGCTTGAGAGGCGATAAGCTTGAGACATCGATAACATGATCACAAGATAATTATTCAAGATGACATATAGAGAATTTGCAGAGAGAATGGTGATTTTCATACACATACCTTTTAAAATGGTCTTGTTTATCATTAACTTGATCTAATTATAGTATAATAGCATATGATTTTTGAATTTTTCTATAAGCAAAAGTAATTGGACGTTACTTGGACGCCAAAGGTCATCCAAAACATGGAATTGTCAAAAAGCTAAGGGTTGTTTGCTTTACACTGGCGTGGAGGACAAAGACGAATGTCACATATTGTGGCATACTTTGTATGAGGCACATGAAGAGTTATTTTGGTGAAGCAAAAGTGGAAGTCTAGCTTGAAAGCAAATAATGTAAGTATCTTATTATAATTTTTATATGCATAGCAAATAAAAAGTGAGCAACTTAATAATTCATCTTATATTAAATTTGTGCTTAGGATCCAAAGTTGAATGTCTTGAGAGTGCGCTACTGTCTATAACCACAATAGTACAAGATTTACAGCAAACAAAAGAGCTACAGATTCCGAGGAGATAGGGACAATTTACCCCGATCTGAAGGGTCCAAAGAAGGTTTACTGTTTCACATGCCTCATTCTTTTTGTTGCCATATTGCAACGGACAACAATTACTGAAATCTATGCAATACAAGTATGTTTTGTAGATTATGTGACTGTTTATTACATTTTAAGGTTATTTAGACCTATCATTCTACTCAGTTTTCTAAGATATAAGCACGATCACCAAACATAGTTCTAGCGATCACTAGAACTATATCTATTGATCACTTAATAAAACTATAAGCAAAAATATATATTATGATTTTTAATCAATATAAAGTTGAAGCATAGCAAAATAAAGCCTAACTAACTTTTAAGTGAAGACATACTTCTAATGATCACCAAAAACTGCATATGTTGGTCACTAACTAAGTTTATTAAGTGAAGGAATATATTATGATCTACAAACATATTCATAGTGGTCACTATAATTCGATAATATGATCATCAAAAGCAATAGTAATGACCAATAAGACAACCCTATTGATTCACTACTAAAACGCTAGCATCACTACCTGTAATTCATGATGTGTTTATTGCCGTAAGTACATCTAGTGACCAACGAAGATAGTTCTAATGGTCACCAACCTACAACTATTGATCATCCATTGATATCATTTATAAAAACATATATCATGATTTTTGATGAGAATAAACCTAAATAAAACAAAACAAAAGCTCACCCAACTATATTTCAGGATATGTTTTATAAAAAACAAACATATTTATGTTAATCACCATAACCAAATGAAGTGATCATCATAGATAGTTCTAATGATCACCAAAATAAATACTAATTATTACTAAAACAACACCTATTGATCACTAACTAAAATGATATCACCAACCATAATTGAGAATATGTCTACCAATGATCACCAAACATGGTTCAAATGATCACGAAAATTACAATTGTTCATCACCAATTGACATCATTTTTTATTTTTGATGAGAATAAACTCCAAATACAATAAAATAAAAGCTCATCCAACTATATTTCAAGATATGGTTCATGAAAAAAAAAACATATTTATGTTGATTGCTATAACCGAATCTAGCAACAACAAAAATAGTTATAATAATCACCAAAACTGCAACTGTTGATCATCAATTCACATCATTTATAAAAACATATTCTATGATTTTTGATGAGAATAAACCATAAATACAAGAAAATAAAAGCTCACCTAACTATACTTTAGGATATGTTTCGTGAAAAGAAATCATATTTATGTAGATCACCCTAAAAAGATCTAGTGGTCACCAAACATAGTTCCAATTATCACCAAAACTACAGCTATTTATTACCAATTCAGTTTATAAGTGAGGACATATATTATGATTTAGAAACATATTCGTAGGGGTCACCATATATAATTCCATCAATTAATCTCCAAAAGCAACACTAATGATCAGTAACTAAGAGCCTGGTGTTGACACAATATGTTGTTCATCTAAAGACATTTGAGGAGCTAGTCTAATAGTTGTAACCACTTTTGACCATCAGCACACTATAAGAAGAATGGTCTTTAGGATATAAATCTGCAAACAATGGAAAAAATACATAAAATGTCAACAAAAATAACCAACGCATAAATCACACATCTGAAATTTTTTTTAAGAAACATAGAAAGCATACAGACCTATGAGATAGCGCACTAGTGTCTCTTCTCTGGATAGTTTCTATTGTCATGAGAAGCAAAGCCGATTTCAAGAGTTCCACATACACATATATGCTTATTGTTCAATGATCCTCTTAACCCTCGTCTTCATCGTCTTTCCCCTTCCTTTAGTTACAGATATGGGAGGTGGATGTATCTCAATGTGTTCTAAGACAACACATCCAAGGCATGTCTGTAGATTTGTTGTTGTGTTGCTTGCTGGCTCACCACCTATATCGTGAATTTCAGGCTTGACTGAAATCATGGAACTCAACAAAGCCTGCAACTTTGTAGGGTCCTGCATAGCTAGATCCATACACTTATAAAACTGAGACCATGCATCAGACATCAACTTGTTTTGTACAACTATTTCTCATAAGCATCTGTGAAAACACTATCGAACCCAAATATAGGCACTTTTGCTGCTATCTTTTCCCATTTATTAATGATATATGCAGGCAGAATTTCTTTTAGCAAATTAGATGTGAAAACCAGTAGTATATGGGCGCATGGAATTTTGTCAAAGTTGAAAAATGACATAAGCGTTGACATCCAGAGGACTCCTCATTTCGCACCACAAAACGAATCCGCGTTTTATGATCACCCTCTGCATTGGTAATACCTTACACATAGTAATACATCCAACCAATGTATAACTATTTTTAGAACACATAGGAGCTAGTGTAAGTGTAGATGTTTTTGGCATGCTTCTCTATCTCATAGGACGTCTTCAATTCTGGAAAGAAGGCCAAAGAAGCATCTTTCGCTCCTCTCATAATGGAGTTTTAAATCAACGACATGTACAAATTGGACACAAAATTCCACTAGACTAAGATTAGGATATATTAGGGAACCAAACATAGAATTTGGACTCTTTGAACCTGACTTCATCCTTAAAATAGTTCTCAAGAAGTCTTCTTTAAAGTAAGCATGCGTTCAAAGATCTCAAGTGTCATATATTTGATGCAACCACTTGCCATCCATTAGATTAAATTCCTCTAACATCTCTCCCCAAGGCTCCTCAAACTCATCGATGTCTAAACATAGCCCTTGATGTGCTCCATAAAATACTGATAGCCGTTTAGCATGGGGTCCACTTTCTCAGGAAACTTTCTTATGATGTGCCATATACAGAATTGATGGATTGACATATCAAAAACATTTGTTATTGCTTGTTTGATAGCTAGATCTTGGTATGTGATTATAGTTTTTGGCCCGTGGCTTCCCATACATTTTGGAAGTTATCAAATAGCCAGAGAAGTGACTCCATTTTCCCATCCCTCAACAAACCAACTCCAAAGCAAATTAGCTGCCTATAGTGATTTAGTCACGTAAAAAGGGCAAAGACAATTGAATACCTATTGGTCTTACAGGTTGTGTTGAACGATAAGATGTCACCAAAGGGCGTAGCTTCTTCTTCTCAGAGTGTCTGATCGAAATACACTTTTCAATCAGTTCTCTTCATCAACTTGATAGTCAAAGAAGAAGCCAGGTTCAACTCCCATTTTCTTCTGCAGCACGTCTGTGAAAATGATAAGAATTCTTCTGCGTACACTGATGTTTTCATAGCCGCCAAACTGCTCTTTTAGGAAGTGATAAACCTTTGATGATCTTATGTTAGCTCGACTATGCTTGTAGATTATGTCTTTATGTATAAAGCCAACATTTCTAATAGAAGTGACAAACTGCCTCCAACTAGGTGTACACAGGGGCCGCGGTAAACATGAACCTCCTTGAAGTTTGATTATCTCAAACGTGAAATTTGATTATCTCGGTACCTTTTCTTGTCTCTGCTCTCATTCTTTTCCGTTTTTTGCCTATCAACTCTGTCTCTTGCTTGGGGCATAGCTTTGTCAGTAATTGTAGCAATTTACAAGGTCTTTGCAGGTTGCCAAAATCCTTCTTTAGAGCACACAAACCTTTTCCAATACTTCCATGACTTATTTTTTCCAATAGGACCACCACGAATACTAAACCGAACATAAATGACGTATCTCTTATAGAATTCAAGTCAATTTTCAACCCTATCAAACACTATGCCCAACCTCGGTACAAACATCTCGTTATCATAGTTTTGTACCTATCCACCTCTTACATCAATTGATGAATCAGTAACTACTAGGGTTGATGACTCTACATGTCCTAGATAAATATTAGGAAAGCAAAAGGTTAACATTAACAACAGAAGCAAACAACATCTTAGCAACTGCCTTTAATAGATTTAATTAATAAGAAAACACACTGGAATTAGTTTGTGATAAACGAACACTCTACAACACGTGGACTTGCTCACTGCCTTAGAAAATAATTATTTCATGACCACTTTCGACCATGCGTGACCAGCTGTAACAAAATAGAAGAGCGTACCAAAAAAATCATGCAAGCATATAAGGTTAAGCAACATACCATTTAGGCATTGACAATGCTATGAGAGTTTACTTCAAACAGGTAAAAAAAGGCACCAAAAAACACTAATATGTCATTACCTACATATAAATATAGAGAACTTTGCACCAATGTTTACTTTTTCACCCAGTGGTTACAATTCTATCCACGTCAATTTGATGATCAACACACATGCGATTGGTGATCCATAGGCATAAAACTAGTGAGCACTTATGTTAGTCCATCTTCACTGCTTAGAATTCACTCCTTATCTATTTGGTGATCATTAGACAAGTGATTTGTGATCAATTGGATTTCAGATTTAGTGATCAAGTGACTGAATATTTACATTTTTTTGTGGTTTCTTAGGATCTAAACTCTATCAATATTGTGATCACTAAGCAATTGGTTAGTGATCAACAAAAATATCATTAATGATCAATAGGTATAACATTAGTGAGCACCTATATTACTCCTTGATCATTCTTTAGAAGGCACACACTGTCTGCTCGGTGATCACCAGATATGTGTTTAGTGATCAATACAATTAGATTAGCAACCAAGTGAGTGAGTATTCACTTTTTTCTGCAACTTCTTAGAAATGAATCCCTCCTAAGATTGGGATCATTAGACAACTCGTTAGTGATCACATGGCATAACAATGGTGATTATTAGACATATGATTATTGATAAACTTTTAAATAACATACATCCATGAGTTGAGCTACATGCAAGCTCAACACCCAAAATACAACAGTTTCATGAGTTCTTAGAGCTAAAATGCTAAAGAACTTGACTAAAACCAAATAAAAAAGAATAAACCTATTACAATCTACTCATATAATACAATTTCCACCAACATAAGGAGTATGTAACACAATAAAAAACTGAAATCAAGCAAAAACTACCAATTTGATGCAATTTAGGGCATACCTAAGCCATAAAAATTCAAACATAGCAAGAAAAAAAACATCTATTTCTATGCTAATGAGTTTAACTTAGATCTTTTACTGATTATTTGATGAATTTAGCATGAACAATCCCCTTTCTACTAATTGGAGCTCGAAATTATAGTCGCATACATATGGATAACAAGGACCAAGAGCACAAGTGAGTGAGTGAGTGAGAGAGAGAGAGAGAGATAAAGAGAGAGAGAGAGAGAGAGAGAGAGAGAGATGGATGAATGAGGTAGAGAACAAGGTGTAGTTGCGAAGAACAAGGGACAAAGAACTGTAAGAGGAGGAATAGAGAGAAGCAAATTTGTAAAAACACAAGTCACACAAGGTGAGTTTAATCTTAACTGCTAGATTAACATGAACGGGCAAGATTCATTCATCCCAATACTCATATGGAGAAGTTTATAAACCTGAGTCACCCGTTATGTGTGTGTGTGTGTCTGTCTATCTGTTTGTCAGTCTGTCTTTGTGTCTGTGTGTCTATGTGGGTGTGGCTGTGTGGATGTGTGTGTGTGTGTGCACGCGCAAATGTATGCATGCATGTATGTATTCATGTATGTATGTCTATATGTATGTATGTATGTATATGTGTGTGTATGTTTGTGTGTGTACATATATATGTAAATACACACACACA
>JACYFF010031954.1:89436404-89474488 GCA_017589665.1 Selenicereus undatus
TGTGTGTGTGTGTGTGTGTGTGTGTGTGTGTGTGTGTGTGTGTGTATGTATAGATCAATTTATATACATATATATCATATGGTTGTAAGACCAGCCCTATAATATGGATCGGAATGCTGGCCTATTATAGTGCCGCAAGCACACGATGGCATTGTAGCAAATCAAGGTTGTCTCCCACAAGGACTAGGTTGATCTATCGGGCTTTATCCCCTTAAGATAGGCTAAGCAAATCAATATTTGATAGTGAAATTAAACTAATTAACTATCTAATCTAATTTATAAATAGTAAAGGAATTATACAAAACGGCCAATCTTCAATTCATGTATTAATCAAGCATTTCTTCCTCAATAGGTCATTTTAAAACTGACAATCGAAGTACCACAACCCTCTTTCAAGATGAAGTGAATGATCGAAACTAAACAATTTTCATTTCTTAGGGGCTCTCGATTTGTTTAGGATCGCTAAGCATGCAATTATTATATTTGAGGTTTCTTAATTGCTGTGAGTTTCTCACGACTCCATATAATCAAGTCAATTCCTAAGGTTCTAGTATCGAATTTCACCTTTTAGTTCTTCACCTAGTACCCAAAACATGCAAGAAAGTGATCAAAACCTAACAGGATAATAATCTTCTAGGGCTCGATAAAACAATCCAACAATTCCAAACTAGTCAAAGAGGCGAATAGTAAATCAAGAATTTAACTAGTGTTTACATAAATCCACAATCAAATTAGAGAAAAGATAATCCAAATTACAAAACATAAATCCAAAGATAATGAAAAAAGAGAAGAGAAGATAAAAGGAGAGAAATGCTCAACCAAATAATGTGCTTGAATCCGTTGATTGCAAACCCAGTATAGAATCCTTGCAAATCTTCACTTCAATTCAGTCTCTCTTCCTCTAATCTAAATTCTAACCAAATTGATGAAGTTGAAGAGATGAAAATGGAATGAGGGGTATTGAAATAAGGTTGAAAACAACCTTTTTAATGCAAAATCGCCCGGAAGTCGAATAGCAGTGAGGAAACAAACAGCCTCGGGGGAAATTAGGCCACCACAGACATACCGTGCTGAGCTATGTGTCATTATTCTTTTGTTTTTTCTTTTTTGCAGGTATGGTAACTTAGGAGCATTTGTGGGCAACCAAAATACACTTGACTAAGATCAAAATAAGGGCAAAAAAGTCCCAAAACCGGCAAAACACATAAAAGAACTATAAACAAGCATAAAACAGAAAAAGGAGTGCATAATATACCATAAAACACATAATTCTTTCTATAAATGGCACAAAATAACCTCAAAATAAAGTGTACTTTATGGACTTATCAAACTCCCTATTGCTTAAACTGTTGCTTGCCCTCAAGCAAACGATAGAGAAAACCAATAGGGGGAGATGCATCTAGGACTCAAAACATAACAACCTTCTTAACATGGGCAAGTCATAACATATCACATGCAAGAACAACAATCAATGGCAACCCCAAATAGCTCGCAAGTCATTTCAAAATTAGAAGGAGAAGAAGGTTTTCGAAAAAGTACAAGACCATAAGTTTGATATCAAACTTGATACCCCACACAAAGCATGTCATGCAACCACATGGAATTGATTAGAGCCAAATGGACTGGTAGAACCTCACTTTTGGAAAATATGAATCACTCCTATTCAGGTGTCTTCATTCTAGTGTAGGTTCACTCAAGACTCATTTCAAAGATGCAATATACTATATGCTTGCCAAGATTCTCAAATTCTCCACCACTAGGAATGCAACGTGCACAAGACAATCAAGAGGAGTTTATATGTGTTATAATGTAGGCTAGAAGGGTTAAGAGAAATGAGTGGACAAATGCATTTGGGATAATGTGGAGCTACTAAGCCAAGTGAGTGGGGAGCAACCAATAAGACACCAAAAAACCATGAAAATCACTAACACTCTAAACCTCAAAATACGATTAACTTACTCCAATGAATCATATAGGAAATGAGTTGACAAAGATGGAACTCAAGCTACATACATGTCCAATGCCAATCACTTATTCACTTTTGTTTTCTTCCTTTTTTCCCTTTTTTTTGTTTTTTTTTCCTGCTTTTTTACACGACTATTCTCTCTTTTTTTCTTTTTTTTCCTTGTTTTGGAGAATGAAATAAGGATTTAAATGATTGAAAGGCATAGGAGTACCAATGGTCAACTCCTAATCTAATACATATGCAAAACCCAAATAAGAGGAAAACAATACTAAATGCTCAATAACATCAACCCCTCAATAAACCAACATACCTAAGTCACTTGAAACTCAAATACTCCCAAAACCACCCACTGCATAAATGGAGTGATGCTTTATAGGCTTGGCTTAAAGGTAGGAATATGTGTTTGCCCAAGGGCATACATAAAAGGATCACAACAAAGACGGATATAAGCTCAAAGGGGCTAGTAAAGGGGAAAAAACATGTAATACAAGGGTAAGCTATTTGGCTATATAGTTAAAATGACCAAAGAAAGAAATGCCTCTATCATATCATCAACTATGCACATGCTAATGTGGTTTTAAACAAGAGTGAACGTAAGTTCTAGAGATGCAACATGGAAGAATCACACACACGAAAGAGCACGAGACTAAATGTAATGAATTAATCCAAATAAGGCTCAAAATCTCACAGACATCTACCAAAGTCTTAATTAGCTCATAAAATGACTCCATGTACAAACATTAGTACGAAGGACTCCAAGGGATAACAAAGTTCTTAATCCAGACAAGGGTCAAGACAAGAATATTTATAAAAGCTTCACAAATTTTTAAACCAAAAGGGACTACACATCAAAAGTTACTCAAGCTCATGAAAGTTATTTTGCCTTGCAAAAGCATCATTGGAGGTTATCTCAAACCAATCATACCATCCCTACATGCAATCCTATATGCAAACCTAAATGTAACTAAATGCAAAACACTAATGCAACCAAAAAGAAACCTAAAATTATATGCTCTAACATCTATGCAAGCTAATAACCGAAATAAAAAGCATGGTACTACCCTTCTCTCTTGCTTAGATAAAGCAATATTATTCAAAGGGAAAAAAAAGTAGAAGGGAGAGGAAACAAAGCATAATGATCTCACTTGGTCAGGTGCTAAGTGCACCTAAGCTAAGGCCTCTTTGCAAATGCGGAAATGGAGTATCAGCCACTCCATTACAACTTAAAGACACAACCCACCAAATCAAACATAGTCAAAGCACGCATGAGCTTATCGAACTCCTAGGACCAAAATTTAGAAAACATAAGGTAAGAGATAATAACCAACGTCATACCAAAGAGAACGAGTGTCCTCTTAACCTAATCAATGGCCTTAGAAAAATCATAGGACGGTTAAAGAATGTAGTCCACATGACTTTCCTTGACAAGTCCTCTAGGCGTACATAATAAGGGTCAATGGAGTGTTCATACCCTCTAAAGTAACCTAGGGATAGATAATCATCTACATTCCCACCAAGCACATAAAACATGTTATCCTTATAGCCCGAATCAACATTAGTATAAAAAATCATCGGATTATCAATAGGCGCATCTATGTAGTACTTGGGGGAAAGAGAGGGTAATGAACAAATAGATGAAACATGGGAATGATCAAAGGGATTAGAGAGAACATTAGCACAACCACGGCTAGGAGACTCCTCATGCACAAGCACATCACGTGACCCCTCCAAAGGAGTCTTAACTAAATTATGCACCTCATCAGAAGTATCTTATGAATCAAAACATGCATCAACAAACCTAGCAACTACCTCAGAAGGCTCACACGACTCGAGCCTAGTGCACTGATCTAAAGGGAGGGATGAATTAGATAAGGTTAGGATAACATAAGTATTGTCCCTGGGTGATGCAAAGGTTGAGTATAACATGCATAATAAGGACACACATTAGTAGCACGGTCAGAAGAATTAAACAAATTACACCAAAAGGAGCATGATAAGATCTAGCACAGAACATACAAGGATCAGAACATGAATATTTTAAAACACGACTAGCCTTCTCAAATTCAAATAAATCCCAAGCAAATAGCATGCTTCATCTACAGTTTTACCATGAAAATCCCAATACTCTAAAAGAGCACAGATTATACTATTCACACCCTCATCAACAATGTCCAAAATTTTCCATTTACTAACATACTAATCATACTAAGCAAAAAAAGCATGCAAGCACTTAAAATACCTCCAAAATAATTCATGCTCAAATTAGGGAAAATGGGAAATGACCACTGTTTTTTTTTCTTTCAAAATTTTTTTTATTTTCCAAATTTTGTTTTTTTTTTTTCAAAGAAAAACAAAATTCTTCGTCAAACCTATTAAGAAAAACTCAATATTCAACACTAGTCCCCAGCAATGGCACCAAAAACTTGATAGGGCCGCAAGCGCACGGTGACATTGTAGCAAATCAAGTCATTACCCACAAGGACTAGGTTTATCTATTGGGACTTATCCCCTTAAGATAGGCCACGCGAATCAATACTTGATATTGAAATTAAACTAATCAACTATCTGATCTAATGGATAAATAATCAAGAAATTATACAAAAGCTAGCAATATCTTAATTCATGTATCAATCACGCAATTCTTCCTCAATAGATTATTTTAAAACCGACAATCGAAGTACCACAACCCTTTTTCAAGGTGAAGTAAAATACCTAAATCTGATCAATTACCATTTCTTAAGGGCTCTCAATTTGTTTAGGATCATTAAGCATGCAATTATCATATTTGTGGTTTCTCAATTGGTATGACTTTCTCAAAACTCCACACAATCAAGTCAAATCCTAGGTTCTAGTATCGAATTCAACCTTTTAGTTCTTCACTCACTATCAAAAACATACAAGAAAGTGATGAAATTCCTCACAAGACAATAACATTCGAAGATTCGATAAAACAATCCAATAATTCCAAAATACTCAATGAGATGAACAGTAAATCAATAGTTTCACTAGTATTTGCATAAATTCACAATCAAAACAAAAAAAGATAATCAAAATTACAAAACATAAATCCAAAGATAATGCAAAAAGAGAAGACAAGAGAAGAGAAGAGAAATGCTCAGCCAAATAACACGCTTGAATCCATCGATTGCAAACCCGATATAGAATCCTTGCAAATCTTCACTTCAATTCATTCTCTCTTCCTCTAATCTAATTGATGAAGTTGAAGAGAGGAAAATGGAATGAGGGGTATTGAAATGAGGTTGAAAACAACCTTTTCATAGAGAAACTACCTGGAAGTCAAATAACTGCAAGAAAACAAACAGCCTTGAGGGAAATAAGGCCACCACGAACAGACTATGACGAGCTCTATGTCATCATTCTTCTATTTTTTTTCTTTTCCATGGCCATGAAAACTTAGGGGCATTTGTTAGAAGTCAAAACAAACTCAATTAGGGTCAAAACAAGGGCAAAAAGATCCAAAAACCTGCAAAACACAGAAAAGAACCACACTCGAGCGTAAACAAAAAAAGAAGTGCATAATATAGCATAAAACACATAATTATCCCTAAAAATGGCACAAAATGACCTCAAAATAAAGTGTGCTTTGAGGACTTATCATCCTATCAAGAAGTCTCAAGCCCAGAGAATAAAGATCGTCGAGACGCAAATGATTCACTGAATGTGCGGACACACAAGATTGGATATGATTAGGAGTGTAGAGATTTGAGATAAACTATTAGTGGCATGAATAGAGGATAAAATGAGAGAGGCTAGACTTAGATGGTTTAGTTATATAAAGAGGAGTATGGACACACCAGCAAGGAGATGTGAAGGGATTTCTTTGCCAGGATGTAGAAGGGGTGGAGGTGAACCAATAAAGAATTGGAACAAATTGATTAGACACGATTTGAAGGATTTAAGATTGACGGAGGACATGGCTTAGAATAGAAAGTTATAGAGGATTAGGATTAAGGTGCTTACTACATTACCTTCCCTTAGTAGTTTTTATCTGATTTACTATTAATTGGTTACTGCACTTGTCTCTATTTTTATTTACTGTTACATCCTGTTAGAATTTGTTGTTTTTTGCGACAACACGCATACATTCATACATACACATCTATACATACACATTCACACACACGCGCGCGCGCACACACACTTACATATACATACATATACCTACATAGATACACACATATATAGGTGCGTGCGCACACACACACACACATGTACATATATACATATACTTCCTTAAAGTATGTATGTATATGTATATAAGTATGTATGTACGTATATATATATATATATATATATATATAAATATATATATATATAAAAAATATAGACACACGCACAAATGTACATATATACATATACTTCCTTAAAGTACTTGTATATATGTACATATGTGCATGCGTGTTGTGTTTATGTCTATATGGGTGTTTGTGTGTGCATGTGTGTGTGTGTGTGTGCGCGCGCGCGCATAAACAAACAAATATTTACACCCATACATATACTTCCTTGCTCTACTTTGTTAATGATGGAGTCCTAAGGTATTACCTAGCTCGATCGTTGGCCTTAGTACTAGGGTTGAGGGCCAAGTGAATGTTTACTAGAACATCTTCATTATGCACTGATGTGTATGAACTCATAGCCAACATTTCATTTAATTAGCCCAACACAACTCATACACCCTATAGCTCATAGTGACCCTTAAGGCTAGCTCTAATACCACAACTATAGCGCCTTCAGTCCCTAATTACTTATCATCTTAATTTGAGCTATTCAATAGCATAGGTGCATCAGAAGTCTTAACGACTGGACGCATTAATGTTGTTCTAAGTCAGATAAGGCTATTTCATAACTACACGACCTCTGGGGTACTCCCACCTTTAAATGCCCCATTAAACCAAAAGCATTGCAGCCAACTCCGAGCCACAATTCTAACTGTAACATAACTAGAATGTAGCTACGTTATGCAACTCATAACTCCACGTTAAGCATGTTTATTCAAAATACAACCCAATATGACATTTAAGTTTTTCCAAGTCTTCATGCTATGCTGAAGTCCGCTGTGAGTGTCTATTGGCGTCAAACTATAAAAGTCATGAGCCTTTCTTCCACTTTTTACTTCCTCCAACTTGTTAGGTCCAAGTACGTTCACTTATCCTTCACCTAAAATAGAAAGCACAAAAATATTTCAAACAAAATGAGTTAAAGTTCAGTACGCTTATCCCTATACTGTGAAATGAACATTTAGAATGATTTAGTTAAGGCCTCACATTTCAAATCATTTTAGTTCAAAACCGAGAGAGGATAGACTATAAGTAAAACTGTTGCTGGTTATTATCTAAAAATAGAACCCAAATTGATGAGCTCATATGTGCACTGCAATCATTGAATAGGTGCACACCTCTGAAGCCAATCGAGAAGCCTGAGCTGAAGCCATGTAGTGAATTGAAGGGCCTACGCTCTGATAATTGATAGCTCATGGGTCCACTTGATTATGTGGCAAAATGCCGCTTGAAAATGATAAATTAAATACTTATATGTTATAAGGCTTTGTTACTTATAAAAAAACATTTAAGTATTTAAAAGGTACAGGCAATAAATGCACCGAAATTCTTGGAATCTCTCTCCCATCTCAAGTGAGTTTTATTAGTTGCAACCTTCATAAGTAATTTATAATTCTCTTTGGTATTCTTTTTAATTATACATGCACCCATCATCATTTTCTTAACCATGCAAAATGACTTTGGTGCCCCTTTTTATATCATCATCGTTATTAATATTACTAATAGTACTAAAACTATTATTGTCATTATGGACATTAATATTGTTATCGCCATTAATATCATTGCTATTATGATTCTTATTGAGAAAATAATTATCGTTGGCTCCTAGAAAATATGTTGATTTTAACCTAAAAGGGTCTCACTCAACTTCCAATTATATCCTTGGGAATGCCTACACCTTTAGTCATTTTTAACACTAATTGTAATCCATCATCCTCACTATTTGATTAAATTATACATCAAACTCACTATTATTTTTAAATTTTGATATTAAGCATCAATTCACAATTCATGCAAAGACGACTCCCAAAATTCTAGTTCTCTACCTCGCGATATTATATTACCGTTTTAAAGTCTACCTTAGAAAATCGATACGATTCACTCCCAACCACAAATGGAGACCTAAAACCCTAATACAAAAATCTTAGGAAGTCTAACACTTTCATTCACAATGCAAAACACAACCACCACAACACAGCCTCTAAAATTGAGCTTAAGAAAAATTATACACAACTGTAGTTTATTCTATACAGTCTAGTAAATTGGTCATAACTTTGTCCTTAGAACTCAAAATTAAGTGATTCTGGAGGAAATTGAAAGACAACTCATTCACCTATATATCCACCAAAAAGAACAATCTTTAAATGCACCAATAAGTGCAAGTTTATTTCTAAACTTGTCCTTATTTTCAGTTCCTAAATGCCTTTTTCCCTCAACCTCAAGTCTCGTTACTCTTCTCTAACCTTTTCATGGCGCACCCCTCACTCCTAAAACCTTTGGTTCTATTCAAAACACAATCAATAGTTCTCAAAATTCAATAAATCTAACTACAAGAATACAATACCACAACCCATATCCGAAACCGAATTCCTCCATGAGCAGCCACAAACTTCGAATAATACCAAACCTCAAATTCATCATGATTAACTTTAAATTATCACCAATTAACATATATCCAAGCTCAATCAACAGATTAACTGTTTGAATTAGGGATTAAAAAGAGTAGAAATAGGTGAGGCAGAGGTTAGGGTTTACCTCCAAAGCACCAAGAGCCAAGCTAGAGGGAAGTTGGAGAGAAAGGTGGCGGTGTTGGACTGCTACAGGGAGGCTCGATCGCGGCCTACAGGCAGCGAGGTTGCAGGCAGGGAGTGGTGGGCTAGAGTAGGGGAAGGAAATGGGGGAGTTCTTGTGTGAGAATGAAGAAGGGGATTTTGGCATGGCTGTATAAAAAAAAAGAGAGAGAGGAGGAAATGTGGCTTGCCAAAAAAAATTAATAGGGAAGAATAGTTTAGTTTTTATTAATTTTAATTTTGATCAAATAAACTATAAATCTAGATGCTTACTATTTTTTATTTCTTTCTTTTCTTGTAGTGAAACAACTCCCTTAACAAATATAAGCAAATTTGGGGCTAATATTTAGGCTATTTTTAGGATTTTAATGTTTAGAAATTTACAATCAACATATACTTTTGTATTTATGAATATTTGACTAATTTGTGTTATGGTTTTATTTACATAGCATCAGTGAGTCAATTGTACATATCCTTGAAAATTATAAATTTTACCCACATTTGTAACAGGCTTATTTTATTTATTTATTTATTTGTTAGTTCTTAATGATTCAATATGAAGCATTAAATTTTATTTTGAGGTCACCTTGTCGCCTCAACCTATAATTGTATAAATAAATCGAATGTTGAATTGAAATGCTGCTCAACTTAATTAATTTAAGTGGACATTAACCAAAGTAATTACCATGCATTAGGTTCAAGCTATTATAGCCTTCCTCCATTAAAATACGTTTCATCCTCGAAACTTGTGAATTTGGAAAAGAACTTGAATTTACCAGAAATTGTGTATGGGTACCTGTTTCTCACATCCACATTTGTCTTCCGTGTGGCTTCTTGTTCAACCATAAATTATGATATTTTATGCCCTTTTATTATCTAATATTTGCTCAAAACAAATTATTAGAGTAGGATTTTAATAAATATTTTGTATACTTTGTAGGAATTTGGGAATTTGAAGTAAATGGCGAAATTGTTTGCCAAAGGGAATGAAAGGCATATTGGATTAGTTTTGGAAATAAGAAGAAGCAAGCCCAGCCCCCTTTTCTCTCTCACTTTCTCTCTCAGGCCAGACCTAAGCCCATGCACCCTCTTCTCCTTCTCGACCTAGCATCCCAGTCCAGCCTCATCCCCTTTCTATCTCACAAACCTCACTTGCCTTTCCTTTTCTTTTCCTCTCTTTTGGGTTGGCCCACTCGCTCCTCTCTTTGTCAGGCTTGTTTCCCCTCTTCCCTTCTCTCTTAAGTGAAACACGTGCCTTACACGTGATCTCACAACCCCTCCCCTTCGTCCGCTTCTTCTTCTTCGTTTTCTTTGTAGCCCAGGAGAACCCGAGCACCACACAAATGCTTCTTCATCTTCCCCATCGAAACGGCCACGCAGTTCTTTTTTTCACCTCTTTCATCATTCATCAACATTCAGTGCTTCATTCGACCGTTACCCAAACCTCCCCCCTTTGGCTCTTCTTCTTCCGCTTTGATTTAGGAAGCCTGAAAACAAGGTAACAGAGGATCATAACAGGGCCTTCTTTCACCTCCCTCACACCCAAAATTGACAGCCCCCTCTCGCCTCATGCATTCCATCATTCATCACCATCATCAAGACAGCAGTTACGGGAAATGGAGGGACTGAGGGGGGACTCGAATGGAGGCTACAAAAGTCAAAACAAAACAAGGGCTAGAAGTGGATTTTCGGTCTTCAACTGTCATTTTTTTTCAATTCTTTTCAGTTTAGATTGAGAGCTTAGTTTCAAAGATTAATGTAATTTGCTTATTAGTTAATGGTTGATTGATGTTGCAATTTAGTTTCATGGTTTGGTGCGAATTGCCCAAGTTTGGTTCGAGTTGCCCAAGTTCTAATTATATGGATAATTACAAGTAAGTGTTGGTGGATTGAAATTATTTGCAACTTGGTGCTTCTTATTTTGGCTAGATTCTTTACAAGTTACATCCCCAATTTCATGGAATAATCATGTTCATTTAGTCTATTAATTTGTGAAATGACTTAGCCTTGGAGTTGGTTAATTTAGTATCTCGTTTGAATTTAGTTTAGAATTTTCAGTAATCTAATTTTGCAAACCATCCTTGAGGACGATATCCGTAATTTCGACCTAGTTTGCTAAGAATTTTCTTCTCTTCTTCTATCTTTTTCTCCTTTATCTTTATCTTTTCTTTTTGTATAGTTGACGGCTTTTCTTTTTCTCTTGTGTATATATGTTGTACACTTGTTTTTGAGTCATGTCCTTTCTGTTTCTGAGTCTTGTTTTTATTTGTTTTCTTTTCAGGTTTTATTTTGTGTTTATTGTTTCTTTCCACTCTTGATGAGGACATTGTGTGATTTTAGGTGTGGAAGTGGGGGAAAACCTTTTAAAAAATAAATAAAAATTACAAAAAATTGAAAAAAATTTGAAAATTTTCAAAATTCAAAAAGATTTTTGTTTTGTTTTGGGGGAATTTATGTGCTATTTCTAATTAGCTATGTTCTCTTGTACCCTTAATGTTAGGTTGTATATAGATGTAGTGTGTATTTATAGAACTTAGTCCTAAAGTATGTATGCGATCCTAACCCCCAACATTATTTTTAAGCAAGCTTGACTATAGTAGATGAACCCGTGAGATTTTGAGCCTTTAAGACTAACTCATCAATTTAGTCTTGTGTTCTTCTTTCATATGTGTCTCTTCCATGATTACATCTCTAAAACTTGCTTTGATTCTCTTTGAAATCACATTGAGCATATGCATTATGATAATATGATAAAGGCATTCATTTGTCTTTGTGAGCTACATAGCCAAATTGCTACCCTAATTTGAAATGTTTTACCCTTCGTTAGCCCGTTTGAGCTTTGACCTTTTTGTTGTGAACTCTTCATTCTAGGCCTTGGCCTAAACACATTTCCCGGCCTCTAAGCCAAGGCTATTGGAGTGATACTTCATTATTATGAGGGTAACTTTTAGGTATTTTATGTATTTGGTGGTCGATTTTGGTGTAAGGAGATGTATCATGTGATCATTTGGAAATTGAGTTGTATTGCTCTTGTACATGCCATTCATTCATTTCAAAAGAAAAAGACAATGAAAAAAAAGAGAAAAAATCAAGAAAAATAAAAAAAAGTTGGAAAAAGTTCAAATGAAAGTTTTCATTAAAAAAGTGAAAAAAAAAGTTGAAAAAAATCGAAGGAAAAAAAATTCAAAAAGAGTTGTGAATACGAGTGTTTGGCATGGATGTATCCTTGTATACTCATTTCCTATGGTCAATTTTAATTGGGTGTGTTCTTATTTTGTGTTTTGAGAGAGTGAGTTCTCATTATAGTTGTTGGTGTAAGTCTTTGTGGTCATTAGCTTTGGCGTTAGAATAGCAAATTTACTAACAAAATCAACAACTACAAATGGTGAAACAATTGAAGAGGAAGATTAGGGTTCACCTTTCCATCATTAGCTATGACAAGCAAGAAGGAGAGGAAATGGGTGCTAGCGGTAGGGTGCAGCAGTGACACACAGTGACGAATGGCACAATGGAGGCCTGGCCCTCGGCGTTAGGCAAAAACGAAATAGGGAAGGCTGGTCTTTGCATGGATGAGGCATAGAGGGAATGTGTGGTAAGGCAAAAAGTGGGTTTGAGCGAATTTTATTAATTTGATTTAATCTTCCCAAAATCTAGATATTTAGTGTTTATTATCTTTATTATATTCTTCTTCTTCTTCTTCTTCTTTTTCTTCTTCTTCTCCTTCTTGTCCCCTTTATTGTACATTGTGGTTTTATCTATGTACATTCCGTGAGAGTGGTAAACTCTACCCATTTTTATTAATGGATTAATTTACTAGCTTATTTGTTTATTTATCTATTAGTTCCAAATAATTTTACACAGAGCATGACTAATTTTATTTTGTGGCTATTTTGTCATCCCAATCGGTAGTATTTGAAACATTAAATTTAAATACGGCACTCAACATAATTAAATTAAACTAAGGTTAACCAAGGTAATCGGCGTGGATTAGGTTCGGGTTATTACAAGGCGTTAGCAAACTTCTAAATTAAGTGGTACTTATGCTTTGCCCCCGCGGGCATGTGACTCACATAATACACGAGAATATGCTCTCTCTCCCTCTCTACCACAAGGACTGCACTCACCGCTTGCTCTAACACAGCCAACTATAAGAGCAAAGGCTTACCTTAGACCGGACAACCAATCATGGTTAGATGGGTGAACTACTCCTCCAATGACTAGAATACCACATCCACCTCTTGATTCCACTCAAAGTTGGCGCATGTCTTAAGTACTCAGAAGAAAGCCCAATGCTTATCAGTGAACTTGGACATGAAGTAACTCACCGTGGCCATACAACTGATTAGTCCCCTATTCCTCCTTGATGTTACGTGAGGGCTTCTTGTTGAAGAGAACCTACACTTTATCTGGGCTTGCTTGTATTCCTCGGCTATTGATCATAAATCCTTAGGACTTGTTAGACCTTACTCCAAAGGCACACTTCTAAGGGTCAACTTTCATCCCATAGCTACGAAGGACGATGAAGATCTCTCGCAGGTCAACTATATGCTCGGCATCTTCCTTGTTCTTAACGATCATGTTGTTCACAAAAACCTCCATGTTCTTCCAAATGAGGTGCTCAAATACCTCATTTGCCAATCGTTGTACGTTAACCTTGCATATTTTGGTTTGTTACATGGCTATGTAGCACTATATCCCCCCATCTGTTATAAAGGCCATTTTTCTTGATCGGCTGGGTGCAAGGAAATTTGGTGATAGCCAAAGAAGGAACCCATGAAGCTTACCATTGCATGGTAGGACGTGGAATCTACAAGCTTGTCAATTTTTAGGAGGGATTAACTATCTTTCAGACATGCCTTGTTAAGGTTTGTAAGGTCAACACACGTCCGCCATGTCCCATTAGGGTTCTTTGCTAGCATCACATTTGAAATCCACTCAAGGTATTAGCAGTCCCGAATGAACCATATGTCCAGCAGCCTTAGGACTGCCTTAGTTAAAACCACAATGCCTGCTTAGTTGCAACCACACACTGCTCTGCACCCATATACCTTTCCTTTTGTGTCACTAGCTTGTGAGCCAAATCCACATTTAGGAGATGCTTGATGTTTTCCAAATGTTGTGAAAGACGGGGGCATTATAGAACAACAAAAAAGGTTGGTTGATGTTGTGAAGAACTACCTACCTCAAGTTGAGCATCGGTTATGCGTAAGGCATGTGCATGCCAATGTGCGCATGAAATGCAAGGGCATGTAGTTCAAAAAGTATTTCTAGGCCATCGCCGAGTCTGCCACCCACGTTGACTTTGCAAAGAACATTAAACCCATGAAAGATCTTGATTCAGGTGCTTGGGACTTTCTCGTTAACAAAAACACTGAGTAGTGGTGTCGATGTTTCTTTAGTTGCTCTCCTAAATGCGACTTGGAAAATAATGATATGATTGAGATATTCAGTATGTCTATTGTAGAGGTATATTTCTAACTTTGAATTTTCCTTTAATATCTACCTAAATTTTAAAGCATGAAAAAATTTAATCTAAGTGGCAATTTATTTTTGCTTGTTTTACTTGCAAGCAAGGTATAAGCTTATTGTATCCGTGTTAGAGGACATCTTCAATTCTGTCATGTCCAGAGTTGTGAAAAATCATGATCTATGTGATTCATATGAAAGAAAGTTATGTCCTAGGATATTGAGGCAATTAGACAAACTGAAGCACTCTAGTAGATACTGGCAAGCATGTGGAGCTTAGTAATGGCAAGCTCAATGTCTATCATCGATTTGAGGACCATGTTGTTAGTATCTGATAATTCATATTTTATATATAATTTTCTCCTTCATTTTACCTACTTTTAAGTTTTTGAAATATATTTTTATGAATAAATAATGCATATTTTATGTGATTTTTAGGTAAAAATAAAATAAAAGAATTTGCACATGAAGTTGATCAAGCTAATTAGAATTTTTCTGAGTTTCCATGAATGCCAAACTCAAGGACCAAAGTCAAGAGCCCAAAAGGAGAAAGGAAGAAGAATAAGACCAGCCAGTGGGCCTGAGCTCCACGGCCCAGAGAGAAAACCTAGCTTGGCCCACCAGCCTGCCTGCATCTTCTCTTCACTCACTCTCCCTCACAGCCCATGTGGGCCCCGTGCATTAAGGCCCATTTCCTAGGCCCAGCGGCGCCCAACTCTAGTGATGACCCGTAGCCCATCAGCTCTCTCCTCATTCTCTCACCCTCTTCTCTCTGTCCTATTGGGCCGGATCAACGTTGCCTACTTCCCAACCCCTCATTTCTCTTTCCTTCAAGCCACGGTTGGGCATGTCCCTCAGCCTAGCAGCCAACTCTCAGTAGCCCACTCTTTTTTTTATTTTTCACATGGCTAATTGTTAACCTAGTCAAATACAATTAATTTTAAATAATTATTAGCTAAAGACTAGGCTTTTCTTATGCTTCATAACAACCAAAATATTAATTGAAATTAATTTTCATTAATTTTTAAGCATCAAGCGAGGTTGATTTTTCACTATAAAAAGGGCCATGGGTTGGAGCATCCATTCATGCACCCAAGCATCTTCTCATTCTGACCTTCCATCTTCTATTTTCTTTATAGAGTTGAGAGTATTTTGTAAGACAAAATCATTTGGGTTGAGGGGTTTGGAAGAAAATGAGCTTTGTTGGCTATTTTTCTCTTCTCTTCTCATCTCATTTGTGAGTCAAATTTAAGAGTGTTTACTTTGTTAGGTTGTAATTGAGTACAAAAGTTCAGACATAGGTAGTGAAATATACCAATTATCATGGTGTTTTCACTAACTACGGTCGGCTAAACTACTCATTTTTAGGATTAGAATGAATCCTTGATAATAATATTATTTTTGCTAATTTCTTTTGGGGTAAGTTTTGTCTATCTCTTGGATTGCATAATATTGACTGTAAACTTTATCTTAACCTACTTATGCATTCTAATACTATTGTTTAATCATGTTGACTATAATAGTTTAATTTGCTATCTCAAATGAATGTTAGACCTTGTAGGCTAATATGATATTATACAAATGGACTTAAAATTATAATTGTTAAAATTGAATAATTTATGCTAGAAATTAGATGAGTTATATCTAAAAGAACAATTAATGCTAAACCACTAGATAAATAGTTTTATTTGATAATCATAATTCATCTTTTCAATTTGTAATTTAATGCTTGTAGCTTAGGTTGCACAAGAGACAAATCAAATCCCCATTTGAATTAGCAATTCAATATTTGCATCAAAGGAAATCCTAGAACATTCTCTTATATGAATCCTCTTTGCTTGACACTTTTACTCTTCTTTTTGCTCCTTTGATTTATATCGATAATTAAACTCCTCATTCGAACTATTCTTTATAATTGAAAAAGTTGAATTAGAAATTGTTATGTTCCTCGTAGGATCGACACCCCTATACTCGCTTGTCTACAATTAACCTTGTGTACTTGCAAGTAAAAAAGGTTTTAAAACAAAAACATAAAATCTACATCTAGTTTTTGGCGCCATTGCCGAGAAACGAATAGTGATTTTTGATTTATCTTTGTCTTTTATTTCATTTCCTCCTTCCCGCTAATCTAACAATTTTATTTATTTATTTCTCTATCCCCATCCCTTTTATTTCAGTTTTTTTTTTTTTTGCCCCAATCCCTTTTAATCTAACTATTTTATTTTTGTTATCCCCTCTTCCCTTCTAATCTAAGTATTTTTCCTATCCCTTTTCTAATCTAATCTAATCTAATCTAACTCTTTTATCTCTGTTATTTTATTTATTGTACCTAATCTAACAATCCCCCACCCTTTTATTCTATTTTTTTCCTTTTATTTTTTCCCATCCCTTTTATTTCTGTTATTTTAATTTGCTTAATTTTCTTTGGCTTGTCCCCCTTCTCTTTGATCTTTTATTTGATTATTTTTGTTCTTTTTTTCTTTTTTTCCTTTCCTCTTCTTATGTCTCTCTTCACTTTTCTTCTTCTATTTCGTGATTATTATTGTGGTGGTGATTTCATTCTATTCTTTAAGATGTTTGTGGGTATATGCATGGTAGACGTTCTTTGTGCTTAGATCTCATACCATATAATCCTAAAATTGAATGCTCTCTTCGAAGGATAAGAGCTAAGAAAGAGATGGTTGAAGAACAAACCCTACCACCTAAGCAACTTAAGGAGTATTTCACTCGCGCCACATATGACTCACCTACAAAAACACACATGCCCACTGTTACGGTACCATTTGAGATTAAACATTCTCATATCCAAATGTTACCGTCGTTTTATGGGCTAGAGTCTGAAAATCCTTTCAAGCACGTTGATGAGTTCTTAGAGATTTGTTCTCCTGTATTCATGAATAATATCTCTGATGATACTCTTTGCTTATGGCTTTTTCCTTTTTCTTTGAAAGATAAAGATAAAGCTAAAGCTTGGTTGGATACTAAGACAAATATCACCACTTGGGATCAATTGCAAAAGGAATTCTTGAAAAAGTTTTTCTCTGTTGGAAAACTGACTGCTTTAAGATGTGCTATAACCACTTTCTCACATAATAAAAATGAGCAATTGCATGAAAGTTGGGAAAGGTTAAAAGAGTAGTTGCCAAGTTGTCCTCACCATGAGGTACCTATGTGCCAACTTGTCCAGAGTTTTTACTCTGGTTTATATGAGCATAATAGACAAATGGTTGATGCATCATATGTTGGCAGTTTTTTGTACAAAACTCCTGAAAAAGCTGGGGAATTGTTTGAACATTTGAGTGAAAATTCACATATGTATGCTACTTCCTCACATTCTAATTTGCCTAGGCAATTAGGAAGTAAAGGGGAGGTTTATGAGGTTTCATATTCAGTTAACCTTTCTAGTAAAGTTGATGCTTTAATTAAGAAATTTGATCAATTGTTGTGCATGAACAAAGTGTCTAATGGCCCTTCTACGCAAGATGTGTGTTCGATTTGTGCTATTCCCATGCATGCTTCTGCTAACTGTCCGTGTATTAGTAAGTCTGACTGTGTACCTGAACAAGTAAATGTTGCCCAAGGATTTCCTCCTTCTAACAATCCGTATTCGAATACCTATAACCATGGTTGGAGGAATCATCCTAATTTTTCATGGAGGTCTCAAAATGTTGAGAATCCTCAGGCCCAGTCCAGTAGACCTACCCCTTCTGGTTTTCAAAACCAGAGATATGCTCCTCCTTCTTGCCATCCAGCTCTATCTGGGAGCTCTAAAATTGACAACATAATTTCTACCCTTGGTACCTTGACTTCTGTTGTGCAAAATGTTGATTCTAAAGTTCAAGGAATTGAGTCTAAAATTCATATTGTTGACTCCCACTCACAATCCATAGCTAAGTTAGAAACCCAAGTTGGGCAACTAGCCATAGCTGTAGGTAAAAGAGAAGAAGGAAAACTTCGAAGTCATCCTATAAAGAACCCTAAAGGCCAACTATTTGAACAATTAAAAGTTGTAATGGTTCCTGGGAGTGGTAAAGAAGTAGATAACAAGTTGAGTGAGAAGGAACATGACAAAAAAGAAAGACTTAAGACCTTGGAGAGTGACCTCGAATTTGAAAAAGAGAATGAACCATCCCCTTCTCCTGTTGTGTTTGACTCTTCTGTGACATATAAGCCAAGGGTTGCTTACCCTCAAGCTTTGGATGCACCATTCCCTTTAAGGAAAGACAAGCAAAGAGATGACATCCTAAAAACCTTTAAGTAAGCTAAGGTCAATCCTCCTCTCTTGGAAGCGATTAGACAAATCCTTGCTTATTGTTTGAGCTAAAAATGTGCAATTTTTAAGGTACTTTTTCACCGGCTTTATGCTCGTTTTAATAATATTTTCTAGGTTTTTAATTGAGTTTATTTTATTTTGCAGATTTTGAATAAATGCGGAAAAAGGGCTTAAATGGCGGAAAAAGTGAGAAAAATAGAAGAAATGTCGGAGGTTGAAGAATCGGGCCAAATTCGATAAAAACCGGCAAGGAAAAAGGAAAAGGAAGAAACCAGACCGGTCCAGAAAAAAACCGGACCGGCCAGTTCAGCTGAACCGGTTCCCATAAAACCCCTCTCTTCTTTCCTCACGCTCTTTCTCCTTCCTCCTCACGTTGCCCTGCTTCTTCGTTCCCCGAAACCCAGAAACCACCTCTACCCACAGTTTCGACCCTCCACTTCGAAACTCATCCACCACTTCACAACCACCAGCCACGTCCACCCATGCGCTGGCTTCATCTTAACCGTCCAGCACACCACCACCAGACGAAGGGTCAAGGTTGAAGGGCCTCGAGTATAAAGAGGTTGAGAAGACGCCATTGAGGGGGTAACATAGGTTAGAGTTAGTTTTAGGTTAGTAATTTAGGCTAGTTTAGGTTTAATTTCCGTTTTAAGGTTTAATTTCGTTTAATTTTCGCTTCCTAGGGTTCGAATTTCGGTTCAATTTCTCAATTTTTGTAGGGATTAGGGTTGATGTTAGTTAGGGTTTGAATTCGATTTGGTACATTTGTGCTTCGATTTCACGGTTTTGGGTTGTAATTTAAACCTTAAGCACTTTTGTTTGAAATTTCGGTAAAAATTTTGGGTTTATTGCAGCTGATTTCTTTCCCCACTCCCTGGTTCTGTGTTGCTTAATGGCGATACCGCCATTGTTGGGCTGAGCTTTAAGCAAGGAAGCCTGAGAACTTTGCAATCATTCGTTCATTCCCCTTCCCTTATACCTCTGTTTCGATTCTGCTGGTGAGTTTCCTGTTGATGTTCTGCCCCTCTTTCTTGCTGTTCGAATGGCTAAAAAAATGAGTCATGTTCTTGATGTTCATCGAAGCTTTTGGTAATTCCTTTCCCCTGTTCCTGCTTCCTATTCGATTCTAGTTAAATTTTTCCTTTCCCCTGCTGCCTTCGTTTTGTTTCGGGTCTGTTTCCCCCTTCCCCTGTTGCTTGCTTTGTTTTAATTTTTAGGTTATGTTTTGTTTATTGTATTGAATTGAAACCATGTTCAATTTTGGATCAATTTTGGAATAATGTTAGTTAGTTAACTCTGCTAAAAATTCATGCTTAATTCACTATTAGTTTGGTTTAATTTGGATAAGTGATATAAGGTTTAGTTTAGGTTTAAATTGTTTAGGTTATTAGATTGCTTTAAGTAATTCCATTTAGTTTAGTTAATCAGTTAGTGACCAAAAATCTCACGTCTTCCCTGAGGACCGACCCTTAAGTATTACGATTGACAACCGTAGGTGCTTGAGGTATCCCTTTCCCCTTTTATTCACTCACTTTAATTTAGTTTTTAATTTTTACTCACCACCCCTCAAAAACCCTTCAACAAATTTTGGCGCCGTTGTCGGGGAAGACGGTGAGATTTGGTCATGTTTTTAGTTGCTTTCGTATTTGTTTAGTTTCGTTGTTATTTTGTTTAGTTGTTATTTACTTAATGAGTTCTTGTTAGTCATTTCGTAACTTTAAGTTTCGAATCGATTTTCAATTTCTCATTTTGGTATCGTTTTTCGTTTTTGAAAAAACCAAAAAAAAATCCAAAAACATTTGAAAAAGACCAAAAAAAAACCCCAAAAATCCAAAAACATTTTGAAAAACCTTCAAAAATACAAAAAAAATGAAAAATGCTTAAAAACTCAAAAACAGTAGAAAATTACAAAAACCACAAAAAAATTAGAAATTTCAAAAATCCAAAAAAATTGAAAAATCAAAAATCCAAAAAAATTGAAAAACTTCAAAATTTTAAAAATTTTCAAAATGCCAGTTTTCAGTTTCCCACAATATGAGCATGAACCGACCCTTAAGTAATTCCATTTAGTTTAGTTAATAAGTTAGTGACCAAAAATCTCACATCTTCCCTGAGGACCGACCCTTAAGTATTACGATTGACAACCGTAGGTACTTGAGGTATCCCTTTCCCCTTTTATTCACTCACTTTAATTTAGTTTTTAATTTTCACTCACCACCCCTCAAAAACCCTTCAACACTTATGCTAAGTTCCTTAAAGACATGTGTACTTTTAAAAGGAAATCTAAAGGTGACAAATCTAAAGAGGTTCTTTTAAGTGAATAAGTGAGCTCGATTTTGAAACGTGACACTCCACCTAAGTTCACAGATCCTGGTATCCCTACCATCTCATGTTATATTGGTAATCATCATATTGAAAGGCTACTTTTGGATTTGGGTTCTAGTGTTAATTTGATACCATATTCTATTTACTTAGAGTTGAGATTAAGTGAACTGAAACCTTCTAATTGTACCTTTGAGCTTGCTGATAGGTCAGTTAGGACTCCTAGGGGTGAATAGATGATGTCTTGGTGCAAATTGATGAAGGATTCTTTCCTGTTGACTTCGTTGTGTTGGACATGGATCCAGTCATGCTTCTAAGCAAATCCCTCTTATTTTAGGACGTCCCTTCCTAGCCACAGCTAATGCTACCATTAACTGTAGGTCAGGAGTGATGGATGTCTCGATCATGAATGTAAGGGTTAGGCTTAATATTTTCAAAACTTCTGCTCAACCTGTATTTGAAGATGAATCTGAATGCTTCTTTATTGATGTGATTGATGAAATGATTGAAGAAGTTTTGCCTGCTATTCTGAGTAGTGATCCCTTGGGAACCTTTCTTTCTTGTGGGGGTTTAAGATGGTGTGATTTAGGAAGTACAATATATGAGATGGATTCTACTCTTGATTTCACTCCTCATCTTGAGTCTTCCTCTTGGGTGTCTACTTATGAATCCCTTCCCCCCTTTGGCTAGTTCTCATGTGCTACCTTCTGTCGTGTCCCCACCTAAACTTGAGTTGAAACCTCTTCCTGATTCACTCAAGTATGTGTTTTTAGGCCCAAAGAGCTACGTTTTATTATATCTTCTCTTTTATCTTGTGATCAAGAGGAAGAGTTGATTCGTGTCTTATCTGATCATAAGGGTGCTATTGGGTGGTTAGTGGCTGATTTGAAAGGGATTAGTCTTACAATTTGTATGCATAGAATTCATTTAGAGGACGATGCTAAACCTGTTGGGCAAATGCAATGCAAACTAAACCCTCACATGAAATAAGTAGTAAATCTTTTAGATGCAGGCATTATCTACCCTATTTTTGATAGTCAATAGGCCAGTCCAGTTCAAGTGATCCATAAGAAATCTGGCATAATTGTGGTTAAGAATAATGAAGGTGAATTGATTCCCACTAGACAAACCACAGGGTGGAGAGTGTGTATTGATTACAGAAAGCTGAATTCTGTAACTAGAAATGACCATTTTTCCCGACCATTCATTGATCAAATTTTGACAAAATTAGCTGGATAGAGTTTTTGTTGCTTTTTAGATGGTTATTCTGGCTACAACCAAATACCTGTCTATCCTGAGGACCAAGAGAAAATGACATTTACATGCCCATCAGACACCTTTGCCTATCGGAGGATGCCTTTTGGGTTGTGTAATGCACCTTCCACATTCCAGAGATGCATGATGGTCATATTTACTGAATATATTGATAATGTTATGGACATGTTTATGGATGATTTCTCTGTTTTTGGTTCTTCCTTTGATGTGTGCCTTGCTAATCTATCCACTATCCTAAAAAGATGTGAAGAAGTGAATCTTGTTTTGAGTTGGGAAAAAAGTCACTTCATGGTCCAAGAAGGGATTATGTTGGGTCACAAAGTGTCTAAAAAAGGGATTGAGGTTGATAAAGCCAAGGTTGATTCGATTTCTAATCTGCCTGTGCTTTCTTCTGTGAAGCAAGTCAGATCTTTCCTTGGCCATGCTATTTCTATAGGAGCTTTATTAAAAATTTTAGTAAAGTGGCTCGCCCACTTACTAATCTCCTCACTAAAGATGCTCCTTTTGTGATTCATGAGTCTTGTGTGAAAGCTTTTGAGAAGCTTCGGTCTTCATTGGTGTCAACCCCTATTGTGCAGCCCCCTAATTTTTCTTTGCCATTTGAGATTATGTGTGATGTATCTGATTTTGCTGTTGGGGCTGTTTTGGATCAAAGGGTGAATAGAATGCCTCATATAATTTACTACGCTAGTAGAACTCATACTGATGCTCAAAAGAATTATTCAACTACTGAGAAAGAGTTGCTAGCTGTTGTATTTGCACTTGATAAATTTCGGCCATACCTTTTGTGTTTAAAAGTGATTGTGTTTACTGATCATGCTGCGTTAAGACACTTGTTGGCTAAGAATGACACTTAACCAAGACTCATTAGATGAATTTTGTTGCTCCAAGAGTTTGATATTGAAACAAGAGATAGGAAAAGTTCTGAGAATTCTGTTGCAAACCACTTGTCTAGAATCCTTACTGAGTGTACTGATGACTCAGTTGGATTTTCTGACCACTTTCCTGATGAGCAACTATTTACCATGTCACATGCCCCTCTCCCTTGGCTTGCTCACGTTGTGAACTACCTTGCCACTGGGAAGATTCCTCCTCACTAGTCCAAACAAGAGAAAGATAGGTTCTTCTTACAAGTAAGATATTACTATTGGGAAGACCCTTATCTTTTCAAACATTGCCTTGATCAAGTGGTACGTAGATGAGTCCCTAAGAGTGAAATTCATAGTATTCTCACCTTTTGTCACTCTTATGCTTGTGGTGGTTACTTTGGAGGTCGTAGGATAGCTGTTAAAGTCCTACAAAGTGGGTTCTTCTAGCCCACTCTGTTTAGAGATGCTCACCAATTCTGTCTTGCTTGTGAGCGTTGTCAACGTACGGGTTCCCTGTCCCATCATGATATGATGCCCCTTTCCCCTATTCTGATTCTTGAAATATTTGATGTGTGGGGCATTAATTTCATGGGTCCCTTTCCCCCATCTTTTGGCTTTGTATACATATTGGTTGTTGTTGATTATGTGTCCAAATGGGTGGAAGCTCAGGCTACTAGGACCAATGACCACAAGGTTGTGGTTAAGTTTGTGAAAGAGTGCATTTTCTGTCGATATGGTACCCCTAGAACTCTTATTAGTGATGGAGGTAGTCATTTCTGTCATCGATCTTTTGAGGCTTCACTTAGAAAGTATTCTGTGACTCATAAAGTAGCTACTTCTTATCATCCTCAGACTAGTGGTCAAGTTGAGGTATCTAATTATGAGATCAAGTCTATACTTAAGAAAACGGTTGGACCCGATAGGAAAGACTGGTCTTTGAGATTGTATGATGCTCTTTAGGCCTATCTTACTGCTTTTAAGGCTCCCATTGGGATGTCTCCTTACCGACTTCTTTTTGGTGAGACTTGTCATTTGCTAGTTGCATTAGAACATCCTGCTTTTTGGGCTATCAAAGCTTTTAATTTTGATATGAAACAAGCAAGTTCTAACCGTAGGCTTCAATTGAACGAATTAGATGAATTGTGTAATGAAGCCTATAAGAATGCTAAGATTTATAAAGCCAAAACCAAAGCTTTTCATGATAAAATGATTTCTCGTAAATCTTTTGAACCTGATAAGAAAGTTTGGCTTTTTAACTCTAAGCTTAAGCTATTTCTTGGCAAGTTAAGATCTAGATGGGATGGTCCTTTTGTTGTCCAACAAGTGTTTTCCTCTGGGGCAGTTCAAATTATGGATCCCCAAGATGGTATAGTTCTCATGGTAAATGATCAACGTTTGAAACATGTTGTGACTTATGATATTGACACTGGTTTGATTGAATCCATCAATCCACTAGACCCTGTCTACTATGATTAGTGGGTGAGACCTTGTCGGGCTGAAGACACAAAACTTAGCGCTTGTTGGGAGACAACCCAATCTTTTTAGGTGAGTTTGAGTCATTTTTGTTTTTTTTCTCCCTTATTTCCTTCTTTTTGGCGTACTTGTGTTTTTGGGTGTGATTCTTCACTTGGTTTTTGGCTTTTGTGGTTAGAGGTGGTTATGAAGGTACATTTGAGAGTTTGATTGTTTGGCTTATATGGAAATGACTTCCCCGTGCTGTCAGGTTGTGTTGTTCTTTTCTCCATTTCACTCTTTCCTATTGTTTTCTATATTGAGGACAATGTAAGGTTTAGGTGTGGGGGGAAGGCAAATTGAAAATTTTAAGGAAATTTAAATTTGAAAATCTTTGGGAATTTGATTTGGGAAGAGCTTGAGTGTTATGATTATGCATGTTCTACTCTTATTATGTGGATTTGATTCATGTGATCCATGCTCATTAGAGATTATTTCTAGCTTTGACTAGTTGAAGGCCAAGATTTTGCCTGTGTTAATGTCACTATGTAGCCGATTTTGAGTTTAATATGTAACCCCATTTTCAATGTCACCTTGAGTATTTGATAAACATTGAGTTCCCCTTTGACTTTTCAATCAATAATTAAAATAAATTGAATTAATCAAGTTCTAATTCCGGTATCAATGTTTAGGTTCTATCTTTATCCATATCTTTAATCGCCTGAATATGTACTAAGTGTTTCTCTGAGTGTCATCTTTACTCATATCTTTATCCACTGAAAAAAGCACATGGAATCAAGTAACTTTTGAAAAATTCAAAGTCTCGAAAAAAAAAATTTGCTAAGGTGACTTGGCATTGGGGACTTGATTTTAAAGATGCTCTTTTGATTTTTGTTATGTGGGGTGAAGTTTTTACGCTTACGGTTTACTACATGGTTTCATTATGTGCTTAATTTGCTTGAATTTTGGCCTATTGACTTAGTGAAATTAGAAATCTTTGATAAGGAGTTGTCGGTTGATAGTGAATTGATATATGTGAGGTGGAGTGGGCATTCATACTTGGTTCACTTGATTTTCTTCCTTAATCTTATTCTACTTGATGGATTAAGTGAACTTATGCATTATGGTTGTTCTTTGCTCGAGGACTAGCAAAGTTCGGTGTGGGGGACTTGATAATTCATATTTTATATATAATTTTTTTCTTCATTTTACCTACTTTTAAGTCTTTGAAATATATTTTTATGAGTAAATAATGCATATTTTATGTGATTTTCAGGTAAACTAAAAATAAAAGAATTTGCATACGAAGTTGATCAAGCTGATTAGAATTTGTCTGAGTTTCAGTGAATGCCAAACTCAAGGACCAAAGTCAAGAGCCCAAAAGAAGAAAGGAAGAAGAACAAGACTAGCCAGTGGGCTTGAGCTCCATGGCCCAAAGAGACAACCTAGCTTGGCCCCCCAGCCCACCTGCATCTTCTCTTCACTCAGTCTCCCTCACAGCCTGTGTGGGCCTTGTGCAAGCTCGGCCCAGCGGCGCCCAACTCCAACGCTGACCTGTAGCCCATCAACCCTCCCCTCATTCTCTCGCCCTCCTCTCTATGTCCCGTTTGGTCGAATCTGTGCGGCCCACTTCCCAACCCCTCTTTCTCTTCCCTTCAAGCCACGATTGGGCCTATCCCTCAGTCCAGCATCCAACTCTCAATAGCTCACTCTTTTTTTTTATTTCCCACATGGCTAATTGTTGACCTAGTCAAATACAATTAACTTTAATTAATTGTTAGCTAAAGACTAGGCTTTTCTTTTGCTTCATAACAGGCAAAATATTAATCGAAATTAATTTTCATTAATTTTTCGACATCAAGAGAGATTGATTTTTCACAATAAAAAGGGGCCATGGGTTGGAGCATCCATTCACGCACTCAAGCATCTTCTCATTCTCATCTTCCATCTTCTATTTTCTTTAGAGAGTTGAGAGTATTTTATAAGACAAAACCATTTGGGTTGAGGGGTTTGGAAGAAAACAAGCTTTGTTGGCTATTTTTCTCTTCTCTTCTTATCTCATTTGTGAGTTAAATTTGAGAGTGTTTACTTCGTTAGTTTGTAATTGAGTACAAAAGTTTGGACATAGGTAGTGAAATATACCAATTATCATGGTATTTTCACTAATTATGGTCGGCTAAACTACTCATTTCTAGGATTAGGATGGATCCTTGATAATAATATTATTTTTGCTAATTTCTTTTGGGGTAATTTTTGTGTCGTGGATTGCATAATTTTGACTGTAAACTTGATCTTAACCTACTTATGCATTCTAATACTATTGTTTAATCATGTTGATTACAATAGTTTAATTTGCTATCTCAAATGAATGTTAGACCTTGTAGGCTAATATGACATTATGCAAATGGACTTAAAATTATAATTGTTAAAATTGAATAATTTATGCTAGAAATTAGATGAGTTATATCTAAAAGAATAACTCATGCTAAACCACTAGATAAATAGTTTTATTTGATAATCATAATTCATCTTTTCAATTTGTAATTTAATGCTTGTAGCTTAGGTTGCACAAGAGACAAATCAAATCCCCATTTAAATTAGCAATTCAATATTTGCATCAAAGGTGAAATCTGAAATCCTAGAACATTGTTTCATCTGAATCCTCTCTACTTGACACTTTTACTCTTCTTTTTGCTCATTTAATTCATATTGATAATTAAACTCCTCATTCAAACTATTCTTTATAATTGGAAAAGTTGAATTAGAAATTGCTATTGTTCCTCGTAGAATCGACACCCCTATACTCGCTTGTCTACAATTAACCTTGTGCACTTGCAAGTAAAAAGGGTTTTAAAACAAAAAATAAAATCTACATCAGTATCATAGACAAGATGTGCACTTGCAGAGCATAGGAGTTAAGTGGTATCCCTTGGGTGCATGCCATTGCTGTCATGAGGGAGTAAAGACATAAACTTGAGGACTTCATGGATAATTTCTCTTCAATAAATAAGTACAAAAAGACTTTTGCATGTGTTATCAATCCCATTAATGGTTGCAACTTGTACCTAAAGCAAGATCTACTTGCTTTCCTGCCACCAAAATTTGATATCTCAAAGAAAAACTTTGCTTTTAAGAGAAGGCCTTAGGAAGGTAAAAGTAGTTGCAAAAATCAAGGTGCAGTTGAAAAAGTGTCAAGCAAAGGTCAAAGGAAGACTCGTTCAAGGTGTGGTGTAGTTGGACACACCAAAATAACCTGTAAGAATGAGATATACATCATTTAAATTATTATTTTTTAACTCATTGCAAATTAGCTTCATGTGAAATGATTTATTTATTTTTTTGCCCACTTGTGATAGATCATTTAGCTCTTTTTTATTGCTAACACCAGTGTAGGTGATCAACAGCAAAAAACAAAAAAACAACATAGAGCTTAAGCAACACAGGTTCCTACTAGAATTCCATCTACTGTTGTTTCAATCTGATTTTGCTATCATAGAACTTGGAAATAATTTTGTGGCGACCTTCTATTGTTGTAATGAGATAAGCACATGTTAAAGATTGTGCAAAGGGATAAGTTGAATTTAGCATTACCATAACCAAGCACCTTTAACAAGCTAAAATAGAAAATAGTAGTCATCTATGCAATAAGATAGGTAAGATATGTAACTGCACAAGAGAAGTAAGTTATTGCTATGCAATAAGATAGGTAAGGTACGTAACTGCATAAGAGAAGTAAGGTATCACATAAGAGAAGTATCTCTCAATAATATATTTCATAAGAGAATTACTTCTCAATACGAAGCTTAATCAGTCGCAGTGTCCCTAAGCAAGCTTCAAACCTAGTTGTGTGATCTAAAGCTTATGGTATACTTTTAACTAGTGCCATTGAATTTGTTCTGTTTGTGTAGGCTCAAATGAACAATGTAGCCTTAGATTTATCCCATGTAGCCTCTCAATATGAAAGAATCATAATGATACCAACACCTCACTTTGGTTTATTTCATAATAGAAATTTAGCCCTGCTTATAAATTCTTTAGCAATTTAAGATTTGTTCTTTTACCACCTTTGTTTGGTGCAGATGATAGGATGCCCTATTCTACCCTCACAAGACATGACTAGTCCCTTAACTCAGTGATAGTAGCAATCGTACAAGGTGGAAAGACATTAAGAAATAGGGAAGGAACTACATTGGACAAGGAAATATAGTGAAACAAACACCCAAGAAACTTAATATTCAGTGGCACTAGCTTTTTGTGTTATAGAGGTATTGGAAGTGCAACGTTAAGACATTAAAAGCCTTGTTGGGATGGTCTTCTTTTGGATTTCTATAGATTTGCAATGGCACATATTAGAGGCTGATAGTTATGCTCAAGGAAAATACAACGACTTGATATGTAAAATATTTTGTTTTGGATGATTCAATGTAGAAGCAACATGTTATTCATTACATTATTCAATTCATAAATATGCAAGATAGGACTCTTACCCCCTCCCCTTTCTAGGACAACAAAAATACCAAAATGAAGACCAAGTCCACGCCTACTTAAAAACATATATCAACTTCAACCTGCCTTACTCCTATCATACATGACCATTAAATATGTCATTAAAATTACAAAATGAGGGACTCATCAACCTAATTTAATTAAGTAATAAGGACCTAACTTGCTATCACACTAGGAGCTATGCCCTAATGTACATTGCAACAAAAGCAATAAATAAAATTATAACACATAGACAGAATTGTCGCCTTCTGTGGTATGCATATAGCTTGAGTTTCAACCTTTCTTTTTTTCTCCTGCGGTTTCTTTAGCTTATGCTTCAGCCATCAAATCATTCTCCAACCTCTTTATTTCTGCTGCCATTTCTCCTTATTCACCATTAAAGCCACCACCATAGATCTTAATCTTTCATCCAAGGATTCATTTACCTATTCAAAATAATCACAAACCCCACCTTCACCATACCTTTTGCAACGCACAAACCTGCGCTAGTGTTTAGTGTTACACTAGTAGCAATTTTAAATCTTTCACCACAATTACATATCTTCTCAGGATGTGTAAAGAAGTAGGTAGATTAGATGCTTGAACTCGACATATTTATCTCAAATTTTAAAGGGCTTTTGGTCGAATATGAATCATAATTCTTTGCTGAGAAATAATTTTGCAAAATTCTCGCAATTGCTATTGTAATTCACGAATTAGGATTTCTATTCTGAGATAGGAAAGATGAAGAAGCATGGCTGAATACGGGGGAGGTTATAAAATAGGGATGCTTCTTATTCATCCCTTTAAAAAACATAATCTCATGCAACAAATAAATCAAAATGTATTTTTTATTGGCAATCACAAAAGTCACCTGATAAGTGCCTAATGTATACATCATTTTAGGGTCAATTTGCTGCATTTTTAGGAGAATTATGTGCCTTATGTGATAATTTATACTCATTTTCCCGTTTTACGATCGAGTTTGGTGTTATTGATGATATTTTACAGAAATTGGCTAAGAGAACCCGAGTTTGTCATGAAAATTAATGAAGAATTATTCAAGGATGTAAGAGCCCACAAAAATTGACTAAAACCCAGCAAGAGATATGGTTTACCCGGGTATATCATGGATAACCCGGGATAGCATACACAGTCAACCCAAGTTGACCAAAATCAACAGGGCAAAGTGACCAGAAGGCACCACGATCAGCCCATGGTGAATGCCACAGACTGTGGTGAGCATGAAACAGCTAGCCTGTTCGTTTTCCCTCATCATGTGGCTGAGATTGATTTGGCTTTCCTATAAATAGGGCCTCCCTCGACTGTTGAAAGAGCAATTCCCATCCCATGATTCCATTCTCCATATCATTCTACCTAGGATTAGAGCTTAGATTTTAGAGGGAGAGAGACTGAGTTGAAGTGAAGATTGGTAAGGATTCTGTCTTGAGTTTGGACGACGGTTCAAGCGCATTCTTTGGCTGAACATCTCTTTTCTCTTCTTTTCTCCTTTCTCATTTTTATGTGTTGTATTTTGATTATCTTTGTTGTTTTAATTTTGGATTTATACAAAGATTTGTTAGTTTCTTGATCTTGTGTTGATATCATTTGGTGCTTTCGGACTTGTTGGATTGCTTTGTCGAATTCTAGAAGTTTATTGTCTTATGAGAAACTTGATCACTTTCTTGCATGTTGTGGGTATTTGGATGAAGGACTGAAAGGTGAAATCTCAAACACTGGAATCCTAGGATTTAACTTAATTGTGTGGAGTCTTGAGAGAGCACAACCCATTAAGAAACCATTGATTTGATAATCGTGTGCCTAATGAACCTAAACTAATCGAGAAATCCATGAAAATTGATTATTGATTTGATTTAGGTGTTTCACTTCACCTTAAAATAGAGTTGTGATACTTTGATTATCGGTTTAAAACAACTAGGTAAGGAAGAATTGCTTGATTGATGCATGAATTGAGAAATTGTTCGTTTTGTATAATTCCATGATTATTTATCCATTAGATTAGATAGTTGACTAGTTAAATTTCATTCTAAAATTTGGATTCGCTTAGCATATCTTGAGAAAATATAGCCCAATAGATCAACCTAGTCTCTGTGGGATCAACCTTGATTAGCTACAACACCACCGTGTACTTGCGGACCTATCAAGTTTTTGGTGTCGTTGCCGGCGACTAGCGTCAAATATTGGGTTTTTCCCAATAGGTTTGACTAAGCATTTTATTTTTCTTTAAAACAATTCAAAAAATTGAAAATTAACAACCACAAAAAAAAATTGAAAAAAAAAACGATGGCAATTTTTTATTTTTCCCAATTCAAGCATGAATTATTTTGGAGGTATTTTAAGCGCTTAAATGTCTTTCTTGCTCAATGTGGTTATTGTACTGATAAATGGGAAATATTGAAGATTGTTGATAAGGGTGTGAATAGTAAAACCCATATTCTTTTAGAGTATTGGAATTTTCACGGTAAAAATGTTGATGAGGCTTGGTATTTGCTTAAGTGGATTGTTTGGGATTCATTTGAATTTGAGAAGGCTAATATTATTTCTAAATATTCATGTCCTGATCCTTGTGCGTTTTATTCTAAATCTTATTATGCCCCTTTTTGGTGTGATGTGTGCAATTCTTCTGAGCATGCTACTAATTTGTGTCCTTATCATGCATACTATACTCAACCTTACTTTACATCTACCCTAGGATAATACTAAAATTGTCTTGACCTTACATGATTCATCCATTGCTTTAGCTCAGGGCACGGGGCTTAAGGTGGGTGATCCTTTTGGGCTTGATGCTAGGCTTGATGTTGTTTATGCATGTTTTGAGTCGGAAGATACTTTTTATAAGGTGTATGATCTAGTTGAGACTCCTTTGGAAGGGTCACGTGATGTGCTTGTGCATAAGGAGTCTCCTAGTCTTGGTCTTAATAATTGTGTTTTCCTCAACCCACTTGATCATTCACATGTTTCCCCTATGTGTTTGCAGCCTTCTCCTTCCCCTAAGTATGACGTTGTTGAGCTCATTGATGATTCTATAATTTGTGATGCTAATAATGATTTGGGCTATATAGATAACATGTTTAGTATGCTTGTTGGGAGTCTTGATAATTATGTGTCCCTAGGTTACTTTAGAGGGTATGATCCTTACATTGGCCCTTATTGCGTATTCCTAGGAGACTTGCCTAGGAAAATCATGTAAACTACATTCTTTAATCATTCCTATGATTTCTCTATGGCCACTTATAAAGTTAGGAGGATAATTATTGTCTTTGGTGTGATCTTGGTTATTTCCTCTTGCCTTTTATTTTCTAACTTGTGGTCCCAGGAGTTTGATAAGCTCCTGCATGCTTTGATGGCATCTGATTTAATGAGTCGAGTCTTAAAGTTGAGATGGAGTGCTTGATACTCCATTTGCCCCATTTATGAGGTCGGATGGCTTAGGTGCACTCTGCACCTAACCTGGTGAGATCGTTATGTTTTGTTTCCTTTCCCTTCTTGTACTTTGTTTCTTTTGAATAATAATGCTTTACTTAAGCATGGGGGAAGGGTAGTTTGATGTTTTCCATTTTGGTTATTAGTTTGCATACATGTTAGATCATATAGTTTTAGGTTTCTTTTTGTTTTCATTATAGTGTTGCATTTTAAGTTTGCATTTCTAGGATTGCATGTAGGGTTGATGTGGATTCCTTCCAATGATGTTTTTGTTTAGGCAAAATTGCTTTCGTGAGCTTGAACAACTTTTGATGTGTAATCCCTTTTGGTGCTAATTTTTGTGAAGGTTTTGTGAATACTTCTTGTTTTGACCCTTGTCTTGATTGAGAACTTTGTTATTCCTTGGAGTCATTAGCACTAATGTTGGTACATGGGAGTTATTTTATGAGCTAATTAAGACTTTGGTAGATGTACCATGAGATTTTAAGCCTTGTTTGGACTAATCATTATATTTAATCTCATGTTTCTTTCATGTGTGTGACTCTTCCATGTTGTATCTCTAGAACTTGTCTAGATTCTTGTTCGAAACCACATTAGCATGTGCATATTTGATGATATAATAGAGGCATTTCTTTCTTTGGTTATTTTAGCCACATAGCCAAATAGTCTACCTTTGTATTACATGTTTTTTCCCTTTGCTAGCCCCTTTGAGCTTATATCCGTGTTTGTTGTGATCCCTTCATATTAGCTCTTAGCCAAACACATACTCTTACCTTTAAGCCAAGTCTATGGAGCATCACTTCATTTTATGTAGTGGGTGGTTTTGGGAATAATTGAGTTTAAGGTGGTTTTGGTATGTTAGTTTGTTGAGGGATTGATGATATTGAGCATTTGCTTTGGTTCCCTCTTGTTTGAGTATATGTATTAGGTTGTGAGTTGATAGTTAGTGAAACTATGCCTTTCAATAATTGCAATTTTTGTTTCATTTTGCAAAAAAGAAAAAAAAAACAGAAAAAGGGAAAAAAGTAGAAGGAAAAAAAAAAGGAAGATGAAGTCATCTTGTTAGGGGGAAAAAAAAGCAAAGAAAAGAAAGAAAAGAAGTGAAAAAAAAAAATAGAAAACACTCCATGATTGGCATTGGATATGTACAAAGTTTGAATTCCTTTCTTTATCAACTCATTTCTTATTTGATTCATTAGGGCATGTTCATTGTATTTTGAGGTTTGCAGTGTTAGTGAACTTCAAGGTTTCTTGGTGCTTTGTCGGTTGCTCCCCAATCACTTGGCGAAGTAGCTCCACATTATCCAAATGCCTTTGTCCACTCCTTTCCCTTAACCTTTTTGGCCAACATTACATCCCATATAAAGTCCTCTTGATTGTCTTGTGCACATTTTTATTTTAGTGTGAAGAATTTGAGAGTCTCGTCAAGCATATGGTAGATTGCATAATTGAAATAAGTCTTGACCGAACCCATGTTATATTTTAAACACATGAGCGGGAGTGATCTATATTTTTCAAAAGTAGGTTCTACCAGTCCATATAGCTCTACTCAATTTCATTGCATGATATGCTTCGTGGTTCTTTGTGGGTGATCAAGTTTGATGTCGAGCTTGTTGTCATATACTTTTTTGAAAACATTCACCTTCTCCTAATTCTAAAATATTTTACACACTATTTGGGGTTGTCGTTGATTGGTATTCTTGCTTGTGATATGTTATGACTTGCCGGCTTTAAGGAGGTTGTTATGTTTTGAGGCCTAGATGCATTTCCCTTTGTCAATTTTATTTAGTATTTGCTTGAGGACAAGCAACGGTTTAAGCATGGGGGAGTTTGATAAGTGCTTAATGTATATATCATTTTAGGGTTAATTTGCTGCATTTTTATGAGAACTATGTGCCTTATGTGATAATTTACACTCTTTTTCCCGTGTTACGCTTGAGTATAGTGTTGTCAATGATATTTTACAGAAATTGGCTAAGAGAACCTGAGTTCGTCATGAAAATCAATGGAGAATAATGCAAGGACGTAAGAGCCCACAAAAATTGACCAAAAACCCGCAAGAGATATGGTTTACCCAGGTATATATCATGCATAACCCGGGATAGCATACACAGTCAACCCGGGTTGACCAGAATCAACAAGGAAAACTGGCCAGAGGGCACCACGGTCAGCCCGTAGTGGATGTCACGAACTGTGGTGAGCATGAAACCGCTAGCCTGTTTGTTTTCCCTCATCGTGTGGTTGAGATTAATTTGGTTTTCCTATAAATAGGGTATCCCGCGGCTGCTGAAAGACCAATTCCCATTCCATCATTCCATTCTCCATATCATTGTACCTAGGATTAGAGTTTAGATTGTAGAGAGAGAGTGAGTGAGTTGAAGTGAAGATTAGTAAGGATTCCATCACGAGTTTGGATGACGGCTCAAGCGCGTTTTTAGCTGAGCGTCTCTTTTCTCTTCTCTTCTCTTCTCTTCTCTTTTCTCATTTTTATGTGTTGTATTTTGATTATCTTTGTTGTTTTGGTTTTGGATTTATGCAAACATTTGTTAGTTTCTTGATCTTAAGTTGATATCATTTGGTGCTTTCAGAATTGTTGGATTATTTATCAAATTCTAGAAGTTTATTGTCTTGTGAGAAACTTGATCACTTTCTTGCATATCGTGGGTATTTGAATAAAGGATTGAAAGGTGAAATCTCAAATACTGGAATCCTAGGATTTGACTTAATTGTGTGGAGTCTTGAGAGAGCATCACTGATTAAGAAACCATTGATTTGATAATTGTGTGCCTAATGAACCTAAACTAATCGAGAAATCCATGAAAATTGATGATTGATTTGAATTAGGTATTTTACTTCACCTTGAAAGAGGGTTGTGATACTTCGATTATCGGTTTTAAAACAACTAGTTAAGGAAGAAATGCTTGATTAATACATGAATTGAGAAATTGCTAGTTTTGTATAATTCCATGATTATTTATCTAATAGATTAGATAGTTGACTAGTTAAATTTTATTCTCAAATTTGGATTCACTTAGCATATCTTGAGAGAATATAGCCCAATAGATCAACCTTGACTGGTTACAATGCCACCATGTTCTTGTGGACCTATCATCACCATATGCCAGTTTCTTCCCATTTTAGTCAACACTGTGGCAATCGGGTCTTAAGAAAGAAGTTAGTGATACTTTTGGGTGAATTTTGAAAACATAATGGCATTTTTAGACATGAACTCGCAGTTCCACATCGGGAACTCGCAAGTACATATTATTAATTAATTACCAACTATTTCTCATTGTTCCAGTCATGACAGAACCATCTCTACTCTAGTGTCTTCTCTCAAGATAATTGTGTTTTTATCTCTCTGCTGCTCTCCCTTGCTCCATGTCTCTTTCTCTCACTAGGATCCTAGCAATCAACTTTTTAAAACAAATTTTAAACAAGACAATCAACAAAAAAGTAGCGTGTAAACATATAATTCATATCGTCACCCTCTTCTTTGACATTACACTACAGAGATACATGGCGAGACCATATGTTGATGGTGGTAGATAACGAGTTTGTATGTTAGAGCTCTGAAGTCTTGCTTTTCAAAACCCAGCTGACAATCAAAAAATTGATTGAGCAAAGGGCTCAACGCAACTTAATTTTGAGATGAAATCAAAATCAAATTTTGATGCTTGTTGTTGAGGTTGATTTGGTGAAGACAACAAACATAGGGCTAATACTGTTGATTAGCTTCAAAATGATTGATGAATGCCATGATAGAGTTGGAGACGGAAGGTCAACATAGGGGAGAGAAATAACAAAGGTAAGAGTTTGAATTCTCTCCTTGTATTATTCAATTTAATTTTATAGGAATTTGAATTAGAATGAAAAGACCATGAAGTGGGAAGATTTAAATTAATTAATTAGTTGGGACGACTTGAACCTAAAATTGGAATAACCTTAGAGAACCAAAGCAAATAGCACCATAAGCACATTATTAGCAACAATGGCCATGAACCCCTCTTTTTGTTTTATTCATCATCTCTATCCCCTATAGTAAATCACTCTATTGTGAAATACATGCAGAGATTAAGCTCCCATTCTTTATCAAAGAAGAAATTCTTCCTAGATGTGGGTTGAAGATCCCAAAGCTAAAGAGTTATCACCCTATAAGGGAGATGAATAGGGTGATAAACAAAAATTTAAAACTTAAACAAACTTCAATGCAGTTAGAAGCAAACCTGACGAAGTCAATATAAATAACTTTGGAAGTTAATAACCAAAGTTAAGGAAAAAGACTTTGAACAGAAATATAAATATAGAAAATAAAGTGAGATAAAAACATGTGATGTTTTTATGATATTGGCTCTGCCAAACAGGGTCAATCACCACATAAGGCTCTTCTTTCCTTAGGATTTAAACTGCCCCACTTCTTATTCACTTTTTTTCCTTAACAACTTCTTATTCGCTTAAGAAGTTACAATGTTGAGTCTTTGACTCCACAATAGCTCCCTTGAATGCCTCCAAGGCTAGTCGCTCAATTTAGAGTCACACTCCTAGATCTACCACTCAACTAGGTCCTTAAGTATAATTATTCATTACGTATTGTTGTACTCAACATTTATCTATCCACATAAGTTTCCCAATGTACTCATTACATGTTCCCTTATAAAAATCTAATCCTCAAAAGAGAGTACAATTAAGAGTAATGCAAGATTTTAACTTCAATATTATTATCTCACTATGCTTAAATGTTCTGTCTTGCTCCTCAGTCTTCTTCCATCTACAAGGGCATGCATATTAAAAGATCAAGATAAACAAATAGCAAATTAACGAAGTATAAATTACTCATAAAGATTTTGAAATCCAAAGAACAAGCATCCGAAAGTCTATCTTATAGACTTTGGTTGGATCTGAAATCTACTGCAACTACCATAAATAAATGTGAACAAGATCCTTACGTGGCTGTAACTTTGCTTGCCTAGGCAAGTAACATCAAAAATAATATTTTTGGCAATTTGCAAAATATCTAACCAAAGCAATCAAAAAATATTTTCTAAGATTCTTGGAAGATACTTACCATAAATGAGTAGATATCATTTAGATGACTCAATCAATTAAAAAAAAGTATATGCTGGATATTTTATCTAAGAAATCAAGGAATAAATCAAGCACATACATATCATAAGATACGCAATCAAAATATTCAAAAAAATACTTTCCAAATTCAACAGATCGTGCTTTAGATCATGATATAGCAATCAAATCAAGCATAATAATTATTCTAAGAATATAAACAATATTCCCATAATATTTCTATCATATTGAACATGTTTATCAACACACAAGTTCATGCTATTGACCAGATACATATTCCAAAGTTAGATTTAATTAATTTGATGAAATAACATCAAAAATTATAATCATGATACTTTAAGCATGAGGCTTATTCATCATGTCTAATCACATGTACAAAAATGCTATCATTCAAACATATATTTCAAAGTTAGATTAACTAACTTTGATATAATAACATCAAAGCATATTAGGAACACTTTGAACATATCAATTCATTCAAGTACATATATATATAATTACCTTTTTTGCTTTCATCAAAATATATCAAATATAACCAAGTCAACAATCTCCCCCTTTTTGATGAAAGTCAAAACCACAAAC
>JACYFF010031954.1:89479488-89497656 GCA_017589665.1 Selenicereus undatus
CCAAGTCAACAATCTCCCCCTTTTTGATGAAAGTCAAAACCACAAACGCGTAATAACCTTACCATAATATTTCTTCCTCTTTCAAGATTTCATCCAAAATGTCATTTGTAAAAGAAAAACCATAAGTATAACATGAAAATGAAATTAACATATATAGGCCTCCCTTAGTATAACATTTATAAACATAAGAAGATAAGAACATGTGATCAAATCATGTAATGCTTCACAAAAAAGTATAGGATGATGGAATGATACCATAACATTTGACAAATATAACTAATTAAGAGCAAATGATCACCATATTATCAAACTATATAGAAATGGAGATCGGTTTCAAGCAAGCAAAACGAGATTAGCCAATTGTTATCACTTTTTGGGTTAAATTTGTAATGTGTCATCCTGACCCAAAATTTTAAAGTCTTTGAAACCATATCAGCACAACTTTTCAAAAGTCATTGGCATCAAGTTTTGGTCTCTTGTATTTACTTATCATACTTAACTTGTCAATACCAAGAAAGGGTCTCCCCCTTGAATTCATGCAAACAATAATTTATGTCATTGATAGATAGAACATTAAAAACCTCAATGCAATAAAGAAATAGTGAATCACACATGTTCATCCATACAAATATGAAGAATGAATTGCGTAATAATATATATAAAGGATCTCATGTCATGCACTATATTATCTCCCCCAAAGGAAGGCAATGAAAGCAAGAGAAAACATCAAGGGAGAACATTTTATGAATATCTCATGACCATGTAAAGAGTCAATAATGCAACAATAATCTCAATTTACATTAGGAGCATAATTAAATCATGATGAAAGTATCACATCAAGGTAAGCATAAAATGTATGTAAGTTTGAAGCATGAGCTAAAAGAAGCCAAGCATCATAAAATGTGATCTATGTTCATATACATCAAGAGATAAATAAGATTTTGCACATTTGGATAAATATCAACAACGACAAGGTTGAAGATGACATACATGCATTCTAATGAATAACACATAGAAAAGGATTTTCCAACAAGTACGCATATTTAAGATATAGTATACCATCAAAATATGGGGATTAGAGATTGTATGTTAAAGCCGAAACAACCATGCATGTGACCATAAAAGTATGCAAGGAAATATTGAAAATTTATAAGCATAGTGCCACTTCCCTTTTCAAGGACGGTGTAAATATGTTTTCTGACCTGTTTTCGAAGTCTGAATTTTGACTAAAAATTTTCAAACCCAACGACCATAAGAAGTAGACTTGTAACTTTTTATTTTAGTATGATTCAAATATCATGGTTCAGAAATTAGGCCTTTGAGCACTGAAACTTGCACCCTTCTTCCTTGTTGACCTCAAAGTTTTATTTTTGTTTCAAAGTTATTGAAGTAATGTCATTACAAGGAACTACGACTTTGAAATCAGAACTTTAGTCAAGATCATTAGGATATACTTGAGATCATTGATTTTTCGTAACTACTCAAAAAACTCATTAGTACTGGGACAGGGATGTTTCCCTTAATTCCTAATACAAGGTTTAATGCCAATCAATTCATATTAAAGTCATATTATGTAAGAAGCAAGTTCAAAGACACATAGTTATCATATAAACGAGAAATTATTACATACACATGAACATGAAATGACAGTTGAATTACATAAACCATCCTATCTTTTGGGAGGAATATGCAACCTTATATTTTGTCTTTCCTTTAGGCATTTTGATTTCAAGGTTGAGGTGCAGAACTTTGAACTAGATTTGCATATGACTTTGGAGTCGGACTTTGAAATATAGTCAATGCTTTTGTTTGTGCCTTATTCAAGACCAATGCTACAAATTTTCTAGATCTTCCAAACTTTTAACACCTCGCGTCGTTTTAGTTAGATGACACATGTACATGCAAAATTAAAATTAGACAACCTTTTCTCAAAGCACTTTGGGACATCAAATTTGAGTCCTAGATTTTTCATAACCACCATGTTGGTTGGTCTTGTTCCTTTAGGTAACCAAAATTCAGTAATTTAAGGTTTGTAATAACTTTCATATTTGGGAGGGCCAAAGCTGCTCTGTCGTCTTTGATAAACAGAACAACTTTGATATCCATAACTAAAGTTGTTTTATTTCCTTTAAGGAATAGACTGACTTTGATATTTATATACAAAGTTTTTTCCAATTAGCAAAGTTGGATTCATAAACAAAGGTGGCCTAGCAAAAGAACACCCCTAACCAATCTCAGCAATTCCAAAGGAAGCCATTACTTTTCCCATAAGGCAGTTAAGTCAAAGTGAGTGAACCTGCTTTGATACCAATTAAAGGTCCCAAAGCTAAAGAGATATCATCCTAGAGGGGAGTTGAGTAAGGTAACTAACAAATTAACAAAAATTTGAAATGTAAACAAACTTCAGTGCACTTTGATATAGATTTACCAAATTCAGTAAGCAACTTTGCAAGTTTGTAACCAAAGCCAAGCAAAAAGACTTTGAACAAAAACATAAATGCAAAAATTAAAGTAGGACAAACACATGATATTTTTACAATGTTAGCCCTTTCAAATGAGGTAAGTCATCATCTAGGGCTCGTCTTTCCTTAAGATTTAAACTGCTCCACTTCTTATTCACTTAAAAAGTTACAAGGGTGGGTCTTTGACTCCTTAATAGCTCCCTTGAGTACCTCCAAGGCTAGCCACTCAATCTAGAGACGTTTTCCTCGATCTAGCGCTAAACCAGGTACTTTAAGTTTAATTACTCATTAAACATTATTTCACACAACACTTAACTACCCAAACCAGTTTCCCAACTTACTTGTTACAAGTTTCCCTTTTAATCCCCACAAGAGACTACAATTAATAGTATTATAAAATTACAACTTCAATATGATTAGCTCTATATGCTTAAGTGTTATATCTTGCTTCTTGGTGTTCCTCCGTTTATATAGGCTTGTGATCTTCATATAACCGTTGGATAAGATCTTCATACAAGTTTGGCAAGTCTCCAAATAACTAGATTTGGTTCTGTCATGATTCCAATGTCATTGGCTTCAGCTTTGCACTTTTTGTAGCTTAGCTCTTGGACATGGTAATGATGTGACCGTTACAGGATCTAATTTGAGTTGAGAAATTATATGAATCTCATCAAAACAAGCCCATGGCATATTTCAAACATATGTCAAAGATAGATTCCAAATATATAGCGTAGATATTTTGATTAGTATAAATAGCACATAAAATTTTGGGCAAGTATGTCAATAATCAAGCTGATAATATCTCTAAAGATATTGGCTGAAATTAATGATCTTATGAAAATTCTTTCAAAGTAAGGTTGATCATGCTTTGCGAAGTAAGTTGATAATCATATCAAAATCAATAGTTGAAGGAAAGCATATTAAAAGATCAAGATAATATATCAACAAATTACCCAACTACAAATTACTCATAAAGATTATGAAATCCAAAGAATAAGTATTCCAAAGTTTGTCTTAAAGATTTTGGTTGGCTCTGAAATCTATTGCAACTACCATAAATGAATGTGGGCAAGATCCTTACTTGGCAGTAGCTTTCCTTGCTTAGGCAATAACATCAAAATAATATTTTTGCCAAATTGAATAATATCTATCCAAAGCAATCAAATAATATTTTCTAAGATCCTTGGAAAATACTTACTATAAAGGAGTAGGTATCACTTAAGCAACTGATAAGTGCTTCTATTTACTTTTGCAAGATTTTACATTATAAATAGGTTTTATGTTATAATTTATGCTCCAATTCTCATTTTATGCTTCAGTATGATTCTTTGATGACTTTTGCAGGATTTTAGACCATTTGACCCAACAATTGACCATCATTTGAGTGCATGTTGACCCACTACGGAGCTTCCCCAAGTCCTATGCCCGTGGAGTAAGAGAATAGAAGAAAATTTCAGATCCAACCAGCACCATGGTCCGACCATGGTGTCTGCCACGGACCGTGGTAAGCATGTAACTGCTAGCCTCTTCATCTTCCTTCTTTGTGCGATTAAAGAAATAGGCATTTAGCACCATCATCATCTCACCACTACTCTCTCATCCATCTCTCCCTTTAGTTAGAGTTTAGTTTAGGTTATTGTTGGGCGCTAATTTCTCGTATTTTAGGCACTAATTTATCATATTTTACATGCCTCTTTCACCTAATTTTACCTCGTATAAGAATATAATCTCTAGGATTTTTACTCATTTTATTCACTTTTGTAGGTAATAAGATCAACCAAGCAAGTGCCTTGAAAAGCAGCAAAAACAAACAAAAGAAGAAGACAAAGCAACGGATGACGGGGGGTCGGTCGACTGCACAATGGCTAGTTGCACCCTAGCCAGCAGCAGTCGGCAACCAGGGGCTGGCGATAGCAGTCGCCCAGGTGACGGATGGTCGGTCGTGTAGGTCGTCGGCCAGGCAACGGTCATCGCCCCCCGGCTGCCGCATGCAGTTTTGTTTTTCCTGGCTTGAGTATAATAGGGCCTTGCTTCGAGACTTTTAAGGGGCTCGTTGGGGGTGATTTTCAGACTAGTTTAGCTAGGGTTTAACTTCAAGAACCTCATTATGAGGAAATAAAGTAGGTACATTAGGAATAATTGGGTTGTTTTTGGGATTCAAGCATTCTACATTCAAGTTTGTCCAAGCAACCCATAAGCTTTCTCTTTTCTCTCTCTCTCTCTTCTTATTTCATATTTCTTCTTGTTTCCTTGTGTTTAATCTTGTTAGTTTAGATTATATTCAGCTTAAACGTTTAGTTTTTGTTGTGATTTTCTATTCATTAGTTGTTTTAATCCTTGTTAGATTAGATTAATTCTCCTAGTTCATGCTTGTTGAGTCATTTTCTAGTTTATGTTTGTTTTAGGGTTTTGGGTTATGTCGATGATTGATTTTGGTTGACTTGGATTTTGATTAGCCTCTTGATATTTAATTAGTCTAGGATTAGGCCTAACCACACCCACTTTATACCTAGAACTTAGAGTATTTTCTTATGCCGGCCAAGTGTTCGATAAAATGCTCGAGAGAACTTTCATCTTTATTTTTGGGCAATTGACTTATGCCAAGAGGCGAGGTTGATTAGCTAGTGTGGAGGAAAGGATTAGCTAATTTTGTGGTCTAATTGGGCTAACCCCATGAAAATAGGTGGTTAGACTAATTAAACTAGCTCGTGACCCTTAAAAAAGGGCTTGGATGGTCTTCGAAGGTGCAACCGACCATCACTTGTTTTTAGTTAAGGTTGGGTAGGTTAGGACTGATATTGTCTATTTAGTTAGTCAATTGGTCAAATCATAGTCCCAAGTAGGGGTGTGCAAAAAAATTCGAAACCGAAAATCGAACCGAAAAATCGTAAAAACTGAACCGAAAAATCGATTAACCGAACAAAATTTTCAATAAAATCGGTTTGGTTAACCGAACCGAATTTTTTTTTTTCAGTTTTCGGTTCGGTTACGGTTCGGACTATTTGAAAATTCGGTTAACCGGCGGTTAATCGAACCGAAAATAATTTTATTTTTTAAAAAAAGTATACATAAAAAATAAAAAAATTAGGTAAGAAAGTGCACTTTTTTATTATTTATAAATGGTTACCAAAGTTTAATTTTTATAAAAAGAATTTAAACATTAAAAATGAAAATTTTAGTTAAGAAAGTATAAGTTTTTTATTATTTGCAAACGGTTAACCGGTAACCGAACCGAAAAATCGGTTAATCGAACCGAAAAACTGGTTAACCGAAATTTTCGGTTCAGTTATGGTTCGGGTTTTTGGCTAACCGAAATTTTCGGTTAACCGAAAAACGGTTAACCGAAATTTTCGGTTCGGTTACGGTTCGGAATTTTTTTGAACCGCAAAACCGGTTAACCGATTTTCGGTTAACCGAAACTCCGGTTAACCGGTTTTGCACACCCCTAGTCCCAAGCCACCTCTTTTGCTTTTATTAGCTTAGTTTATCCTTGTTTTCGTTTCCTCACTCTAGCTAATCCCGATACTTGAAACCCGACTCCCAATGGACAACACCTCGAGTATTCGACGATAAACCTTACACTTGGGGTTATAAATTTTAAAACTCGAATTCTTCCTATCAAATTTTGGCGCTTTTCAATATCGGGATTTCCTTTAGCATTCGAGGCTGGGCCTTTAGAAAAAAAAAATTAAAAATCAAAAACTTAAAAAAAAAATCAAAATGACTATTTTCCATTTACCTAAATTTGAGCATGAACCTTTTTGGCAATACTTGTCTAGATTGAATGATTATTATGCTCAATATGTGCATTTCACGTATGAAAAATGGGAGATATGCAACATTGTGCTTAAGGGGATAATACATGAGACCCAAGCCACCCTTGAGTCTATGTGTTATGGTGGTTTGTGTTCTTTAGATGTTCATATATGGGACTAGTTTGAGTCTTTGGCTTAATATCAATGGCACCATGAGATTGTTAGTGAGTCTTTTGTGTGCCCTTCCCCCATTTCCTATGATTTCCACACTTATTCTGCTCCTGTGTGCTCTTATTATTAATCTTTTAACCATGATGTGAATTCTTGTCCCTATTATGATATTTCTGATGATTGCTATGCTAGACTTAATGTCATAACAGAGACAATGAATGAGCGATATGAGTGTTTTATTGGTAAAATGAGGGATTGTGGCCTATTGCATGAGACCGACCCTAGTCCATCTTCCCCTTGACTTGAGGTTAGTCTCTATGATGATTGCGAGTCCTCTCTTCCCTTAGAGCTTAATTTTGTGGTTGATTCACCTTTGAAGGGCCTAGAGGAAGTGATTAATCCTCCCTTGACATCTTTACCATTCGTCCCTCCATCCTTGCCTAGCACTCCTACAGACACTACTGAGAGTGTTTTGCGCTTACTTTTTTCTCCACACCCTTTAGCTCAGTACATAGGGTTAGAGATGGATGAGTCTCTTAGGGGTGATGGCAGTTGTGTCGAGGATTCGCTTGATTGGTCAAGCGGTATTGTATTGTTAGAGCCTTCCCTTGAGAAATATTGTAGTGATGATGTAAGGGTTGATGCCGCTCCTAGCATTGAGCATATTGACCCTGTTTGCACCAAGTCACTTGATTTAGTCCCTATTTCATCCCCTTTCCTTCCCACCACCCCCTCTCACTTGCATGCATTTCATGAGTCCCTAGGTGATATTAGCGGGTCTTAACCCTCAGTTATCCATATTGTCCATACCTAGAGGACTTGCCTAGGAAAGTCACATGGAATACTTTCTTTTATTACGTTGTTGACATTTCTATGGCATTTGATAAGTTTAAGAGGGCACTAACTTTATTTGCTATATCTTTACTAGTATTCTCTTACTTACACCATTCTGAGATGCATGCACTGGCATATGACAAGCTCTTACGAGTTTTGACGGCATCTGACTTGATGACTGGAGTCATCAGTGATAAAGAGGAGTGGTTGATGCTCCTCCCGCGTCTAGAGCTGGGAAAAGCTGACCCGACACAATTACCGATGCGAACCCGACACAAAGTTAAGTGGGTTTGGGTGTAAATTTTTGACCCGTTTAATTAAATGGGTTGACACGTTCAACCCGTTTAATTAAATGGGTTAGGTTCAGGTCGAGATTCTCGACACGAAAAAGTACGTATTTAACCCGTTTAATTAAATGAGTTAAATAAGTCAACTCATTTTTTTATTTTTTATCTAGCCATTTCCTTTTTATTAGATAATTAAGAATATAAAAATTTTTAGAAACTATGAATTATGATGAACCTGGGGAATTTCAAAGAGAAATTATTTAATGTGATATGTAAACTTAATTTTTAACACTGTAATTACGTATTAGTTGAAAATATTAAATGAGTAAATAGTCAATTAAGCGACTCAACTTAACCTGTTTATCTTAAACGGGTTAAGCGGGTCAACCCGTTTAAAAATTAAATGGGTACAGGTCAAGATTTTTCAACCCGTTTAATAAACGGGTTAGGTTCAGGTTGAGGAATTCTCAACCCGTTTAAGTTCGACACGAACACGAACCCGACCCGACACGACCTATTACCCAGTTCTACCCGCGTCCACACTACCATCCTATAGAGGCATAGTTTGGGTACAATCAGTACCTGACCTGGTATACTCGTTCTAACTCTTCTCTTTCCTTCTTATTTTTTTTCTTTTTCTTTTTGTTTAGTTATGGATATTAGGTTATGTTTCTTTTTCTTTTGATTTTCTTTCCTTTTAATTTCTTTAGTTGTGGACATTAGGTTGTATTTAGTTATGGATATTAGGTTGTGTTTTTGTTGGTGATCAACTTTGAGGTGAAACTTGGGATATTGTGGAGCCGATTGATGGCTATGATCACCTTTGTTTTTGTGCATATTTGTGTTTTGTGATCGGCGGTGTTGTTGTCTTTGTATATATTAGTTTTTGGTGGTATTAGTTTTGTATATATGTGTGATTGGTGGTGTTGTTGACTGGGAGATATTGTGTTTTTAGGGGAGTGTGTTAGCTTGTGTATATGTGTGTAGGTTCAATGTTCTTGTGTGATTTTGTTTTCTTTGTTTTTGTGTGCTTTTGTGGTGGTAGTGACTCCTTGACTCCCAATGAGGATATTGTGAGATTTAGGTGTGGGGGTGGGAAGTCATATACCCTTTTGTGAATATTTTTATGAAAATTTTTCACTTTTTGTATAGTTTTCTTGGCTTTAGGGGACTTTTGTGCCCTTGTGATTGGTTTTTGATCCGTGATAGCTTGGTTGATAGCTTGAATATAGGTCGAATATGCATAATGGAACACTTGTTTACAATGTGGTCTCCGATCTCTCACAATAATCCCATTTCACGTGTGCTGTTTTGTGCCTACCTTGTACACTTGATCATTGACTTTCAGTGTTAATTATTGAAATTTGGGCTTAGCGGCATTCTACTTGGTTAATTGACTTCCAGTTTTGGCTTCATTATAAGATAAAAAAAAGAGAAAAACAAGAAGCGTAAAAATGAGCTTATCTTCGATACCTCTATTTGGGCTTGAATAAGTGTTTCACACATCCAAATAAGACGCCTAAATAGCAAGAAGCCCGAATATATGCTAAGTTGTTTCTCCGGGTGTTCAAGGCCTAGTAAGCCAAGAACTACCCACCCAAGCTCAGGAGCATAAGGAGAAAAGTGGGAAGAAAAAAAGAAGAAGAAGAAGAACGAAAAAAACAAAGAGCAAAAATAAAGGGAGTCATAAACCAAGTGGAGCAGACCTTTTACTCGGTTATAGCCTAGCAGTAGGAGTCAATACACATTGCACGGAGCACCAAGGTGTACAAATCGTGTTATTGTATTGCATGGGGTGAAAAATGAGAACTGGAATGCATGTATAGCTTATGTGTATCTTGAATGCATGTTTTGCCTGTATATAGCTAGGGAGCTAGGTTGTTAAGGTGATAGAATCGATCTAGATGAGTACATATTTTTTACTTTTGCCTTGCACATATATTTTGCTTTTGAAAAAATCCAAAAATACTTCAAATATTTTATGGGTGTATCTTTTGCAAATCCTCACGAAACCTCACTCGTTCACTTGGGGGAGCCAAGGGGTTTAAAGCGCTTATTGCACTAATTTGTTGTATTTAATATGCCTCTTTTTCACCTAATTTTAGCTCGTACAATAATATATTCTCTAGGATTTTTATTCATTTTATTCACTTTTGTAGGTAATAAGATCAATTAAGTAAGTGTCATGAAAATGAGCAAAAAGAAACAAAAGAAGAAGACAAAGCAACGCTCAACGGGAGACTGATCGATTGCACAACGGCTAGTTGCACCCCAGTCAGCAGCAGCCGGCAACCAGGAGCTCGAGTATAAAAGGGGCTTGCTTCAAGACTTTTGGGGGGTTCGTTGGGGGCAATTTTTAGGCTAGTTTAGCTTAGGGTTTAACTTCAAAAACCTTATTAGGAGGAAATAAAGTAGGTAGATTAGGATTAATTGGGTTGTTTTTGGGATTCAAGCATTGTACATTCAAGTTCATCCAAGCAATCCATAAGTTTTCTCCCTTCTCTCTCTCTCTTCTTACTTCTTGTGTGTTCTTATTTCCTCTTATTTAATCTTGTTAGTTTATATTATATTCAGCTTAAATGTTTAGTTTTTATTATGATTTTGTGTTCATTATTTGTTTTAATACTTGTTAGATTAGATTAATTCTCCTAGTTCATGCTTGTTGAGTCATTTGCTAGTTTAGGTTTGTTTTGGGGTTTTTGTGTTTTGTTGATGATTAGTTGTTAATTTTGGTTGGCTTGGATTGTGATTAGCCTCTTGATGGCTAATTAGTCTAGGATTAGGCCTAACCTCACCCACTTTTACCTAGAATTTAGAGTTTTCCCTCATGTCTGCCAAGTGTTCGATGAAATGCTTGAGAGAGCTTTCATCTTTATTTCTAGGCGATTGACTTATACCGAGAGGCGAGGTTAATTAGCTAGTGTGGGGGAGAGGATAGCCGAGTTCGGGACATGAGAATAGTTTCGATCCTATTTAGGTCTGAGGGTTACTAATTTTATGGTCTAATTGGACTAACTCCATAAAAATAGATGGTTAGACTAACTAGACTAGCTCATGACCCTTCAGAGAGGGCTTGGGTGGTCTTCAAAGGTGCAACTGACCATCTCTTGTTTTTAGTTGAAGTCGGGTAGGTTAGGACTCATCTTGTCTGTTTAGTTAGTCAATTGGTCAAATCATAGCCTCAAGCCACCTCTTTTGCTTTCAGCAGCTTAGTTAAGCCTTGTTTTCATTTCCTTCCTTCTTGGCCTAGATTGAGTTACTTTAGCTAATCCTGATACTTGAAACCCGACTCCCATTGGACGACACCCCGAGTCCTCAACAATAAACCTTGCATTTGGGGTTATAAATTTTAAAACTCGAATTCTTCCTATCATTTTTTTTTTTTTGGAGAAAAAGGAGAATTGAAGGGAGAAGTTTTGCTCTTGGAGGCTTAAAGATTGTGGCACCATTGAAGGGCTACCATTGATATAAATTTTTCTTTCCCTTTGAATTTATCCTTGAACGCTTATGTTAGTTGAATTAGAAATATGAGTTAGTAGTTTTATTCAATCTAAGGATTTGTTAGCCATAGTATTGTAGTTGGATCCTTTATTTCTACAATCTTCTGCTTGCTTGATGATTGGAGTGGTTTACTTCTATCTTGAGATTGAAATGTTGTGAGTAGAATTTGGCCAATTTTGCTTCCCTATATTAGGTAGTCGAGTAAAGTGCTGAAAAGTGAAACTCACTATTAAATCACCTTAATAGAACTTGACTTAGCAAAACTCGAGAGAGAATTGCTTGTTAAGAGGAGACTTAGCTTTCATAAATCTTCAACCTACACCAAATCAAATACACTCGAAAGAGTGTTAGTTGAATTCGTTTGGGTAATTTAAGTTATTTCGAAAGAAATGATTAAATTTAAACTCGATTATAATTCCTTGAATCATCCAGTCCATGAAAAGTGCATGCTTAATTCTATTATCCAACTCTTTATTTGGCAAATTGAATCCCTAGATGCTTTACTTTGATTGAATTTCCAATTAGATAATTACTATATTTAAACTAACTCATTGAAAAGATTGATTGCTTAGCATTTGCAATAGGACATTAGCTCGGTAGATTACTTTGGTCCCTCATGACGATCTTTGAATCTAAACTACAACAGTCGTGCACTTGCGGACGTGTGAAGTTTTTGGCACACCCTCCTTCCCCAACTCATTAAAAAGTTTTTGGTGTCTGATGTCTGATTTGATTTGGTGTGTGCTTGTGTATGTATTGTATATATTGTTCATGCTTGCATTTAGAGTTGCATTTTAGGATTCATCGCATGTGGCTAGAAGCATGTTAGAGGTACATTTAGGTTTCTTTTACCTTTCAATTCCTTTTCATAGTTTTTTTTACATTTTCTTGGTATTGTTATTAGAAGCATGCATTCACCTTAAAAAAAACCAAAACAAAACAAAAAAAAAGAAAAATCGCAAAAGTGAGAAAAATGAAAAAAAGGGGGGAAAATCCTTAGATGATGAACATTTAGACTAGGTAGACTTATTTGGTTAAGGTTGAACCTTTTATTTGCCCAATTGTGAATAAAAGTGTTTGAAAATGAGTTTGCGAAAATGAGCTTCATGTTTTGACCATTTGTTGAGTGAAAATTGATTGCCCCCAGGATTCTTTGCATGAAAGTCGGCATGTGTCTACTAATGAGCTAGGTATGATCTTGCTAGATATCCCATGAGGCTTTGAGCTTTTAAAGATTAATTTATTAATTTAGCCTCTTGTCAATTCATGAGCAACTCTTCCTCGACATTATTTCTCTAAAACTTGCTTTGACTCTCATTCAAGATCACACTTAGCATATGCATTTAGGCAACATGATTGAGACATTCTTTGACATGTTACCCAAAAGACCAAACAGCAACCCTTATTATGTATAATATATCCCTTACTAGCCCCTTTGAGCTTATATCCGTTTTTATTGATGTGAACTTTCAAACATAACCTTTAGCCAAACATTTCTCTAACCCTTAAGCCAAGACTAGAGAAGCGTTTCATCTTTGTAAACTGAGTTTGATTGGGAGTTAGTACGGTGCATTGAGGTCTTTTTGGTGGATTTAGCTGGTAATTTGATGAAGGGATTTGTGTTCTTGTGTTTGTATAAGAGATCCCTTGTCTTATTACACAAAGATTAGAGAAGAGTTGAAATTCAAGCTTCATATGCATAGCCTTAGCCAACTCTTTTTGTGAAATGGACAAAAAAAAAAAAAAGAAGAAGAAAAAAAAGAAAAAAAAATGAAAATGAAAATAATAATAATAAAGGAGTGTTGGCCTTGTTTGGATTGTAAAAAGTATATTTGACTTTCAACTCTTTTTCTCTTCATTTGGTTGTGAAAGATGATGTATTTGTTATTAAATTGTATAGGTTTGAGGAAAGTATTGCATAAGCGCATTGGAAGCATTTAGCTCTTAGTCTATGACTTCTCGCGTCACATTTTCAAAATATTTGTTCCCCTTTTACCTCTACCTGTGGCCTTGTTACAACCTCTTAAAATCCTCATGATTGTCTAATGTGTATTGCATACTAGTGATGAAGAATTAGAGAATCTTATCAAACCTATGGTAGATTTGAGTCTATGGAATGATAATTGAGAAAGCCTTCCTACATTTTTCAAACACATGTGTAATGAGTGTGTGAGGATTAGGAATAATGTTTGTTAATCAAATTGCTTAATAAAAATTCTACTAATCTACTAACATATGTTTTTTTTTTATTTAGGAAAGCATGGGCTATCAAACATAGGGTAAGGCTTGCTCACCCCATTCCATGCACCTATTCTGGCAACCCCATGCCCTATTCTTTTTCTCCTTTTGGACAAGCAAAAATACATATTCACAAAAAAAAAAAGATGAAAAGGGATGGGGGTAGTGGCTGGCTAGTGTTAGTGAAAAAGGGGGGTAAGAGTTAATTTTTGGTTACTTTCATACTCTTCTTCATCTTTCCTCTAGCATTTTCTCACTTTACCAAGCAAGAAAAATTAGAGAGAGAAAGAAGAAAGTGCTTAGTGGTAAGTTTACTCAACCAATTTGCTTTGGAATTTTTCCTAAAGATCAAGGGGCTAAAAGGAGATTAAGAAGCTACTTTAAGGTGTAGGTTCTCTTCAACCCTTATATGAAAATTAGTTTTAAAGTTAAAATGTTTTATTATGATGCATGATTATGTTGTTGATTTACAAGAGTTAGAATGTCTCTTTACATGTTTAGTTTATTTTAAGAGTGATATTTTTAAGTTATGCATGTCATGTCTTACTAAGATATATGTCATGATTGTTGAGATATATTCTTTAAAGTTGCTTTCCTAAGTTATCTTGTACAAATGATGATATTAGTAAATATTTTAGTTAATGGTCGTGAAAAGTAGACTTGGCATAATGTTATGAATGATGAATTAGAATGATAAAGTTACTTGCTTTTCTTACTAAATATGTAGATTATGATTTTGCAATGTAAAAAAAAAAGTACATGAAGTATTATTGAGTTATACGTTATGGTATGATTTTTGTAATTGATTCTTGTGTGGGTTGTGATATTAATAGATATTTTAGAAGTCAATTGAGTTAGTGAGGCTTGACATGGTTATCTTTTTGAATGAGTTAAATAGTTAAAGTATACTCTTGAAAATTTGTTAAATATGTGTAAAGAAAATGATAGTTAACTTTGTGATAAAATTATGTATGTGCTCTTGATGTGGTGGTGGCATAATATTATGCTTGGAAAAAAAAATTGAGAATAGAATCCCTAAGCTTTTAAAGAAAAAAAATGGGAAATTGTTAGTAGTTAAATAATGGGATATTATTTGATTGTGTGAGAAGGGAAAAAAATACACATAGTCAAGGCATAATAATAACAACATGCAAGCACCCATGGAAAAAAAAAAGAAGAAGAAGAAGAAGAAAGCAAAAAGACTATGAAGCCAGGTTGGCACACTTGAGCAAGTAGTACTTTATCTAATAATTGGTGTGACCTTAAAGTAATTTCTTTTTTTTTTTGCAGATGTTGTTCCCAAAAAAGGGGGGTCGTAGTTGAAGAATATTGGGTCCCAAGTATCCTTTTAATTGGGTTGAGAAAATTAGTTAATGAAAACTATTAGGATTTGTACATAGCATCGTATGAAATGACTTTAGTTTGATATCAAAGAGCGTATACACGTTTAGGTTGCAAAGCCACTAAGTTTGATTTTTGGGCGTCGGACTTGAGTAAACTAACATGTAAAGGGATGAGTCGTTATGTATGTCCAAAGTGGGGGTTTATCGGCAGATTCCAACTAAAGTCTAAAGTTTCACCTAACGGCAGATTCCACAAAGTGACAGTTTCCACTCAAAAAGGTGGGAGTGCTTTACCCTAACGAGGGTATAAATTTTTCCATCACTTAGACGTTAGTCCTCCCGGGTAGGCAGTCTGTTGGTCAAGGTTATTTCCAATCTCATTTTCACTTTTACGAGAATTGACTTTGGTGAATAGTGGATACATAACAAGTTTCTAGTCCGGAAGAAGTTTGGATTGTGAGAAAGAGTTTATTCATGTCAAAAATTCGAGCATGTCCCTTCTTTTAGCTTCTCAGGCCTAATTATATTGTTCATCAAGTTTTCAATAATGCATTATCTGTCCTCAGGAAAGAAAGGTTTATGATGATTTGAAAAGATTTATGTATATGTGATAATATTATTGTTAATACTATTATTGGTACTATGACTTGTTGTGTGTGAAAACTATTTTGGTTTTGGGAGGTGAGAACTCCCACTGAACTGTGGTTGCTCACCCCCTTCCAAAATTTTTCCTTTCAGATTCATAGCAAGATTAAGGTAGGTGGCAAGATGTGTCTTTTGAAGGCCGATGCTTGGATTTGAAGATGCACCTTTTATAACTTGCATGTATTGCCTTTATGTATTTGGAATGTAATATGACACTAGTAAGACGTAACATTTTGGTGCATATAGTAGGTGCTCTGAATCGGCCTCGGTGGCCTTCCATCAAGATTTACATATTTTGTTATATTGTTTGTGACGAGGGTTTTGAGGACCCCATTGTGGTATAAGATCATAAAGGTCTAAGGTTTAATTCTTCTAGACTTCATAGACAGGGCAAAAAGGTCTTTGTTTTTTTTTTGAAAAAAATTCTTCTATTAAAGAAGAAATATCGTATAATTAGCTTTAAGAGTCCCTTCAAAAGACTTGGCGATGTAATGCTCTTACCATGGGGCAGGGGCGTTACAAAGTGCCACATGAATAAAGTGAGGTTCTACCAGTATTACTAGCTCCATTTGTTTCATGTGTCGATGTGATTGTATTTGATGATTTAGGGGGGCTAATTCAAACTTGACATTGTGGTCTATTGGTGATTTTGAGAACTTCATTTCCTAGTCTATTTGTTAAATTATTTTGGCACTTTTGGGCTAACTTTGGATTGATTTTTCCATTGAGCTACTACCAATGTCTTTTCTGAGGAGGTAGTGAATCATTTTTGGTCTTAGTGTTGCTTAAGGACAAGCAACGATTCAAGCATGGAGGAATTTGATAAGTGCTTCTATTTACTTCATTTTTGGGACGTTTTGTACCACTTTTTCTGGAATTCATGGGTTTTATATTATAATTTATGCTCCAATTCTCGTTTTATGCTTAAGCATAGTTCTTTGATGACTTTTGCAGGATTTTAGACCATTTGGTCTAGAAATTGACCCTCATTTGAGTGCATGTTGACCCACCACAGAGCTACCCTAAGTCCCATGCCCGTGGAGCAAGAAAAGAGCAAAATATTTTAGATTTAGCCAGCACCACGGTCTGACCGTAGTGGCCGCCACGAACCGTGGTGAACCTGTAACTGCTAGCCTCTTCATCTTCCTTCGTTGTGCGGCTGACGATGCTCAGTATCAGTGCTTAAAAGGCATGTTTGATGGCTGAAGGATGAGGCATTCAGCACCATCATCATCTTATCACTACTCTCTCATCCATCTCTCTCTTTAGTTAGAATTTAGTTTAGTTTATTTTTGGGAGCAAAAGGAGAATTGAAGGGGGAAGCTTTACTCTTGGAGATTTGAAGATTGTGGCACCATTGAAGGGCTGTCATTATTGTAAAATTTTCTTTCCCTTTGAATTTATCCTTGAACTCTTGTATTAGTTGAATTAGAAAAATGAGTGACTAGTTTTATTCAATCTAGGGCTTTGTTAGCCATAGTATTGTAGTTGGATTCTTTATTTCTGCAATCTTGTGCTTGCTTCATGATTAGAATTATTTACTTCTATCTTGAGATTGAAATGTTGTGAGTAAAATTTGGCCAATTTTCCTTGCTTATATTAGGTAGTTGAGTGAAGTACTGAAAAGTGAAACTCACTATTAGAACACCTTGATAGAACTTGACTTAGCGAAACTCGCGAGAGAATTGCTTGTTAAGAGGAGCCTTAGCTTTCATAAATCTTCAACCTAGGCTAAATCAAAGACACTTGAAAGAGTGTTAGTTGAATTCGTTTGGGTAATTTAATTTATTTCGAAAGAAAAGATTAAATTTAACTCGATTGCAGTTCCTTGAATCATCCAATCCATGAAAAGTGCAGCTTAATTCTATGAGCCAACTCTTTACTTGGCAAATTGAATCCATAGATGCTTTACTTTGACTGAATTTCTAATTAGATAATTAGTATATTTAAACCAACTCATTGAAAAGATTGATTGCTTAGCATTTGCAATAGGACATTAGCTCGGTAGATTACTTTGGTCCCTAAGGATGATCTTTGAATCTAAACTACAACACCCGTGCGCTTGCAAACGTGTCAACAACTCAATCAATTAATAAATCAATATATACTGGATATTATATCCAAGTAATCAAGGAATAAATCAAGCACATATATATCGCAAGATATGCAATCAAAATATTCAAAAGATACTTTTCAAATTCAATGGATAGTGCTTTAGATAATGATTTAACAATCAAATTAAGCATAATAATTATTCTTAGAATATAAACGATATTCCCAGAATATTTCTTTTACATTAAACACGTTTATCAACACATGAGTTCATGTTGTTGATCAGATACATATTCAAAGTCAAATTTCCTGACTTTGACAAAATAACATCAAAGCCTATAATCAAGATACTTTAAGTGCGCAAATACAACAACATGACAATGCTTATTCATCATGTTTATTCACATATACAAACATGCTATCATTCGAATATGTATCTCAAAGTCAGATCAACCGAATTTGATATAATAACATCAAAGCATATTAGGAACACTTTGAATATATCAATTCATTCAAGTGCATATACTATTACCTTTTTGACTTTCATTAAGATATATCTAATATAACCAACTCAATAGTGAGTGAACTCTAGATTTTCTCTCTTCTTTTCCTCCTCCTCTTGGTGAAACTTGCTTGGGTAATCGGGTGATAGTTGTGGCCATTAGCCTCGCCATTACGAGGTACTGGTGCTCGGGTCAACAGAGCAGTTCTAAAGCGAAGCTTATAGAAAGAACATATTCATTTTTTTTTTAGAGGGGGGAAGCATGTCTGAAACAGTAATTAGGAAACCAGTTATATGGGTAGCCAGTAACATCAATCAATGGTGTAGATAAGTTATTGCAAAATCAATGGTGTAGAACTGTAGATTTATCAATTACTA
>JACYFF010031954.1:89499392-89511575 GCA_017589665.1 Selenicereus undatus
GATCTGCAAACAGGCCTAACTGGTGTTTGTAATCTTTACTGTGTTAACTGGTTTGCTACATGTGAGAACAAGTCCTTAAAACAGGTTTTAAATTGGTGATTCTACATTAAGTCAAGAACGCCATCTTACAGTTGGTTGTAAGGCATGTTCACAGCAGCTCTTCTAGCAATGCAAAGAACAACTCCAACAAACAAGGTAGCATTGATGTTCCCAGCAGCTTCTCTAGCGATGCAAAGAACAACCCCAGCAAACAAGGTAGCCTTGATGTTCACAGCAGCTCTACGGATCTTGGACAAGATTCAAACAAGAAGTCTTGGGTATATAGGCTTTATTTATTTAGACTCTTGTTAATATGCCAATATTGAAAAAGCTTTTTAAACATCTCTTGAATCGGTATTTGCGCTAAGTGCTTCAGAACACCAGACTGCGAACAACCCTGCAAACAGGGTGCCTAGGGTGTTTCTGACCTGAAGTGGCCATACCCGATTATTCTTGAAATTATTATTTCGGTTGGCCAAAATCTCCAGAATATTTTCAAATGTTATTCTTCTGGAAAATATATTTCTTGAATATATTATGGGAGATTTGGGAAAATAGATTTTGGGAGATTTGCCAAAATTGGAAGATTTTCTCTACCCATATCTTCGGATGTGATAAAGTTTTTAAAATGCTAAAGATTTTTGGTTGCCTTACTTAAAGCTTACCCACGGCTATAAGGAGATAAAGGTTATCTCTTAAGATAACAAATCCCTTAGATTTTGGAAAATGTTTTATCACTAGCCGTTGAGAGTTTTTTCTCTTGAAAAATCACCTTCCAAACTTAGGTGATTTCCTTTCCTCTCCTTGGTTTCTGACCGTTGGAATTTATGGTTAAAAACAGCTCCGTTTTCACTGAAAAGGAGATAGACACATACTGAGCTATAGAGAGAAGAAAGCAAAAAGGAAATCTTGAAACACAACATTCCTAAAAGGCAAAATTTCAAAAGAGGTTTTTCTAGTGAAAAGAATTTTTGAGCTTCACTTGAGAAAAGAAAAACCAGTTCAAGTTGTGTTTAAAGCAAGCTTTCAATATATTGGCATAATAGGATCTTCATTTGTACCTTACATCTGCTTAGTGAGAAGCACTCCAGTAAGGTGTTTTTGACCTTGATCTCAGATCAGTCAAAAGTGAGTGAGTGTGTCCTAGTCGTGTGGACTTTGGACGTATCCAATCTTGTGAGATTTGGACGTGGTGTGATCTGCCTTGAGAAGGAGATTACGTGGTTGCAAGTTGTAACAAGGTGTGTTACATTTGTAACGAGTTAAGCCCGGTTATAGTGAAGTGGTTAAAAGCCTACACGAGGTAGGTCGTGGTTTTTCACACCTCAGTTGGGCTAGAGGTGTTTTCCACGTAAAAATTGTGTGTGCTTTAATTCCGCATTTATCTTGGTGATTTTCGTATTTGCAATATCTGAAAACACCCCCTGCAAACAAGTCAACAGGGTGTTCGTCATCTGAGAACAACCTCAGTCAGGGTGTTTATTACTTATAACGCGAAAATCAGACACCACAATTCACCCCCCCCCCTCTTGTGGAAGTAGACTCATAAATCTAACAACCCTTTCTCACTTGCATGCATTTCATGAGTTCCTAGGTGATATTAGCGGGTCTTAACCCTCAGTGATCCATATTGTGCATACCTAGAGGACTTGCCAAGGAAAGTCACATGGAATACTTTATTTTATTACGCTGTTGACATTTCTATGGCATTTGATAAGTTTAAGAGGGCACTAACTTTATTTGCTATATCTTTACTAGTATTCTCTTACTTACACCATTATGAGATGCATGCACTGGCATATGACAAGCTCTTGCGAGCTTTGACAGCATCTGAGTTGATGACTGGAGTCGTCAGTGATAAAGAGGAGTGGTTGATGCTCCTTGCGCATCCACAGTACCATCCTATAGAGGCATAGTTTGGGTACAATCAATACCTGACCTGGTATACTCATTCTAACTCTTCTCTTTCCTTCTTATTTTTTTTCTTTTTCTTTTTGTTTCGTTATTGATATTAGGTTATGTTTCCTTTTCTTTTTATTTTCTTTCCTTTTAATTTCTTTAGTTGTGGACATTAGGTTGTATTTAGTTATGGATATTAGGTTGTATTTTTGTTGGTGATCAACTTTGAGGTGAAACTTAGGATATTGTGGAGCCGATTGATGGCTATGATCACCTTTGTTTGTTTTTGTGCATATTTGTGTTTTGTGATTGGCGGTGTTGTTGTCTTTGTATATATTAGTTTTTGGTGGTATTAGTTTTGCATATATGTGTGATTGGTGGTGGTGTTGACTGGGAGATATTGTGTTTTTAGGGGAGTGTGTTAGCTTGTGTATATGTGTATAGGTTTAATGTTCTTATGTGATTTTGTTTTCCTTGTTTTTGTGTGCTTTTGTGGTGGTAGTGACTCCTTGACTCCCAATGAGGAAATTGTGAGATTTAGGTGTGGGGGTGGGAAGTCATATACCCTTTTGTGCATATTTTTATGAAAAATTTTCACTTTTTGTGAAAAATTTTCACTTTTTGTATAGTTTTCTTGGCTTTAGGGGACTTTTGTACCCTTGTAATTGGTTTTTAATCCGTGATAGCTTGGTTGATAGCTTGTATATAGGTCGAATATGCATAATGGAACACTTGTCTACAATGTGGTCTCCGATCTCTCACAATAATCCCATTTCACGTGTGCTGTATTGTGCATACCTTGTACACTTGATCATTGACTTTTAGTGTTAATTATTGAAATTTGGGCTTAGGGTCATTCTACTTGGTTAATTGACTTCCAGTTTTGGCTTCATTATAAGATAAAAAAATGAGAAAAACAAGAAGCGTAAAAATGAGCTTATCTTCGATACCTCTATTCGGGCTTGAATAAGTGTTTCACACATCCAAATAAGACCCCTAAATAGCAAGAAACCCGAATATATGCTAAGTTGTTCCTCCGAGTGTTCAAGGCCTAGTAAGCCAAGAACTACCCACCCAAGCTCAGGAGCATAAGGAGAAAAGTGGGGGGGGGAAAAGAAGAACGAAAAAAACAAAGAGCAAAAATAAAGGGAGTCATAAACCAAGTGGAGCAGACCTTTTACTCGGTTGTAGCCTAGCAGTAGGAGTCAATACACATTGCACAGAGCACCAAGGTGTACAAATCGTGTTATTGTATTGCATGGGGTGAAAAATGAGAACTGGAATGCATGTATAGCTTATGTGTATCTTGAATACATGTTTTGCTTGTATATAGCTAGGGAGCTAGGTTGTTAAGGTGATAGAATCGATCTAAAGGAGTGCATATTTTTTACTTTTGCTTTGTACATATATTTTGCTTTTGAAAAAATCCAAAAATACTTCAACTATTTTATGGGTATATCTTTTGCAAATTCTCACGAAACCTCACTCGTTCACTTGGGGGAGCCAAGGGGTTTAAAGGGCTTGTTGCATGTACTAAATGCAATTGTGATTCCTACAATAGTGAGTTAGGTTCTTAGGTTAGATTTTCTTTTGTTTTGCTCAAAGACAAGCAAAAGATAGGCGTAGGGGTATTTGTTGGCACTAATTTGTTGTATTTTACATGCCTCTTTTTCACCTAATTTTAGCTCGTACAATAATATATTCTCTAGGATTTTTACTCATTTTATTCACTTTTGTAGGTAATAAGATCAATTAAGTAAGTGTTGTGAAAATGAGCAAAAAGGAACAAAAGAAGAAGACAAAGCAGCGTGCAACGGGAGACCGATCAATTGCACGACGGCTAGTTGCACCCCAGTCAGCAGCAGCCAGCAACCAGGAGCTCGAGTATAAAAGGGGCTTGCTTCGAGACTTTTTGGGGGTTCGTTGGGGGCAATTTTTTGGCTAGTTTAGCTTAGGGTTTAACTTCAAAAATCTTATTAGGAGGAAATAAAGTAGGTAAATTAGGATTAATTGGGTTATTTTTGGCATTCAAGCATTGTACATTCAAGTTCATCCAAGCAATCCATAAGTTTTTTCCTTTCTCTCTCTCTCTTCTTACTTCTTGTGTGTTCTTATTTCCTCTTATTTAATCTTGTTAGTTTAGATTATATTCAGCTTAAATTTTTAGTTTTTATTATGATTTTGTGTTCATTATTTGTTTTAATACTGGTTAGATTAGATTAATTCTCCTAGTTCATGCTTGTTGAGTCATTTGCTAGTTTAGGTTTGTTTTGGGGTTTTTGTGTTTTGTTGATGATTAGTTGTTAATTTTGGTTGGCTTGGATTGTGATTAGCCTTTTGATGGCTAATTAGTCTAGGATTAGGCCTAACCTAACCCACTTTCACCTAGAACTTAGAGTTTTCTCTCATGTCCGCCAAGTGTTCGATGAAATGCTTGAAAGAGCTTTCATCTTTATTTCTAGGCGATTGACTTATATCGAGAGGTGAGGTTAATTAGCTAGTGTGGGGGAGATGATAGCCGAGTTCGGGACATGAAAATAGTTCCGATCCTATTTAGGTCTGAGGGTTACTAATTTTATGGCCTAATTGGGCTAACTCCATGAAAATAGGTGGTTAGACTAATTAGACTAGCTCATGACCCTTAAGAGAGGACTTGGGTGGTCTTCAAAGGTGCAACTGACCATCTCTTGTTTTTAGTTGAGGTCGGGTAGGTTAGGACTCACCTTGTCTATTTAGTTAGTCAATTGGTCAAATCATAGCCTCAAGCCACCTCTTTTGCTTTCAGCAGCTTAGTTAAGCCTTGTTTTCATTTCCTTCCTTCTTGGCCTAGATTGAGTTGCTTTAGCTAATCCCGATACTTGAAACTCGACTCCCATTGGACGACACCCTGAGTACTCAATGATAAACCTTGCATTTGGGGTTATAAATTTTAAAACTCGAATTCTTCCTATCATTTTTATTTTTTTTGGAGCAAAAGGAGAATTGAAGGGAGAAGTTTTGCTCTTGGAGGCTTAAAGATTGTGGCACCATTGAAGGGCTACCATTGATATAAATTTTTCTTTCCCTTTGAATTTATCCTTGAAAGCTTATGATAGTTGAATTAGAAATATGAGTTAGCAGTTTTATTCAATCTAAGGATTTGTTAGCCATAGTATTGTAGTTGGATCCTTTATTTCTACAATCTTATGCTTGCTTCATGATTGGAGTGGTTTACTTCTATCTTGAGATTGAAATGTTGTGAGTAGAATTTGGCCAATTTTGCTTGCCTATATTAGGTAGTTGAGTGAAGTGCTGAAAAGTGAAACTCACTATTAAATCACCTTGATAGAACTTGACTTAGCAAAACTCGAGAGAGAATTGCTTGTTAAGAGGAGACTTAGCTTTCATAAATCTTCAACCTATACTAAATCAAATACACTTGAAAGAGTGTTAGTTGAATTCGTTTGGGTAATTTAATTTATTTCGAAAGAAATGATTAAATTTAAACTTGATTATAATTCCTTAAATCATCCAATCCATGAAAAGTGCATGCTTAATTCTATAATCCAACTCTTTACTTGGCAAATCGAATCCCTAGATGCTTTACTTTGATTGAATTTCCAATTAGATAATTACTATATTTAAACTAACTCATTGAAAAGATTGATTTCTTAGCATTTGCAATAGGACATTAGCTCGGTAGATTACTTTGGTCCCTCATAACGATCTTTGAATCTAAACTACAACAGTCGTGCACTTGCGGACGTGTGAAGTTTTTGGCACACCCTCCTTCCCCAACTCATTAAAAAGTTTTTGGCGTCTGATGTATGATTTGATTTGGTGTGTGCTTCTGTATGTATTGTATATATTGTTCATGCTTGCATTTAGAGTTGCATTTTAGGATTCATCGCATGTGGCTAGAAGCATGTTAGAGGTACATTTAGGTTTCTTTTAACTTTTAGTTCCTTTTCATAGTTTTTTTTTTGCATTTTCTTGGTATTGTAATTAGAAGCAAGCATTCACCTTAAAAAGAAACCAAAACAAAAAAAGAAGAAAAATCGCAAAAGTGAAAAAAATGAAAAAAAAGGGGGGAAAATCCTTCGATGATGAACATTTAGACTAGGTAGACTTCTTTGGTTAAGGTTGAACCTTTGATTTGGCCACTTGTGAATAAAAGTGTTTGAAAATGAGTTTGCAAAAATGGGCTTCATTTTTTGACCATTTGTTGAGTGAAAATTGATTGCCCCCATGATTCTTTGCATGAAAGTCGGCATGTGTCTACTAATGAGCTAGGTATGATCTTGCTAGATATCCCATGAGGCTTTGAGCTTTTAAAGATTAATTTATTAGTTTAGCCTCTTGTCAATTCATGAGCGACTCTTCCTCGACATTATTTCTCTAAAACTTGCTTTGATTTTCATTCAAGATCACACTTAGCATATGCATTTAGGCAACATGATTGAGACATTCTTTGACATGTTACCTAAAAGACCAAACAACCACCCTTATCATGCATAATATATTCCTTGCTAGCCCCTTTGAGCTTATATCCATTTTTATTGATGTGAACTTTCCAACATAACCTTTAGCCAAACATTTCTCTAACCCTTAAGCCAAGACTAGAGAAGTGTTTCATCTTTGTAAACTGAGTTTGATTGGGAGTCAGTACGGTGCATTGAGATCTTTTTGGTGGATTTAGCTGGTAATTTGATGAAGGGATTTGTGTTCTTGTGTTTGTATAAGAGATCCCTTGTCTTATTACACAAAGATTAGAGAAGAGTTGAAATTCAAGCTTGATATGCATAACCTTAGCCACCTCTTTTTGTGAAATTGACAAAAAAAAAGAAGAAAAAGAAAAAGAAAACTAATGAAAATGAAAAAAAATAATAATAAAGGAGTGTTGGCCTTGTTTGGATTGTAAAAAGTATATTTGACTTTCAACTCTTTTTCTCTTCATTTGGTTGTGAAAGAGGATGTATTTGTTATTAAATTGTACAGGTTTGAGGAAAGTGTTGCATAAGCGCATTGGAAGCATTTAGCTCTTAGTCTATGACTTCTCGCTTCACATTTCCAAAATATGTGTTCCCTTTTTACCTCTACCTATGGCCCTGTTACAACCTCTTAAAATCCTCATGATTGTCTAATGTGTATTGCATACTAGTGATGAAGAATTAGAGAATCTTATCAAACTTATGGTAGATTTGAGTCTACGAAATGATAATTGAGAAAACCTTCCTACATTTTTCAAACACATGTGTAATGAGTGTGTGAAGATTAGGAATAATGTTTGTTAATCAAGTTGCTTAATAAAAATTATACTAATCTACTAACATATGTTTTTTTTTTTTATTTAGGGAAGCATAGGCTATCAAACATAGGGTAAGGCTTGGTCATCCCCATCCATGCACCTATTCTGGCAACCCCATGCCCTATTCTTTTTCTCCTTTTGGACAAGCAAAAGGACATACTCACAAACAAAAAAAAGATGATGAAAAGGGATGGGGGTAGTGGCTGGCTAGTGCTAGTCAAAAAGGGGGGGTAAGAGTTAATTTTTGGTTGCTTTCATACTCTTCTTCATCTTTCCTCTAGCATTTTCTCACTTTACCAAGCAAGAAAAATTAGAGAGAGAAAGAAGAAAGTGCTTAGTGGTAAGTTTACTCAATCAATTTGCTTTGGAATTTTTCCTAAAGATCAAGGGGCTAAAAGGAGATTAAGAAGCTACTTTAAGGTGTGGGTTCTCTTCATCCCTTATATGAAAATTAGTTTTAAAGTTAAAATGTTTTATTATGATGCATGATTATGTTGTTGATTTACAAGAGTTAGAATGTCTCTCTACATGTTTACTTTATTTTAAGAGTGATATTTTTAAGTTATGCATGTCATGTCTTACTAAGATATATATCATGATTGTTGAGATATATTCTTTAAAGTTGCTTTCCTAAATTATCTTGTACAAATGATGATATTAATAAATATTTTAGTTAATGGTTGTGAAAAGTAGACTTGGCATGATGTTATGAATGATGAATTAGAATGATAAAGTTACTTGCTTTTCTTACTAGACATGTAGATTATGATTTTGCAATGTAAAAAACAAAAAGTACATGAAGTATTCTTGAGTTATATGTTATGGTATGATTTTTGTAATTGATTCTTGTGTGGGTTGTGATATTAAGAGATATTTTAGAAGTCGATTGAGTTAGTGAGGCTTGACATGGTTATCTTTTTGAATGAGTTAAATAGTTAAAGTATACTCTTGAAAATTTGTTAAATATGTGTAAAGGAAATTATAGTTAACATTGTGATAAAATTATGTATGTGCTCTTGATGTGGTGGTGGCATAATATTATGCTTGGAAAAAAAATTGAGAATAGAATCCCTAAGCTTTTAAAGAAAAAAAAATGGGAAATTGTCAGTAGCTAAATAATGGGATATTATTTGATTGTGTGAGAAGGAAAAAAAATACACATAGTCGAGGCATAATAATAACAACATGCAAGCACCCATGAAAAAAAAAGGCAAAAAGACTACGAAGCCGGGTTGGCACACTTGAGCAAGTAGTACTTTATCTAATAATTGCTGTGACCTTAAAGTAATTTCTTTTTTTTTGCACATGTTGTTCACAAAAAAAGGGGGGTCGTAGTTGAAGATTATTTTTATGGGTCCAAAGTATCCTTTTGATTGGGTTGAGAAAATTAGTTAATGAAAATTATTAAGATTTGTACATAGCATCGTATGAAATGACTTTAGTTTGATATCAAAGAGCGTATGCACGTTTAGATTGCGAAGCCATTAAATTTGATTTTTGGGTGTCGGACTTGAGTAAACTAACATCTAAAGGGGCGAGCCGTTATGTATGTCCAAAGTGGGGATTTATCGGCAGATTCCGACTAAAGTCTAAAGTTTCACCTAGCGGCAAATTCCGCAGTGGCAGACTCCACAGAGTGGCAGTTTCCACTCAAAAAGGTGGGAGTGCTTTACCCTAACGAGGTATAAATTTTCCCATCACTTAGAAGTTAGTCCTCTCGGGTAGGCAGTCTGTTGGTGAAGGTCATTTCCACTCTCACTTTCGCTTGTATGAGAATTAACTTTGGTGAATAGTGGATACTTAACAAGTTTCTAGTCCGGAAGAAGTTTGGATTGTGACAAAAAGAGTTTATTCATGTCAAAAATGCGAGCATGTCCCTTCTTTTAGCTTCTCAAGCCTAATTATATTGTTCATCAAGTTTTCAATAATGCATTATTTGTCCTCAGAAAAGAAAGGTTTATGATGATTTGAAAAAATTTATGTATGTGATAATATTGTTGTTAATACTATTATTGGTACTATGACTTGTGTGTGAAAACTATTTTGGTTTTGGGAGGCGAGAACTCCCACTGAGTTGTGGTTGCTCACCTCCTTCCAAAATTTTTCCTTTCAGATCACAGTAAGATTAAGGTAGGTGGCAAGATGTGTCTTTTGAAGGCCAATGCTTGGATTTGAAGATGTACCTTTTGTAACTTGCATGTATTGCCTTTATGTATTTGGAATGTAATATGACACTAGTAAGACGTAACATTTTGGTGCATATAGTAGGTGCTCTGAATCGGCCTCGGTGGCCTTCCACCAAGATTTACATATTTTGTTATATTGTTTGTGACGAGGGTTTTGAGGATCCCATTGTGGTATAAGATCGTAAGGGTCTAAGGTTTAATTCTTCTAGACTTCATAGACAGGGCAAAAAGGTCTTTGTTTTTTTTAAAAAAAAATTATGCTATTAAAGAAGAAATGTCATATAATTAGCTTTAAAAGTTCATTCAAAAGACTTTGCGATGTAATGCTCTTATCATGGGGCAGGGGCGTTACAAAGTGCCACATGAATAAAGTGAGGTTCTACCAGTATTACTAGCTCCATTTGTTTCATGTGTCGATGTGATTGTATTTGATGATTTAGGGGGGTTAATTCAAACTTGACATTGTGGTCGATCGGTGATTTCGAGAACTTCATTTCCTAGTCTATTTGTTAAATAATTTTGGCACTTTTGGGCTAACTTTGGATTGATTTTGCCATTGAGATACTACCAATGTCTTTTCTGAGGAGGTAGTGAATCATTTTTGGTCTTAGTGTTGCTTAAGGACAAGCAACGATTCAAGCATGGAGGAATTTGATAAGTGCTTCTATCTACTTCATTTTTGGGACGTTTTGTACCACTTTTTTTGGAATTCATGGGTTTTATATTATAATTTATGCTCCAATTCTCGTTTTATGTTTGGGCATAGTTCTTTGATGACTTTTGCAGGATTTTAGACCATTTGACCTAAAAATTGACCCTCATTTGAGCGCATGTTGACCCACCACAGAGCTACCCTAAGTCCCATGCCCGTGGAGCAAGAAAAGAGCAAAATATTTCAGATTTAGCCAGCACCACGGTTCGACCGTAGTGGCCGCCATGAACCGTGGTGAACCTGTAACTGCTAGCCTCTTCATCTTCCTTCGTTGTGCGGCTGACGATGCTCAGTATCAGTGCTTAAAAGGCATGTTTGATGGCTGAAGGAAGAGGCATTCAGCACCATCATCATCTTATCACTACTTTGTCATCCATCTCTCTCTTTAGTTAGAATTTAGTTTAGTTTATTTTTGGGAGCAAAAGAAGAATTGAAGGGGGAAGCTTTACTCTAGGAGACTTGAAGATTGTGGCACCATTGAAGGGCTGCCATTATTGTAAAATTTTCTTTCCCTTTGAATTTATCCTTAAACTCTTGTATTAGTTGAATTAGAAAAATGAGTGAGTAGTTTTATTCAATCTAGGGCTTTGTTAGCCATAGTATTGTAGTTGGATTCTTTATCTTTGCAATCTTGTGCTTGCTTCATGATCAGAATGATTTACTTCTATCTTGAGATTGAAGTGTTGTGAGTAAAATTTGGCCAATTTTGTTTGCTTATATTAGGTAGTTGAGTGAAGTACTGAAAAGTGAAACTCACTATTAGAACACCTTGATAGAACTTGACTTAGCAAAACTCGAGAGAGAATTGCTTGTTAAGAGGAGCCTTAGCTTTCATAAATCTTCAACCTAGGCTAAATCAAAGACACTTGAAAGAGTGTTAGTTGAATTCGTTTGGGTAATTTAATTTATTTCGAAAAAAAAGATTAAATTTAACTCGATTACAATTCCTTGAATCATGCAATCCAAGAAAAGTGCAACTCAATTCTATGAGCCAACTCTTTACTTGGCAAATAGAATCCATAGATGCTTTACTTTGACTGAATTTCTAATTAGATAATTAGTATATTTAAACCAACTCATTGAAAAGATTGATTGCTTAGCATTTGCAAAAGGACATTAGCTCGGTAGATTACTTTGGTCCCTAAGGATGATCTTTGAATCTAAACTATAACACCCGTGCGCTTGCAAACGTGTCAGCAACTCAATCAATTAATAAATCAATATATACTGGATATTGTATCCAAGTAATCAAGGAATAAATCAAGCACATATATATCACAAGATCTGCAATCAAAATATTCAAAAGATACTTTCCAAATTCAATGGATAGTGCTTTAGATAATGATTTAACAATCAAATTAAGCATAATAATTATTCTAAGAATATAAATGATATTCCCAAAATATTTCTTTCACATTAAACACATTTATCAACACATGAGTTCATGTTATTGATCAGATACATATTCCAAAGTCAGATTTCCTGACTTTGACAAAATAACATCAAAGCCTATAATCAAGATACTTTAAGTGCACAAATACAACAACATGACAATGCTTATTCATCATGTTGATTCACATATACAAACATGCTATCATTCAAATATGTATCTCAAAGTCAGATCAACCGACTTTGATATAATAACATCAAAGCATATTAGAAACACTTTGAACATATCAATTCATTCAAGTACATATACTATTACCTTTTTTACTTTCATTAAAATATATCTAATATAACCAACTCAATAGTGAGTGAACTCTAGATTTTCTCTCTTCTTTTCCTCCTCCTCCTCTTGGTGAAACTTGCTTGGGTAATCGGGTGATAGTTGTGGCCATTAGCCTCGCCATTATGAGGTACTGGTGCTCGGGTCAACAGAGCAATTCTAAAGCGAAGCTTATAGAAAGAACATATTCATTTATTTATTTTTTTGAGGGGGGAAGCGTGTCTGAAACAGTAATTAGGAAACTAGTTATATGGGTAGCCAGTAACATCAATCAATGGTGTAGATATGTTATTGCAAAATCAATGGTGTAGAACTGTAGATTTATCAATTACTA
>JACYFF010031954.1:89513222-89535529 GCA_017589665.1 Selenicereus undatus
CCTTATCGTAACTTGAAAATTATATTATCATTTATAAAATTGATAAAATAATTATAATTATGCGGTAAATGGATATTATCATTTACCACGTACAAATTATGTAACATCATCTTTTTATCTATAAATTTTCACAATTATCATATAATACGTGTTCTTAGATAATGCTAAGCAAATCTAGAGTCATTAACTATCACTATCAAAAATTTGATATAAGTTTTTTGTGAAACCATCTCACATAAGATATATCATAAGATGCATGCTTTCACGATGACTTTTACTAATAATTGGGTGACTAATAGTTTATTTAGGAATAACTATACTAAAAGTCACTGTTAGATAAACTATTAGTAACCTCTGAATTAAAAAGTTACTCCACAATCTATTATTTGTCATCGCAAACTGTCAAAAATAGTCAAATCAAAAAAAATCGTCTCATAGTAACCCTTATGTGAAATTTTCTCACCAAATGGTATGGATATTGGTCAAATTCCAACGAATTTTTCTTTCTTTTTTTTCCCTGGGTCGAATCCATTAGAGCATTCGCATTGATGATCCAAGAGTTTGGATCACAAGTGGGGGTTCACACCCTCCACATCATCCCACAAACCAATTTTTTTTTTCTTTTCTACATCCTATGGATCACCAACTTAGATCACCAAATAAAATAATGCTTTGTGGAATCCACTACTAATATATCATTGGTCAAATTTTTTCAAAAAAAGTTTAAAACTTACTAGGCAAAAAAATAAAAACAAAAAATGGTGGTGAGCCGATCATGGCCACGAGCTGAACCGTGAGGCAAGTTGAAAAGATCATCATTGTATATAAATTTTTGGACCGCAAGCAGAAATTTTGATTCACAATTCTAGCAATGCAAGTGCTCTAAACCCTCCTTTTTACCGAACACTCAAATCTCCCACCGTCCTTTTCCCCTCCACCCACCGCCATTCTACCACCACGTCCACAACCAACCAACGCCACCCCATCCCTCTCTTCATTTCCCTCCCTTCTCTCTATCTCTCTCTCTCTAAACAATGTCCCTATCGCCTCCATTATCGCCGCCGACCGCCATTCCCACGGCCTCCATCCACCCGCTTTCTCTCTCCCCTCCGAAGAACAAGCCATGGACCCACGAAGAAACCCTAAACCTAATCCGGGCATACCAAGAGAAGTGGTACTCTCTCAAGCGCGGCCAGCTCAAGGCCTCTCAATGGGAGGAAGTCGCCGTCGCCGTCGCCGCCTTCTGCAGCCTCGACGAGCCCTCCAAGTCCGCCACTCAGTGCCGCCACAAGATCGAGAAGCTTCGCAAACGTTATCGTGCCGAAAAGCAAAAACCCTACCCTAATTCGTGGATTTACTTCAATCTCATGAACCAGCTCGAGCGTGGGCCCCTCCCCATCTCGGCCGTAGCTCCACCGCCTGAATCAGATGATTCCGGCTGCGAGGAGGATGATGGGGTAGGGGATTTTCGATCTGGGCATGCGAGAGGTGGGAGAGAATTGGGGGAATTTGAGAAAAGGGTGGATGGGTTGTTGTTAGCTGGAAGAAAAATGGGTGAATTTGGAAGTGGGTATAGGAGAATGAGCGATTTTGAAGGTGGGAATTTGGGGAGGAAGAGGAAGAGCTACGAGGATGAGGAAGATGAGGAGGCGGGGAGAGAATTGGAAGAGTGCAGTAATAGTGATGGTAATGGGAATTTGGTGGTGGGAGAATTGGCTGCCCAGATGAGGGAATTTGCAGAGAGGTTTGTGAGGATAGAGAGGAAGAAGATGGAGGTGATGCGAGAGAATGAGAGGTTTAGGATGGAGATGGAGAATAAGAGAATGCAGATGATTCTTGTCTCTCAGCAGAAGACTGTGGATATGATCTCCAAGGTTTTTGCTTCTGCTCAAACCAAGACGAAAACGACCTAAGATTTGTGAAAAAGAAAAAGGGTTTCTTGGGTCTTTTTATGTTCATAATCTTATTAATTTTTCTTTTAATGTTAGTAAGATTGATGTTCTAGCTCTTTGATTTTAGGGATTTGGTAGGAAATTCTTGTGCTGTTTAGTGTTAGCAATAATAATCTTTAATCTGTTGAAGCGTTGCTGTCAACTGTAATAAGTGCAGGTGCAATGACCCCACTGCAAGTGCCCATGTTAACACTTCACAAGATTCTCGTAGTATGCATCGAACCTCGGATTTTTGTTCAAAACTGGTCACACTGACTGGCATTATTATGAACTAAAGTGTGGCGAAATTAGATGAAGACTGATATGAATAATAGTAGATGCTAGGCCTTATAACTAACAAGCATGGAGTTTGATGAACTAAGAAGAAAGCAAGCATGTTGTTATAAACTCAAATGGATTATTGGAGTTTGTAGCTGATTGATATAATTGATTTTGCTTTTGGCTACGCTATCTGTTATCTTTTAGATGAAGTGTGGTATTAGTCGTGGTTAATTTTAAGATGATCTGTGGTAAGTTGTGGTTAACGTTGATTCTAATAGTTGTTTCTATATTTTGTGTGGTATTAGTTGTGGTTAATTTTAAGATGATGTGAGGTAAGTTGTGGTTAACGTTGATCCTAATATTTGTTTCTATATTTTCCCGCAAGCATTTCTATTTTCTTCTATTATAATTTATAACTAAATAATAACGACAATATTTAAAAAAACAATAGGACTGCATCACCCTATAATTGGCAAATTGAGTTGAAATATGTTTTCTTAACAATGTTTGTATTTGTTGAGTCACAAATCTATATATGATTTGAATAATAATTTGACTAAAATTAAACATCCTCTTAGCTTGACCTCGCCAACTGTGTGTTGGCTAAATTTTGAGTGAGGCCATTACTAGTATGATAATTTCCTTGTTCCGAATGTATCCACACGTATTTAATTACTTAGGTTTATAAGTATATGAAGTATTCGATGCTTGGTGTGTGTAAATGAAGATAAGATATGGATTATAATTATGTTATGTATCAAATGCTCTGTTGGAGAGGCTTTTTTAAATAAAATAAAAAAAGTAGTTATATGTTAAATTTTAAATTTTTTGCCTTTTCATCAAAGAAAAATTACAGAAACACAAGTCCATATTTCAAAGAGAGAATTGGTTGTCAACTCTTCAATTTACTATATCCAAGATAAATTAGAGATGAAACTAAATATAACGAGAGGGACCAAGAGAATAAAGACAGAGAGATGGTAATATCAAAAATCAAAAATGTTCTCCGTCCATGTTTTGCTTACTCATTTTTCTTTTTCATATATGATCAGCCTATCAAGTGGACTCTATATAATAATCACATTTAATTAACTATAGTAAAAATGAACTCTCTATATAAGAATCATATTTAATAGACTAGTCAAAAGCACAATTATCAGACCGAGTCCAACAAAGGCCTAACCTATTGGCTACTAAATCCCAAGGTTTTTTTTAATGCTCCATCGACAATTATTGATTTCATTTATTTATTTTTTGTGCAAAAGAGGGGGCGAGTCCCAAGAAGAACTTTTTATTGATGCACAACTAATCTCGGGAAATTTGCGCTCACTTTTTCCACGTACAATGAAGCAAAGGCCTCCCTAGGATTCATAAAAAGGACAAAATCACAGTTAAGATCGACACATATATTAGCAAGGGCATACGCCACCTGATTTGCTTCCTGATAGCGATGGGAATCTACCACTTCCCAATCCAATGATTCGATAAGGCCCTTACATCTCTAAACAATAGCCTCATGTCGAGCATTGCAAAGCATACTACCCCTTAGCATCCCCACTACAATACTAGAGTTCACAATCACAACGAGCTTCTTAAAATCCTTTTCCTTTGCTAATAACAAGTCTCGAAGCAACGCTCATAGTTCAACTCTAACCGATGAACACACTCCTATTTTCTCAGCAAAATTCCTCAGCCAATCACCTTTCTAGTCTAATTACACACCCCCTCCTCCAGCCATACTCGGGTTCTTCTTTGAGCCACCATTCGTATTCAGCGTGATCCATGCGACCGAAGGTGGTTCCCAACCCACCAAAATTTCCCTTCTCCCATGGCTGATTTGACTGTGCCTGTGACCTCACTAGCCATGGACTTAATCGTCTCCTCAAATTTCATGAGAAGGTAACGCACCTTATCCGAGGGGATGTCAGGAGATCTCCCGAAACATCTTGCATTTCTCCATCGTCAAAGCCACCATACAATAATCGAAAATTTCGTGGGCCAAAAAATGTCAGGGACCATATGGCGTATATTACGGCTGATCCAATCCTCCAAATCGAGTCTTGGATCATGCACTCCTTGCTCACCCTGCTTGAAATAGCTCCAGACTTCGCGCGCTATGTTGCATGACCTAGCACATGAGCAACATCCTCCGTCATGTCTGGGCAGGTGACATAGTTGGGATTAGAGGCAAATCCTCTCCTAACTCTATTCACATTCGTCATCAAAGCTATATGAAGAGCTAACCACAAAAAGGTTCTCATCGTATGCGACACCTTACTTGCCGTACAGCGTTCCATATATCATGACGAATAGAAGATCCATCTCCATGTATTATATTTATGGCTTATTGTATGGAGTACATTCCCTAGCTCGTCTCAACCCAGAGTGGTTTAGCATGGACCCCTGCATTAGGATAAACCTGATACGCAGCGATCTGGTTTACTACTTCCTCTGGGAGTAACTGAGCAAAATCCTTCCACCACCATCCTATACCTTGCCTCCAATAATTGGCTACCGTTTTAGTTTGATCCACCGTGGGCACCACACGAGTGGCCACCGTCACCAAAGCTGATCCCGCAACCCATCTTTGTACCCAGAATCACGGTGGCTGCCCATCCCTAATAGAATGCACGAGGCTTTGCTGGAGAATAAATTTACTCTCACTAATTCCTTTCCACGAATTTTAAGGATTCCGGCAAGTTTCAAACATATCAACCCCCACCCTTCCCTTGCAATATTTATGCCTCAGCACCCTAGCCCACAAGGATTCGAGATCTTGTAACATTCTCCAAGCCAACTTAGCCATGGACATAGAATTGAGCTCCCTCCTCATGGACCTGATTCTTAATCCCCCTTCCTCAACAGGTTTCGTGACTGTAGCCCATGCTACAAGATGCAGCTCGCGTTCCGTGTTTGTTCCTGCCCATAAGAAGCATCTCACCTTCCCATCGAGCCTATCACAAATTGCTCCAGGTAGCCTACATGTTTGCATGGCATAGCCAGGTATGGTTGTGAGAGTAGATTTTATGAGTGGTTCAGCCCGCTAATGAGAGGCACTTAGTCCTCTACCCAGTAAACCGTTTATCCACCCTGTCAACCACATACTGAAACGTGGATTCGGTCACCCTTTTTGGCAAAGTAGGAACTCCCAAATATTTGCCCAAGTCATCTGCGATTGGAATTCCGAGTGCCCCACTAATTTTTGCAGCATCTGAATAACTCATATTGGAGGAGAAGATGACCCGTGATTTGTCATGGCTTATCTTTTGACCCGAAACGCTACAGAAACACTCAAGACATTCCTTGACAGCTTGGCTTGTTCTTCCGTGGCTTCAGCAAATAAAACTAGATCATCAGCCAACATTAAATTTGAGATTTGAGGGCCGCCTCGACATACTAGTACTGGCCTCCACTTCCGCCGAACAAACGGTGAATCGATAATATGAACCAATCGCTCCATACAGACCACGAAAAAATACAATGAAAGTGTATCTCCTTGCCGAATACCTCTCTTGGGTTGGAAGAACTCAATGGGCGCCCCATTCCAGAGCGCGCTCATTGAACATGTCCGGATACATAAGTAAATGACCTGCACAAGAAGCGATGGCAACTGCATTAGCATCAACGTATCTTTCAGAAAACTCCATCTTACTCAGTTATAGGCCTTCTCAAAATCTATTTCGATGGCCATGTATCCCTTAGCGTCTTTCTTATGCCTCATTGTGAGTAATACCTCCTACGTTAGTACCACGTTATCACTTATTTGCCGCTTTGGAACAAAGCTAGCCTGAGTCGTTGAGATTACAGAAATTAATCTCTCTTAGTCGCTCCACTATAACTTTGGTGACTAATTTGTAAATCACATTGCAAAGGCAGATGGGTCAGAACTGCGTAATACACTGGGGGTTTTCCACTTTAGGTATGGGAGTCGGGAAAGTTTGATTCATGGTTTTTGATAGCGCTTGACACTTAAGAACTCCCAATACAGTTTTAACCACATCATCGCCAACCCCGTTCCAATGGCGTTGGAAGAATAGAGCCTGGAACCCATCTGGCCCTGGAGTTTTTGTAAGGGTTCATACAATTCAGAGCATTCCAAACTTCCTTTGGGCTAAAGGGTTTGCTTGAATTATTGAACTGCTCCGTTGTTCGTGTGGGAAAGGGATGATCCAAGAGCCCAGTGTCATTCACACAGGGGGCTTCATTAGTAAATGTGTTGACCCAATGCATCTCCCGCAGACTTTCACTTACATCTACTCAGCCAAGTCTCTCTTACCTCAATAATCCACGTCAACATAAGCGTCGGAGAACCAATCCTCGGGCAACAATCCAAGGGACCACCTTTGTTTCACTGAGATCGAGAGGAGGACAAATGATTAGCTCACAGTCCAGCAACCAGTCATACCTTCACCATGGGCCAAATTACTCCTCATCACGTCCTGAGAAATGTAAGCAACTAAGACAAAGTGGGACAAAACCCAAAGGTTCAACTTAGGTCTATGCTGAATATTCTGAAGAGGCCACTGCTAATGGCTTCGACTATAGTCTATACGTACACAACCTAAACATTGAGAATATGATCACACAAAACTTCAAGCAATCCAAACACCTGATGGTCCAAGCCTGAATTTTGCCATAGTGCCAAACCAGTTCCCTGGGACCACGATCCCAATTCAGGAACTAGAGCCCACTCTAATATGTACCAGACTTTCTAGCTCAATCAGGAGCGTGCCTCCGAAATTCATAGAGTTCGCTACCTAGCTGAGTTGCGGGCGAATTTAAGCAGAAAATACTACAAAACAAGATTCAATACAGAAAATGAAATAAACTCAAGGGAAATGCAAACTCTCGGCTGATCAACATATCAACGGCAAGAAACAAATGTCGCTGTAGCCTCAAAGGGTGGGTGTTTCTTAGAACTCACGCTGGTTGACAGCAGAATAACCCACAACATTTCGTATGTATCCAACATTCCTACTATAATTAGACCGAAAAAGGCCACGAATGGAACCCGCCAAAAACAGGGTCTAGCAAGACCCATTCACAACCATAACCCCGCAAGCAAGGTCTGAGAAGTTAACCTGCAAATTATGTAACAGTGTGTGCTCTACCCATTTAACAGATTCCCTTCTTTGCCCCTATTTTGGCTACCTTTTTCTCCTTTTCCAACCTCTTGTCCTTTCTCAATGACCTTAGGCAAAGAGGGAGTAAAAGCATGGGCTGTTCCGATATGTTAAAAATGACAACTACGTTGGAGAAGAGGGAATGTTTAAGCACGCCTTTGCAAAGCGTCCACCAAAATTACACTGCTGATTTCGAAAGGCTTTCCATTGATGAGAGCACAATTTACACTACCAGCACAGACCGACAACGCATCCAAGATCATGAAGGATCATTTTACACTGCAAAAGCTATATTCACAAAATTTTTCCGAAGGCATTTGCCCATAAAAATAAAGCTACCCCCTTTTAATCCCAATAAAATTAATACATGCACTAAACTATGGGGGGCAAAAAAGGAATGAGGCCCCACATTCATGGGTGGGAAACCCGATTTTTGGGAAAAAGAAGAGAGATGAGACCCCTGTACAACATACCTCTACTTCTGTCTCTATCTTCACAAAGCTCTAAGCACTGCTAATTTACAATGATACCCGAAAAAAGCTCAAGCCTAAACCTGTCAAGTCAGTAGGCTGGGGAACAACAATCATCATCTCATTTGCCCCTCCATATAGTGCCCTTGCAAAATTAACAGCTTCATCTGCAAATGAAGCAACACCGTAAGCTTCCCAATTCATAAGTTAATATGATCACGCAAACCATCCAACAAGTCCGACGTCAGATGCAAAAGAACAATCCATAGAAAGTTCTACTGATCTACACCCAGCAAAAATAACTTCATAGCAACATAGATGAACGGGATTGCATTAGTGCAGAAAGAAAACTATGGAACAAGAGAATAGCAATGAGCTAACATAAGAATATTTGGATATACAATGCCTCTTCATTTCTATGTTTGCTTTTACCACATGCTAGTAACAAAAGAAAAACCAGCATACAGCCCAAACCCAATAAAATGATGGTCTGAAACAGAAGCTGCCATAAGGACACTAGCACAATGCTTCCTCAGATGGCTAATGTAAGACGCCCCTTTGACATAAGCTACACAATTTCAATACAGGTCTGATTTTAATGCTTTCATGCAAGTATTGACACAAGTAGGTCTTGAACAATAGATGAATAAAATTCAGATGAAGCCCATTCAAGCATAATAAGTACCCCATCGTCTTCCTCTTTTAGCTTATTTTTCCCTTTCCAAAAAACTCAAGTCAGCCTCACAGTCTGCCAAAAGCATTGCCTTCTCAGAGGGACGCCCGGAACCACTTAAAACATCAAATCCAATTTGAGATATTAATAGAGCTGTGTCTCACGACTTAAAACATAAGAGTTCTCCACAATGGATCGCATGGGCCTAAGGCCCTAAGCCTGAGCAATCACGTGATCCATATGGGAGGACTACACATGTTCAGGGCCACACTGCCAGAAGCACGCAGCAGGAGCCTAACCAAAGATAGGTGGCACATTGTTGGCCCCCTTGCCACAAATATCGAAAGAATATAGGAAATGTTTTATCTAGTAACATGCATTAGATTGTATAAAAGATATCTCAAGGCCTATTGAACCTTACCTGTACACAGCTGTTACAAAGGCATGCTAACCCGATCCTGGCAGGAACAAGCGCAGCGGGAATTGTTCTCAATCAAAGAGTATCATCATTCCAATCTTGAATTAGTGGTCCGCGTAAATATGTTACCTTGGCCAACTTGAATCTGTGGTTGAGGCTCCTGCTGTGACACTCCTTGCGGGGATTGTTCAAGTTGCTGCAGCTGCTTTTGGGACTGCTTTATGGGCTGGAGTGCTGGGGACTGTTGTAATTGTGATTGCTGTTGCTGCCATTGTGCCCCAGCACCATGCCCCTGGGGCATCAAGTTACCTGATAACTGTCTCTGCACTAGACCTTGGTTAACTGATGGTGAGGGCTCATTAACTGATGGATTCGCAACAGCAGGGCCGCTACTGGAACCTGATGGAGCAGATGAACTAGGCATTGAAGAATCGCACTGAGATTCTTGTACCTTCCGCACAGCAGTGCTGGGAGAAGATGAGATAGATGACGCATTTGTAGAATCAACACATGCTGGCAGGGGCACTGGGCCATGATCAGCTTGTGAATGGCTCAATGAATCAGAATTCACTTGACGACCTTGTTGAGTCGACCTTTGCAGACCAGGGTGAGGTTGATTCAAAACCTTAAGAGAAGGCTTTGGCTGTTCTTGCAACTGTTGACGGTTGACAACAGGCATGACTGAGGGTAGATGACCTTGGTTTGGAGCTGCTGCTCCTGCAGAAGTAGATGGGACTCCGGGAATCTGCCCATTGTTGCTACTATCTAGATGAGAGGGCATCGGTTGCACTTGCTTTGATGTTGTTGGAACAGAATTTGCATATGGTTTCTGAGGCTGAGAATGACTAGAAGCCTGAGGAGAGGACAGCGGCTTAGCAGTCTGCACTGAATTTGGAGCTGACCCTGAATATAAGCCCTGAGCTTGCATCAAATGCCCAGACGGCTCCCCTTTCTCAGCAACTTGGGCTCCTGGGTTGGTCGAAAGACCATTAAGATGAGATGTATCTAGGGGTAGATTTTGATGCATCAGCATACTACCTCTCCCCATGCCTTTCACTAGCTTGGCCTGCTGCTGAGGCTGAGATTGTTGCCGCTGTTGTGGATGCTGCCTACCAGATTGCTGAAGCTGATGCGCCTGTCGTTGCCGTTGCTTCCCCACTTGATTCGTCATTCCACCAGCACCACTTTGTACACTCCGTCCAAGTCCATGAGGTGGCACCTGGTGCTTCTGCTGCTGGTGCAGCTGTGAAGGCACATGAGTCATTGCTGATGAAGTCAGAGAGGTTAATGTAACCGGCTGAGAAGATGCCTGGGATTGAAGCTGGGAATTGCCCTGCATAGAAGAGGATATAGGAAGCTGAGGCGGGGCCTGATGTGCCACCAAAGCACTAGACGTAGGAAGCTGCTGCTGCTGCTGCTGTTGATGTTGCTGTCGCTGCATCGACCTCTGCCGAATTTGCCGCTCTCTAGCAATCCTCAGCAGGGCATGCTGCTCTGGGGTGGCAGCCTGACTTGATCCTGGGATATGTGGATGATGTGGACTGCTAAGCACATGGGAATGTTGCTGGGGCATTGCATGCTGCTGATGGCCAGGGAAGGTTTGAACAGATGGAGAAGAAGTCTGGGTAGGGAACCCAGAACTCAGCGCACTAAAAGCAGGGACTCCTGGGCTATTAGGTTGGGCCCCTTGCATCTGCATTTCAGGCAACATCATCTGCCTCTGATGCTCTGAACTCTGTCCAGGCTGCAGGCAGAGATTGCACCATCACGAGGAGATCACGAGGAAAAAAAAGAGAAAAGAAGAAAAGAAGAAACATAAACAAAAGCAGAACAAGACAATTGGCAGCAACAGATTTTTATACATCATGATCAAGAAGGCATGGTCAAGAGCCACAGAATTTGAATCCAAATTGAAGGCCACAATTTGTAAGGTTAAGACTCTAATTAAGTGTACATTCATTATTTTTTTTTTTGGTTTGTTGGTAACCATGACCTGACCAAATAAATAATAATCCAACGTCTAAACTTATATCCTCCCATACTACTGAACTAATAATTGACATACCACTAGGCAAAACAGAACACATAGGCAATGGATAAGGTGACATAAAAAGGATACAAGCAAATATCTACGCACTTTGAACAGGAGAGCAAGGGGAAGAGAATACAAGCACAAAAATAAGAAAGAAAGTAATCAACTCACCCTCACCATATGCAATGCATCACGAGATCTGAACATTGAGTTTCCTTGGCTAGGAGCTGCCCCAGAGTGCACGTTCATGTTGCTCGGCATCCCTCCCATGTTGGAGGCAAGCATACTTCCAGAATTCAGCATTGGAGAAGAATTGACTCCTTGTAGTCCAGGCCGTGGCATGGGCATATTTCGATTCACTCCCACCATCATACCAAGGCCATTTCCACCAGGAAGCACCCGCACACCCCGATCATTTCCTGAAAGACCTCCAGAGGAAGGCAAATTTGATGGCTGAATGTTTCTCCCAGGTAGCATGTGATTGTAGTGCTGCAGTCTCTGCTGTTCCTCAATTGGTAAAGATGCAGACCTAGGAACTGCATATCTGGCATCCCTAACAGAGCAAGGTGTTTAGAGATGTAAGCATCCAATCAGAAGTATGTTAGAATAAGACATCCGACTTTCAAGTCACTCTGCGAATTACCGGGGGCCATTGAACTGAGAAGATGGTGATGCCAAACTGTTGCCAACATCCATGCCAGGAGAACCTTGAAGACCTTGAAGAGTGGTATTGAGTCCACTAGATGCATGCATTGGTGGAATAGTGCCTTGATTTGACAATGCCAACCCACCAGCATGTGGGCCCTGATATCCAAGAGGAAGGACCTCTTGACTGGATGATACATCATCACAGAGAACAAGTGGTCTGTCCAAAAAACAATTTTAAAAAAGTGAGAAATTCCAGAATTTCATGTAAAAAATGGGACAACACTATTTATTAGGACGAAACGCATATAACCAACCTATTTTAAGCATTGAAAAGGAAGTAAACACTTACGTTAAAATACCCCCATTCACATTGTTTGGTATGACTTGGGAGAGGGCAACATGATGAGAACTGTGAACAGGTGCTATTTGCTTCAGATCCTGACTATCATTCTTCACAAACAGGAAACCATGAGAGTTGTTAAGAGTCCACAATGAAAGCTGGATAGGCAACCACCCCCCCTCTCCCCCCCCCCCCCCAAAAAAAAAGATGTAGCTTGCAAATTTAAATGCAACAAGCTCTCCCACATTCAATTTGATGGTACGCCCTAAGTCCTGCAAACCGTATGAGGTTCACCTTTTCAACTATGCATATTCAAAGTTGAAGGGGAATCATTTCACTGTTCACCACAACGTTTTCTTTTTACTCTTGGTTCTTTTTTTAATAATGGGATACAAATCAATAGAAGTCACATTTGAATATCCCTTTATGCAGTATCAAGTTTCTCAATGCATAACATGACCACATCAAATATAAGAATTAGGCATCAGGTAGGAGTAGAATAGTAGGTTCTATTTTGAACTACACCTAGCTGTTCACGTTTGGGTCTGGTTAAATTTGGGTAGGCTTATGTTTGAGACAATGAGATTTCAGTTTGGTTCAACTTCAGATCAGGCCATTGTAGTTTGGTTGATCTCTGGTCCAATGAGCTTGTCAACAAATAAAAATAACCTTGCGGGAAAATTCGAGTAGGATCAAGGTCGAGTTGGGTCAAGCCGACTTCAGGTCATCTGGTATGGGCTAGTCTAGACAGGTCTACTTTCAACATTGTCATTAACAAGAAACTTAAGACAACAGAGCAGATCATCAGCAACCTATAGGCAATAACAATGTGTTATTCTATGTTTTTGTGCAGAATTACAAAGAGAGCACGCTAATGGTAAGGGGAACTTATAGAAAGATTACGCCGGTGCCACTATGTCGCCAGCACCAGGATGGGAGTGGGAATAAATATACCGCTTCTCAGGCACAAAATGCCAATAATCCTAGCAATACATAAACCCAAATCCATTGTGGTTCCACTCTTCGACTTGACTTATCTATTGTCGTTGATCTGTAATATAAGCTATGTATTTTCCAGTACTCACTCGTGACTAATACTCCAGTTCTATTCTGATAAAAAAAAATAGCATTTATTAGCTAGAAAAATCAAGCAAACATCATGGTGTGTCTACAAGTTCAAGGGTCAGTCTCCTAAACAAGAATTCCTAAAAAATTTTGGCCTACTCAGACAGTCAGACTCAACACTGCTACAAAAAGAAAGGAGAGTGCTTATATTCGAAGTGTCTTTCACAGTGCATCAACTAGAAAGTACATAAATTATATTCCATATGTAGCCATTTTCTGAAAAAGTAGTTGTGTGAAACAAGAATGTTCAATCAAGCACATTATATTACAATAAGCAGAGGATTCCTTTTAACACTATAGCTACAGTAAAAAACTATCTAATTTGTGGAGCAAGTAGTCTGAGAGATCAAAGTACAAGCAGCACATTCATGATACAGTCCATCTCAATTCCCAAGAGATCAAGGAATGGCACTGACATTTAAGCAACACATGAAGAAAACCAATACATGCAGGGTTTTCAAACTTTGCAAATTGATTCATTTTAGAGCAGATACTCATCTCACTGTTTGCAGCTATGCACAAAAAGTACCTGTTTCTTCCGGTAATGCAACTGCTTCCCAATAAGAATGATCTTCTCAAAATGTGACTTAATAGTATCCTCCTCTATTGGTCCCTGCAGACGTTGAAATAACTGTCTCGCACTTCCCTGCAAGAATGAGGAACAACAAATTTAGCACAAGAGGCAGGCTTCTCCAACTCCGGAGCACAACTAAGAGGCAGTCTTAATTATAAATAAGGAAAGCCTTAAGGAAATAAACACGCTCCCCCCTCTCTCCCAAAAAAAAGGGAAAACAACAAAGAGAAAGAATAATGAGATACAACATAAGGCCAAAAGGATTGCCTTTGGAATCCCAGGTAAAGTAGAAGGATAAGGCTGAGAAGATCCTGAATCTTCAGCACTATCTGCTCCATCACCAGAAGTTCTGTCCATCAAAACTTTGTGCCGCTCCTTGCATTCTTGAGGTTTGCGGAAAATGCACTGGGTAATATAAAGAGAAAAATTATCAGTAGGTTTTCTTTATCTAGCCCAAGGGACGACAATAACAAATTCAGGCTTCAAAAAATTTGTCACACAGAAAGAGAGAAGGGACTACAGAGGCAAGAAGGTTCACAATTTCACATACCTTGAATTGCAAAGTACTGTTAATAGCATCACTTACAAGCTCCCAATTTGGACCCATGTCATGAACAAGCACAACAAGTGCCTGAAAGGGGGGGGGGTTCAAAGCTATCTCAATATATATATACAGATAATGATGTATGCAGAAGAACCAGCAGAGAAAGAACCTGATCTTCAAACAATGACCATGGGTTTCCCGAACCAGTCTGCCCAGCAGGCAACTGCATGTAGGATTTGATCAAAAAATATTATGTTTAAATAAAATAAAAAGAACAATAAAAACATAAGATTATGATGCTTGACTATTGATTACCTTGAGGGCTTTTGCTTTTCTACCCCTATCCCGACCCCCAATCAATTTAATGATTTTACTCTGGTTGGACATGTTACTCATTTGAGAAGCCACTGGTGAAGCAACTGATCCACCGATAGGCATTGTGTTATCGAATGAGTTATCCAATGATTGCTTCATTATCTTGGGCTTCTTAGCATGCTGCCCAAAGAAACCTAAATATGGGCGTAGTCACAAAAGTATAAGACTATAAGTGATGAATCAACATAATATTATTAAGATAATCAATAAATCAAAATCAAACGAAGAACAGGAAAGGAAAACAAAACAAAGAAAGGGAAGAAATGCTTTACCACTATTTCCATTGGAATCAAGCTGGTGACTCTCCACTCTCCTTCTGACGAGATCCTTCTGCACCATCAGACCATGCTACATGTTTGAGTATGCAAATAAAATGCAAATGATCCAATGAAAGCAAGCCATACATGGGAAAGTTATTTTGAAAGAAAATATACTTAGGAGGGCCACAAACAGACCTGAAGCTTTCTGAGGCCCTCTTTTTTCATTTTCTTGTTTCTTCTAAATACTACTATGTCTATTCTTTGCCGATGATTTCTTATTATTTTTGCCCCTTTATTTTAGGTATACACCTCTATTTTCCTAGTTGTGCACCTCTACGTTCTCCCCTTCATTTCTGGTGTTCTCCTTAAAAAAGCGCAGACAGAAAGCCCAAAAAGTATGGAAACAAACAGTGAGACACTTAAAAGATTGAGAAGTCCAGGGAAAAAGTTGCAAGGAAATAACAATACTCCACCTTAGATCTTCATCAGTTATGGTTTTTGATGAGTGAGAATGGTAGAAAGGAATCCACAAAATTCACAGCGCATATGCAGCCAGAGTGGGAGACTTCACCGGATAAAAAAAATAATAGTCGTCTAGCAACTTGATGTATACAACCTAATAGAAATAATGAAGATGAAGACGATGACAAAAACTATGATGATGATGATGAAATACATGAGAATTACAGGCACAGCAGAATGACGATGACAATGATAAACTCTTTTTTTATCTCTCTACCCTCCTGTTTTCCATGTATCTAGTCCTAGCCTCTGCTTCCCTGAGCTCCTTTTTTACCTCCTACTCATATTTCAAGCCTCTATTGGCCTTGCTCTCTCTTGTTCAAGCAGTCTCCTATTGACAGCTCGAATGAGAATTATGTTCTGTTGCTGTCAGCAACTTGATAGGAAGAAATTCAAATAGCCAACAGCACAAAATCGTGTGATTGGCTTAGGTAAACTTCAGCACAGTTTACAAAATCAACAATTTAGATTTTTTCCCCAGTCATAATTTCAAAGTTAGAAGGATCACCTGTTCATTATGCATGGTCGGATCAACCTGCCATCTCTGATCATATGCTGCAACCTTGAACAATAAAGAACAGAGCAAAAATGAATAAGAAGAAGAAATGACCAACGTAACATACTTAAGTAACAATTAATAGCCTGAGATGCTCCCTTGGGAGGCAACCTAGTGGTAGCCTGGTAGGGTTCTTGGTTTCCACACACGGGGCCAAGGTCCCATTCTCCTTAGGTTGTGTTTTTGTGTTTGTGCATGTGTGTGTGTGTGTGTGTGCGCGCGCGCGTAAACTCATCCATGCAAAGGGGGGAAAAAGGAATTAGCATCTTGAGATCTGAATTTTACTAATTTAGTATACCTGATGCTTAATTTTCTTCTTCTTTTTAGGCTTCGCTGAAATTTCTGGAGAATCAAACGCAGACAGCTTCTCAAAGTCCATTGCTGAATCCACCTCTGAGCCTCTTGGGGCAGCGTACCCACCATGCAAAGTGCTATGGTCATCCTGGAAAGAATTAGTATCGCCACTAGAAGCATCAGTCCTAATTGGTGCAAGTGCAACGCCAGTAGACCCAGCGTTGAAGGGAAGCACAACCCTTTGCCTGGAGGCAGTGCGCATCCTTTTTGTGGGAATAGGACCAACATGAAGACTATTTATGGGCCTTTTCCCCATTATCACAGACTGTGGGGTTCCATTCCTCTTCGCCATGCAGGACCCATAGCCAAAATCACCTGCTGATTCATATGATCTAGCAGCATAAGATTTCATATTTTTCCGTTTCTTCTTTGATGCCTTGCCAGTGTCAAATGCTCCAGGCAGATAATACGCATTTTCTCCTTCATCTTCTTCATAGATATTCTCTTGATATCCAAGATCTAAAAAGTAAAGAAAAATGTCAATTGCATTCTGTTATCCAATGGCCAAAAAAAGCAAGTTTGCAGACTGAACATCACCTGCTGCAGCATCATAAGTGGACGTATCAACTTCCTCGTGCATACTGTTGCCGGTCCTCTGAATGAATCACAAAGTCAACACAGAAGTATACATAAAACGAAAATTTTACATGCCAAAAAGAAAATGGGGGAGAGAGGTTAATCTCAGTACTCTACTACTCCATACAGCTATTTCAACCTCATATGCAACTTGAGCTGAGAATCTTAGAACCTTCATATGCTCTGGTCACCAGAGTGGGAGGGGCCAAAAAAGTGGCAAAGGAGTACACACCAATGGACTGACTTAAACTAGTCAACCCGTAGTATGCAAATGGCAATGATTATGCATCTACGAACCTCAGGTTCTGCCAAGCATGTTTCAATAGATCTTCTGTACGTTTCCATCGCACCAGGAGGGACTACATAGAAGAGGTTTTCCTACAAAATGAAAATAGGCAAAGTAAGACAAGTGTTTGCCATGCACAAGAACATAGCTTGAAAGTATAGTGGGTTGCATGCATGGCTTCAGCAAAATCTACTTATAATTGAAAAGAATGGAAATCAAGCATACTTCTGTAAACTTATCCTGCCACGAAACTTCCGGCAAGTCAATATCAGATGCTAGATCGGAAATCCCTGAGAAATCAACTTCAAAAGGAGGAGTAGAAGAGCAGTTAAACTGCAAAAATCTGACAGCATATCCACAGATAGCAAGATCCTGTTTCTGTCCAACAGCTTGGACCTCTTTCCCAGGGAGCTTATCCTGCCAATTAACAGCAACAGAAGTGAGAAAGAACGTATACATGAAATCAGTGTTTTCTATCTGATCTGCATACAATCAGACCACATAACATGATTTCTAACAGCAGCAGAACAAATCCATTCCAAAATACTTTGACATGAAATGCAAGTCAGACTCTAGAATTGAAAGATACAAGAAAATCTTATTTTGCCGCAAGCAAATCAACATATCCTGTTGTCATATCAAATCAAGAACCATTTTTCGAAGATCAAACATAAATAGTTGTTAAAACCACACAGAGACATGAACCAAAGTTCTAATCCTGCAATCTAAATGGACAATTAACCACAGTCTTCCGGCAAATGTTACTACAGCCTGAAGTGCTTTATATTGCTAGGTTTCTTTTATTGATAAGGCATGTTGATAGTTTTTTATTTTTCTGCCTATATATGCATCTTCCTAGGCCCTAGCCATCAAGATAACATATTAATATGTGAGTATACCTGTGTCAAGGATAAGGAGAACCCTGTTTTTTTAACCCCCCCCCCCCCCGGCACCTACAAGGGAAAGAACACTGCCAAGTTGTTTTACACTCTAACCCTTTGTTATGATCCACATGAAATAAGTGAACAAATAAACGTTTTGTAATAAGGAATTTCTATATAGAGTACTAAATTATTAACCAAGAAAAAATTTTCCCTTCAGTATTTCCCCACACAAATATAATGATAAATCCAGAAATATACAGCAAAATTCAAGTCAAGCAGAAAATACCCAATTCTCATTAATGTCAAAAAAAAAAAAAAATAATAATAATAATAATAATAATAATAATAATAATAATAATAATAAAAGCACAGTGCACAATATCCAAAGGGAAAAATACTACATACAAAATGGCAGCTCCAAGGAAGCAATCCAGTCAACAAAAACTGCATAAATACCAATTAGTACCTCATCATGCCTTGCAGACCCACAGGCCACAACTTCAATATCATCAGCCTTTGATGAGGTATCATGCAAGTGCTCTTCTGACTGAGAATTGTTGGCATTCTTGGCAAGCAACCCAGCTGAATGCCAGAACTCCATCACAGCCTTCGCCACAGTATGAGCTACACTTCTCTGAGTCAGAAGTTTATTTCGTTCTTCTAATCTTAAACGGGAAGCAAGCGCTACATGGTGGCAAATTTGAGCAGCGGCAGTAGTCTTCCACAGACGCTCCTATAAGAAAATTCCAGAATACTTTAAATCACATAATGTGACATTGGACACTAATGGATCTTGAAGTTTTGGGAAAAAAGGATGGAAAATAGAAAGGCAAAGAAAGGCCTTGCTAACTCGACAAACCTGAGCAAAATCATTTGCTAACCATGCCATCTCCTCAAGAACAAAATCCCATTGAGACTTCTGACGGTGCTCTCTGGATAACAAACCAGCAGATAACTCTGCAATTCTCTTCCGCTTTGCCTGTCAAGAACAAGGATTAAACTCCAATTAGAGAAGCAGTTGGCATACATCCAAAAGGACCACAAATCAAACCAATAACATATAACTCACCTTTATAATGCGTGCCTCTTCAAGCACCCTATCCTCATGTTCCTTCTCAACTATCTTCAGCTGGTGTTCAGCACAAGATTGAGGCTCTGAAACAGGAGGTGGAGCGGACAAATCAGTCCTACTAAGCTCCATGCAAGAGGGATCCACAGAGGGAGGTGGGGCCACAGGACAAGAGCTTCCCACTTTGGGAACTGAATCTTCAATTACACCTGTCTGTATATCTGATTTGGTCTCAATATGGGTATTTGATTCTTGTTCCCCGATATTAGAAGGGTCCTTCTGCTCATCTAGGGGTGATGGTCTACCTTTGCCAATTTTTTCCTGATCTTCATTCGCAAATCCATTGCCTTGGTGAGCAATAGAACTCCGATCCTCCTTACTACAAGAACCACTTTCCATTGCATTGGTATCGTGCTTGTCATTTACCAATGTTTCCTCTTTATAGACTGACTGTTCCACGAGTGACAGTTCATGCTCCTTAGGGGCCCCATTGCTATCTACACTTTTTAAATTAGTACACAAGTCACTACCAATATTTCCATTTCCACCTACTCTAAGACTAGTTTGGGTACAAGATGACTCGGAACCTATGCCCTTTGTCGCTTGCGCTGGAATATTAGTAGGCCCTTCTGTTTGTATACATTTGGCATCCCCATTTGTCTTACTAGACTCATTCAGCTGTGCAGCGCTAGCTTTATCTCTAGATTTTTCTGCAGGTGAACAAGAGTGTTCAACATCTACATTGACTATGTTCTTCCCTGTAACTATATCAGGTTTAGTAGTACTAGTAGCAAGAAAAGCGTCCGCAGCTTTTACACCTTGATTCTGCAGTTCCATCAGCTTACCTTTGGTAGTTGATATTTCTAGCTTGCCCTCAGGAAACCCGCTTGCTTTTGAGGTCGTAGATGAATGTAATGCCTGTTTGCCCTCTGAATCTAATTCAAACTGATTCTCAGAACCAACAGGCTTAGAAAGCATCGAATGGCGACCAGACAATGAGGAACAGTGGCCACCACGAGATGCCATATCAGTAGAACTTGATCGAGGACCATCACGGCTTATCCTCGATCGATTCCTTCTCCTATATGCTTGACCCTTCTTAGGGTGGAAAATAGGAGAGTCTTCCGACTCCTTAGCATTTAAGCTCCCATCAAGCTGAGAAGAATGTTGCGATCGAGTAATGCTACCTCTACCAGTATGTGTAGATTTTCTCCCACTTTCAAGTAACTCATTCTCACCATCAAAATTATCAGCACTATTAGGTTCGCAGGCAATAGTAACTCCCAATCTACCACTACTTTCAACAGAATCGCCATGAGGTGAGGCAGTCAACGCAAAACTACCTTTTGCTTCACTGCATTACACCACAAAACAACAGTAATATTCTTCCCTCAAACAAAATTTTAAAAAATAAAAAATAAAAAAAATATGTTATATTGTAGTCTCAACATATCTCCAGGGAAGCAGGATAAAGGCAATCTACCTCGTTAAAAACTGGTCTGGGTGTTGATCTGTGTGTGAGGTAGACTGGACACTCAAAGAAGCAGCATGCACAAACCTAAAGTCAAGAGGATTTCCGCCCTGCATTAACAGAGCATCAGAAAATGCAACATCATCACAGTGGACATGCTTATACAGAACTAGGCATAAACAAACATCAAAAGAAGTGTGGAAGAATCAGGAAGATGATCTTACCTTCTGAAGAAACTCAAGCTCTCTTCTTCTTTCTTCTCGAACATCATACTCCAGTCTGCCCATGAATATGACAGGTATATGTAAGTAACAAAAGAAGATCATTATTACTGTCAAAAAAAGGAATCCATCTTACCTTAGCTCAGCTTGTGCCTTCTCAATAGCTGCTCGGCGTGGAGAGGGTTTGGTACCAATACCAACTCCAGCATCAACAACTCCTCCCATGGAATCAACCTCAGCATTTACGAGGAAGGCTGATCCTGAACTAAATCCATGCATTCCTCTCTGGAAAGCTACAAGTGCTTCATTTCCATTGCCTCTCAAATTGCCAAAACTCTAAGCAAAAAGAGAGACACCATTTCTTACATTAGAAGTACAAGAAGAAAAAGGAGGACGAGAAGGGAAGAAAAGAAAGAGGAGAAATGGCATAAAGCAAATGGAATGAAATATAAAAAGCAGGAAAGTCTAGTTTTCAGAGGAGAACACAGCAGGATGCACAGCAGGAAATAGCAAAAAATCCAATGCAAGTAGAACCTTATCACATAAAATCAATGGCTATCCAGTGAAAGGAGTCTCAGATTATAGCAAATGCTGCTCCTTCCCCATCCGCCAGGATGCAACATAAGCTCTCAGGCACACCAACAACATGTCACAGTTACCACTATACATGCCCCCACACAAGACGAATCTCCAACCAAAGCATAAATATGAACATCAGTACATGAAGCTCTGGGTTTGTTAAATAAGCACTAAGCTATGTCAGTAAAAGAAAACCCAAGAAGCTGCTTTAATTATCAGTTCCATCTGTTCATGGATTAATATAGAGAGCTTAAAATGACAACGAAATATCTCTCCTCATTAGCATTTCACATATTTAACTTCCACAACAGCAAACTGAACAACCTTTTCTTTTTCAAAACGTTGAGTGAGGCTGCTTCCACAGGAACTCCTTAGAACAATCCTCCACCCCCAAGAAAAGAGAGGGGGGGGAGCTCAAAAGAAGAAGCTGTTGCTCCATTTTTTAGGGGGTTGGAGAGGTGCAAAGAGATAAAATTTGAGAGCCCTGTAATGCCAGAATCCAACAAAAATGAAAGAAAACAAAATGCCCCCCCCGGAAAGTTAACCACACTCATGTGGGTAGTCGTAACCCAATTGTTTAAGTTAACCAAATACAAATTCAAACCCTGGATCCCACCTGAGTTGACCGACCACAGCGGAGAATACAAAACCAGATTGAGAGGGCTTTGCCCAAATTGTAGACAAAAGGTCACACTTGCAACCATTTAAAGCATGGAGTCAACTTTGCGCGCAGATGCTCACATTTATCCTACAAATCTGACAATGTAAACCAACCAATCGTCCTGGAGAACTTTGGAATAAGGCAATAATGATCGACAGGGAGGAAAAAATGCTGGAGTACTACCCCCAAGACCATGAGGTATTCAAGAATGTTCAGGCTGATGTCTTTCAATCAACAAGTTATTCTTAAGAGGATGAAGGCTGTAACAGACGAAACCAATGGCTTTTATATCCTTCAGATAATTAATGACTAACAAAACCACAGTTTGCCAGC
>JACYFF010031954.1:89535539-89586806 GCA_017589665.1 Selenicereus undatus
CAGTTTGCCAGCTTTCCCTATTTCAGTAATAATTCTTAGACATGCAATAACTGTTTGATTAATCCGTAAAACAAACAAACATTGTGTATATGAGACACAGCAAAAGACATTAGCAGGGAACGCACATACACAGAACGACAAAATCTCTTGAGAACATAGTTGAGAGAAAGGAACGATCTTCGTTTGATGTTCAAGATGGGTGCAAGGATACGCATATAATTCTTATATTCCACACAATGTAAGAAACTATGGTGACCCAGGATAGATTCTTCCGGGAATACGATCATTGCAGACGGCATAATCCATAAAAGCTGCAACATATGCCCCCAGAAGAAAGAAGCTGAGAGTCGATACTACCAGCAAAATGCTGGATGGAAGTGAATTCAAGCAAAAATGATAACTACATGAGAAAAACAAAAAAAAGGGGCAAATATAAGTCCTGATCCAACTCACGCCAGACTGGTACTTATGTCACCAGCATATGTAGCTCAGCACAACCACATCTCAAACTAACAGTGATCAATAACACCTCCATAGCAACTAGCTCGTTGTTCCCAACGTATTTCAGGCTCAAATTACTATCTTCAAGTAATGCCACATACAAACTCCACAAACACGAGCACTTAAAGAAGGACCCCATGAACATTTAACAAAATTGTGCACCATAGAATGAACAGAAGAAGATTGTGGGCTTGCGAATTAACCTCAGAGACACACAATTAAACCAAACAACCCCATTTAGATCACGCCAACCCTAATTGCCAACACTTGTTGAACATTCTAGGGTTTGCGAGCAAATACACAAAAATTAGGTCAGAATTAAAGGTTCGAGAGGATCACCTGAGCAGAAACAGAAGGAAGCGAAACTCCGAAACGCAGAAACCCAAAAGCTAGAGCATAAATCAATCAAACTGAAGACACTCGTGCCCTAATGTTCCGAGCTAGGGTTTTTAGGCCTTGAACAAATGGACCTTTTTCCCCCTTTTTCTCAACCTACAACAAAAATTCGACCCAAAATCTCTCTCTCTTCCTCAACAACAATGTCGAATCATGCAAACAATCGAACTAATTTCTGCTGGTTTTGTTGTTCTTGCCACCCCCAAAATGCTTTCGACCTCGACGACGTTTAATTTTTGCTTCTTCGTTTCAAAATTTTGGTTTTTCCCGTCGGCTTTTTTTTTTTTTCCAGCTTTCCAAAACTGCAAATAAAAAACTTTCTTTTTTTGTCCTCCCCCCTTTTCTTTTCTTTTCTTTTTTTTCGTTTCCCTCCGGTTTTTTTTTTTTTTTTAATCCTCACTTCCTTTCTCTAACAAAATGTGTAAATGGAGATGGCTGCTAAGGACTTGAATATGGAGTGTTGAGCTAAATATTAAGAACATAAAGAGAGGGTTTTTGGGTGAACTAGGAAAATCTCTAACAATATCAATAAAATTTATAATGTGTTGAAAAACATAAAATCTGATCAGATACAGATTCGGTATATAAATAGCAGTCAACATCCATTTTAATAACTACCTATTACAATTTTGTCATTGTTTGTTACAAATTATAAATTGCACATTTCGGAAAAGTGATTCCACTCATATTGTTTCAAGGTACACACAGAATTTGACTTGATAAAAGTTCAGCATATTCATAGGAATCAACATCCATTTTAATGACTATTTATTTCAGTTTTACTATCGTTTCCTACAAAAGACAACACATACTTTTTGTAGAGGTGATCTTGATTACAATGTTTTATTCATGGGTGCCAAACATTTCGGATACAAGTTTCTTTCATCAAAGAGAATAGAAAGAATTGAGCTTCCTTGATAATTAAGCTTAAAACATCAATATAGTCGAAGTTGTGGAAGAGTTGACAATACTTTTTGCTCAATAGGTTTTCCGTAATTGTTTCAATATAAATTAATTGCATAAGTAGTAATCTTTGCTTTCGTTTACAAGATAAGCAACTGACTACTTTATCAAAAGTAATAATGGTTAAAGTGCTTCCATGAATTAATTATATCTGTAGGAATCAAAAGTTTCTTTTTTTGAGAGAAAAGAACAAACAAAGAAATCAAATTTTAAAACACCATACATTGTTATCTTAAAATTAACCAATTTAGGTATTTCAGTACATTATAAGAAAAGTAGACATACTCATCATTCATTGCCCAGTGCCCTATGCAGCTACCCTACCTTCACCCTCGTAATTGTTGCAACCAGCATTCTTTGCCTCTATACCCTTTAAAATGTTAGGTCACGTACCATGCCCCATAGAAACTCTGTTGGTTTCCCCATAAATGTCTTCTTATACATTTTCTTCTTATAATTTATTTAAATTCCTTTCAATTAATCCATATACATTTAAGTAACCAAATACTACCTTAGAAGTTTGATGATCCACAAGATTAGATTAGCATTAGAGTGCAATAGAAATTAATGAGAGAGAAAATGAAGTTGAGAGGATTATTAGTTATCTACAATGAATATATGATTATGTATTTAATAGAAACACTAACAGATCTACAATTGAAAGTGATAATTGAGAAGTTTATACTATTCAATAAAGCACGAAATAATAAGTTGTACACTAGTATGTTAAATTAGCAATAGATAGTGAAACATATATGATGATGTTTGGGAAACTATTTTTCTTTAAAATTCCACTCTTTTATTTCTTCATAAATTAAGAAGTTCCTATCGTTTATACGAATAATGTTTATTTTTCAAATTTTTTTTTTACATTTCCGTATACTTGTCTCTATTTCTTCATAAATTAAGAAGTTTCTAGCATTGATACAAGTAGATATTTCATTATAGGTGCTAATATTCTGCTAAATTTGATACTAAAGTTGAACACATATCGTAGTAGGGAGATAAGGGACCACGCTCATTCATGTACAATACATCCAAGTTTCAAGAGATCTACCAAACCTTTAAATGAGTTCGTTAATATGGTTTATTTGCATTAGCTACACTAGCCAGCTTTGTTTTTTTTGTTATTGCATTAAAGGCAAAGCGACATGGCTGTTGAGTTTGATAGCGTGCCCCTCCCCCTGCCCTACGCCTCCCTGTGTCCGACATCTTTTAAAGAGTTGTATCCTTGACTGTACATTATACAGCAATGTATTTGGATTCCAAATCTACTTTGATTTTCTTGCATATAGTTACTATGTAACCATGTATCCGAAGTGTACATTCTCCCATGTCCCCAAAAGAAAAAGGAAAGAAAGGCGAAATTCTTGCTTCAAATCGAAAATTTGGGACACAAAATAAAAGCATCATTTAGCTTCATTGGTGAAATTTTTTTGAGACAATCAGATCATCTAAATCAATCTTTGTGCCTCCATTTTGTTTTTCCTCTTTTGGAGGGGGGGATGACAAGGCAAGTACATTCATTCTCCTTAGTTTTCGAAGATTATGTATGCACATATTTACTTCTCCATTATTGGAATCTTCTGTCGAATAAATATAAATATACACGCCGGTCTTTAACGTCTAATAAATTGGATGCATATAAGTGACAAATAAACCTGACAAACGGATCATTCGGTTCGAGTACGGGTCGGTTAAGTTCAGGTCGGGTGCTGGTCAGTTGGTTCGAGTCAATTTGGGTTTCGGATCCACTTTCAAGTGAGCATATTTCAAGTGCCGGGTTTGAGTATGGATCCGGGTTATTCAGTTTGAGTTTCGGTCCTCGGGTTTGCCAGCTCTAGTGACAACAGATATACAGAAACACAAAAAAAAAAAATCTCGTTAGCTTGGTTCTCCTGTATCAGACAAAGATCCCTCCAATGATCGAATGAAATATCGCAACTCCTTTGCCTGAGGTGCCATTCCAGCGGCTGAATAAGCCTTCATCATGGTTCTATATGTAACGTGATTAGGTTTGCATCCTTTACTTGCCATCATATCAAGAACCTCCTTCATCTCTGCAAACCTTTGCACCCTCCCATAGGCGTCCACCAGACAGTTGAAGAACACGGTATCCAATGTCACGTCAGTGTTCTCGATAATACGTAAGACCGAGTTTATCTTCTCTAGTTTCCCAGCCCTCCCATAAGCCCTAACGAGGGAGCAAAATGTGACACAATTTGGTTTCACTCTTTCTGACTGCATTAGCCTGAACAAGTATTCCATCTGCTTTAAATCTCCAGCCCTACCGAATGCATCTATTACCACATTGTAAGTCACGATTGTCCATGAAAAGTGGTATTTCTGCATGTACTCCATCACAGCACCCATCTTTTCATATTTTCCAGTTTTGCCATAGGAATCTAAAAGCACGTTGAAGGTTCTGATGTTGGGTTCGATTCCAGCACCTTGGAACTTCTCATAACACACCTCCATCATCTCAATCTGCCCAGTGCCACCAAAGGCTCTAAGAGTGGAATTCATGGTCCATACATCAGCTTCACAATGCTGATTGGAGAGCATTTCTGCTAGTATTGACTCCATCTCTGCAAACCTTGTATGAAATAGGAGAAACTAAATGAATTCTCTGTCCATCATCAAAATGTCACACTGCATCTGGTTGAAGAAGGAAAAAGCGAGAGAGAATTACTAATGATTTCTATGTTCAATTTCCTTCTCCCACAGGGATAACTGAACGAAAAGTGTTCTGTGAAACACTTGAAGCACAAATCGCGCCATAATAGGGGCCCATGAAAATCAATGCGAGTATCAAATCAAACAAACATTTTTTTTTCCATAAGGAAAAAGTTAAGTATCAAATCAAACAATTTGCTTAGTATACTTCTTTCAGACAACAATTTTCAGAAGATCCAGGAAACATTTCCTTTTCTGATATTTGTATAACCGGGCAGCTTAAATACGAAGTTACCAAATCATCAAGTAAAGCATGCACAAATGAAGGGTGAGTTTGCTGGGTAGAGACCAACTTCTAAGCCAGGGAGTTTAGATTAAACCTGGGACTTCGGGAGCAGGAGGTTCCCAGTCAACCCCCCCCCCCCCCAAAAAGAACCCTCCCATAATAGTAAAATCTCATATGCAGCGTTAAACATACTCGGCCAAAGCCACGTTAGAGTGTCGAGTATCCAACAAGCGCAACAGTACTACATCTGCAATTTTCCAAAATTGTTGAGCACTTTTAGGCTTTAGCCTAAAATGAACAGTTAGTGCCATACCCAATTGCCCATGTTGAACAAAATATTCAAGTGAAGTACTTGAGGTCAGAATGTCAGATGATGAGAAAGTGCAAGTCACATAGCCATAAATTATCAGGCTCTAGAGTGGGTTTCTTTACCTGACCCACAAGGAGAAGAAAAGACACATATGACCATAAAGGCTACTACCAAAAGTAAATAGTACACGAACAGTGCCTCCCTGATGCTCTGGTGACACTGTGACAGACTAACTACCAGAGGGTCTTTGAAGCAACCACAGAGAGACTAGAAGGCCTAAGCAGAATGTACAGCCTTCAATTGAGATCCAGGTTATGAAAACTCCTGGGAAGTTCTGTGAAGGAAGTGAGAAACCCCAACTTTTCAGCAAACCGAAGGAATCTGAAGGTGTGGATCGTTCACAACATTCAGATTTCTGGAAAAGTCGTTTGGCTAGTTTTCTTCAGGAAACAAACGAGGATTCATTTGAATCAAGATCCGCCTGAAGAGGAATCCAATGGAAGAGTATTGGAAGAGACTCCAATATGTAGTTACTCCAATGGGTAGTTTCTCATATGCATATCTGATGGGCTTGAATAAAGGTGTGAAGGTTGGTTTTGTGCCTACAAAGCAGATTAACAGAGAATCTTCTATTCTGCTGCTAAAGTTGTGGAGCATGATGTGATTGATGAAATAGAATACTGACATCATGCTGCAGGTTGAATGGGTGCTAATCTCCATGAGCTGTAATAAAGGGTCTCCTAAGTCCTAAATCAAATATGGGAAGAATTTGGCATTGATAAAATATTTACATTTCATGGTGATATGCCTATTGTGAGAACACATCAGAACGAAGATCGCACAAGGGTACTTGCTAGAAAAGTATTCTTTTTTGATAGTAGACCTCTACTGATGCAAAGTCTGCTGGAATGACCATTGATTGGGATGCTATTAAGCAATTTCCTATTCAGCAGCAATTTTCCAAGCTGGATTGTCAAATGTCAATATTGGAGTGTTAGCATTCTCAGCAAATTAGGCATTTTGATTGGTATGCCAATTATGACAAGCCACAGCAGAAAAATCAGGATTGCAATATGATAGAATCTTGCTTAAAGTGAACAATAGTGAAGCATTGCCTAGAGAAGTGCTGTTTGAAAATGAAAAGGGAGCTATCGCTCATGATGTGATCCATTTTGAGTGGAAACTGGTTAAATGCATCCATTGAAGGATTATGGGCAATAGTGTTGATGAATAGAAAGAAGAAGAAAGAAACCATGTGATGGAGGCTGAACAATGTGCAAAACTAGCAGTTTACAGAAGATTAGGGGCCTGACAAACAGGGTTCTGACAAGTTGTTGCTTCAAAAAGAAGCAGACCTACTATAATTGAAATTGCTACGAGTTCAGGATTGGCAATCCCATTAAAAGGTGAGGACCTGAATCAAAGCCCATACTTCTATTCTGGATGCAGGTGGACCAGATGCAAATAGAGGAGCAGATATTGAGTGTGGGAAACCTCCACCAAAACTCAAATATGGTGAAATTCGCTGGAATATGAGAGGAGTTGAGCATCCGCAATGTATTCTCTCCCCATGTTTCTTGGATGGAGAGATCAACAGAATGTGTCCAACCCATCCCCATGCAAACACCTCCAACAAGCTTCTCGTGGGGTTACCACTCCATGGAGGGCCGCTGCTCCCCCCCCCCCCCCTGGGGTTCAAATGGGTTTTCGTCACTTTATTTTTGTTTTAAAAATTTTTATCCTTTTTCTCTCTTTTTTCTGGCGCTATTCAGGGGGCTTTTTGGGTCATGTGGGTCCAGTTTAATAGGAGGCATTGCTGTGAATTAATTGGAGGGACTAGCAATGCGGACCTAAAATGTAGAGAGATATGGACCCTACCTTGGAGAGACGAAATGAGGAGACTTGCATAGTGGATAAGCAGCTTGAAAGTGAAGAAATTTGTTGCTTGCAATAAAATTGAGCTTCCATGCCTAACTGAGTCAAAGGTAAGGAGTTTTCATTGTAACAGAGCTCTTCAAAATATGTTTCCTATGTTTCCTCACTGACAAAACTACATCAACAATGAGAAGTAATATCGTATACCTCTTTTTATGATGTGAAAATTTTGTCTAGCACAAATCATCAGATTGTCTGCTGTAGAGTGAGACCATTTGACTCAGCAAACTATGTTGATCTCTTAGTGCATGCTTTCAATTTGCCAAAGGATCCTTCTTTGGAGATATATAGCAAGATTTGCTGCAGAAATCAATGAACCTTGGTATATTATGGGTGATTTCAACAATACGTATATCTTGAGGATGGGCTACGTGGGAATCCTTTGACATTCAACAATATCGAGCCTTTAAGATGTTGTTTGCAGAATTGTTCCTTAGAAGAAATGAAGTTCATAGGTACTTGCCAGATAATATCATTGATCACTGCCCTACAGTCATCAAATTTCACGAAAAAAATCCTATGGGACGCAAATTTCAAATATTGTTATGCACGGGATTGTCGTTATCAATTTTCGCTTCTTCAAACACTTGGGATATGCACTATGGTGGCTGCCATATGTTCCAGATTGTGCAGAAGCTCAAAGTGCTTAAAAAAAAATAAAAATCCACACAAACTTAGTTTGGAGATGTTCATGGTAGAACAAATGAATTCAGAGAGGAGCAGATAGCAATTCAAAAAGCTTTGCTATCAACATCAAAATCTCATAAATTTCGAGCAGCAGTTGAAGGAAGACTACACTGAGGCTTTACTTCTATCTGCAAAGTTGGCGAGGCAGCAAAGCAAGGCAGTAATAGAATGGCTCATACACTTAGTACCTTTTGCAAAGCCCATGAAGAGAAGATAAATGCATATTGTTACTAAGCCAATGCAATATTATGAGAATTTTTTAAATGAACAATGCAATCTCATTTGGAAGTCCTTAGCCCACTTGAAGGTGTCGTTCTTTGTATGGGAAGCTACACATGAGAACATACTGACGTGTTACAACTTACAAAAAAGGGGGAAAGTTTTGGTGAATAGATGCTTCATGTATAAAAGGGGCTGTGAATTTGTGGATCATTTATTGCTCCATTGTCATGTTGCAAGCATTCTTTGGGGTCTAGCTTTCAGTTGCTTGGGTATGTCCTGGGTTGCTCCTGATTCTATTAGGAACCACCTTTTGGCTTGGGAAGGTTCATTTGGTAGGAAACTTAAGAAGAAGAAGGAGGAGGAAGTCATGGTCCTCCCTCATGTCATCTTTTGGAGTATTTGGAGGGAGAGAAATAGAAGAGTTTTTGATAACGTAGAAACCCCTCTTTAGCGTTTGAAAGAGAATTTCATCAAAATTCTCTACTTTTGGAAGAATGGAAAGTTTAGCTCTTCCTTCATTGATTTGGCAGATTGTGTGGATAGTTTATACTTAGGTTGTAAATAGCCTTTTGTACAGTACAATGCTCACTGTGCAACTGAGCTTCTGATAGTTTATTATTAATATATTACCTTTTCCTTATAAAAATAAAAAATAAAATTTTTAGATGGACAACAAACAAGAAGGAATCAAGCTGATGCTGATGTCTTCACCTGCAGGTACGAGTAGCATACGGCCGACAATCGGAATCTTGTCAACCTTTTCCTAGTTGAACAACCCCCCCCCCCAAGGTATACAATCAGAAGAGCCCAGGAGTAGCTGAGTAGATGGCCTTTCAAGTGGTTTCTTAAAATAGATTTGGCCTATTACTGGACCACATATTACTTTGGTTACTACAGAATCTTTCTCGAAGCCAAGATACTCAAGCAAAACAACTTTGCCCTCCTCATGATGGTCCCAACTACACAAAGTACACAAACTCCAAATAAAGCTTAGATGGATTGCATGCTACAACGTCATCTACAACACCATTTCCAAACTAGTCTGCATCAGGCTCAATAAAGCACTTCCTGAGCTGATTAGTTTGTATTCGTGAAAAGTAATGGTCTTCAAGAATTGGACAGAGAGTACAATAGAGCTAATGCTAGACCAGGCTGCATGATGAAGATTGATTTATCTAAAGCCTATGATTCTGATATTCCATTGACTAGAATGTCAATTTTGAATTGCTAAGAGTCATTAAATTCAATAATCTTCATCAATTGGATATAGATGTCCATTACTATTTCACAAAAATCAATGGAAGCAATCGAGGGTTCTTCAAAGGAGGTAAAGAAGTGAGACAAGGAGATCCTATGCCTCCCTTGTTATTTATCATGGGAATGGAATCTTTACCGAGATTGTTGAGTAAAAGGCACGAAGCCACTACTTTCAATTCCATCCAAAATGAAAATATGTGAAACTCAATCAACTCTGCTTTGCTGATGACATCATTTTGTGCAGCAAAGCTACTAATGATGTTGTTATGTGTTTGCTTGAAGCCTTTGAGGATCTATTAGCTTGTTCTAGGCTGAAAATCAACAAGGATAAGTCTTACGTGCCACAAAAGATGAGCAAATAAAACAGAGAATCCAGTAGATTACTAGGTTTGAAGAGGGAGATTTTCCTTTCAGTTACTTCAGTCAGTGTTCAGTGTACCCATAAGTACATCAAAATTCTCAGCCAGAGATTGTGCTGTCCATGTCCAGAAAATTACCTCGTTCAACAAATGGAGCACGAATTCTTCCTCCGTAGGTAATAACCCAACTCATCAGTTCTATCTTGTTAGGACTTATTGGTTTTCGGGCAAGCTTCTTTGTTATTCCTCAAAGAGTTGTAAGGAAGCTGAAAAATGTTGTAAATTCTCATGGGGAGGGAAAAAGAACTACAGGAGAGTGCCACTTGTTGCTGGGGATGTTATCTGCACGAAGGAAAAGTATGGAGGTTTGGGAATATAAGACAGCTCTCACTGGAATCTCACCATTCAATGCAAACATGTTTGGGGTGTTGCCAGTAGGGAAGAGAATTTGCGGCTTAGATGGATTCATTCCCATTACATAATGAATCAAGATTCAAATATTATAAGATGCCTATGGATGCTTGTTGATAATGGTAGAAGATCTGCAAAGAGGAGATTAAGGCAGCACTGAAAAGTGAGTGCCTTCACAATCAGTATGCCGCTACTATGAATTATGGCTGGCTCCAAAATGACACAAACTCTGCGGGTTGACATAAAACTCTTAGGAACACAAGTAAAATCCCTAGTCATGCTTATACCTTACAGTTAGCAATGCAGAATAGGCTCCCCAGTCCCCAGGAAGATAAGGTTGAAGAGATTTTTTCAGCAAATATTGATCCTACTCATCTCGCATCCTATAGAGTCAAGGTGATGAGGATTCTGCCCACCTTTAGCTCTTCTGCATTTTCAACAAAATTCTGAGTGCAGGATTGAGTTGGATGAGAGTGAAAGTTAGCTCTGGTAGGATTAAGCAGATGTTGCACATGATTCAACAGAAGAGGAGTTTAAAGAAGAACAAAAACTATAATCACTGCTATTTCAGCCATTTGCCACCTCAAATGGCAGGAGATGAACAAATTAGATCATAATCAATAGCGAACAGGTGTGACTAATATTACACAGATCAAACATTACTCTGGAAGCAAAATTTTGAATATCTTGCTGGCCTTGAGGGGGGGCAAAAACCAAGAATTGGGTTGATTTTGTACATATTTAAGTATTTAACTTTGTTATGTACCTATTACAAGTGTAGCACATCCATAGTAACCCTACTTGGTAGGGGTTTCAGGATAGTAATGAAAAGTATACCTTCTTACCTAATAAAATATAAAAAAAATGAAAAAAACAGGCTACCACTTAATAGAAGGGGCCAATGCCGTGAAACATTAACGCAGAAAAAAAAGCAGACAATGGATGCAAGCAGCCAGAGTAAGGATGAGGAAATCACGCACATCAATAGTATACCAAGACTTTCCTGAATGAAAAAGAGAACTTTTTTTGACAATCCCTTTGATTGAGAAAACCAAGAAAAGCAAGCCAAGTGCAAGAAACAAGATCTGCTCTTGATACTTACTTTCCTGCTTTCCCATAAGCATCAATCAGTGTATTGTATGTAACAGTGTTAGGCTTGATTCCCTGGGACGTCATGTCAGACAACAGCATACGGACTTTATCAAATGCAAAGACCTGCAGAAAAGATTTTATGAGGATTGAGTATGTATATACATCAGGTCTGCAATTAGGAGTGCTCTTCATATGCTCCAGCAACGAGAATGCTTCATCAAATTGACCGCTCCTGCTGTAGGCCGATAAGAGAGCAGTGTAGGCTTCATGGTTTACAGTGCATCCCTCATCAATCATAGCTTGAAACAATTCATGAGCCTTCTTGGGTTGCTTACATTTCCCAAGCATGACAATCATCTTAATGTACAGATCACTGTTAGGCCTATACCACAGCTGCTCACGCAATAGTTCAAAAACCTGGAGTTCATCACATCGAAAAAAGCTTTAGGGTCCTGCCTTAATCAAATACAGTTCCTTTTTAACAATAAAACATTACAATAGAAGGGTCAAATTCATTTCCTATTTTAGTAGTTTATTTGCTTTTTTTTCATAAGGAAAAGGTAATATATTAATATAAAAAGATCAAAAGATCAAATGCACAACAAGCATCATACAAAAGGCTATATACATCCCAAATACAAACTATCTACACATTCAGCCACATCAAAAGAGGAAGCGTTAAACTTTCCATTCTTCCAAAACTAGAGAATCTTAATGAAGTTATCTTTCGAGCGCTGACGAGTAGTTTCTGCACTCTCAAAAACTCTTCTATTTCTCTCTCTCTCCAAATACTCAAAAAGATGACATGAGGTAAAACCATGGTTGCCTCCTTCGACTTCTTCTTAACTTTCCCACCAAAGAAGCCCTCGCAAGCCGAAAGATGGTTCCTAATGGAGTCAGAAACAACCCAAGAAATGTCCAAGTAGTTGAAAGCTAAATTCCCCAAATACCCCAAAAGATGACATGAGGTAGAACCATGGCTGCCTCCTTCATCTTCTTCTTAACTTTTCTATCAAAGAAGCCCTCTCAAGCCAAAAGATGGTTCCTAATGGAGCCAGAAGCAACCCAAGAAATGCCCAAGCAGCTGAACGCTAAATTCCAAAGTAACCTCGCAAACTGACAATGGACCAGTAAATGATTTGTAGATTCGAATTCCCTTTTACATATGAAGCATCTATTATCCAAGATTTTTCCTTTTTTTGCAAGTTATCACAAGTTAATATATTCCCATGTGTAGCTTTCCAAACAAATAAATAAACCTTTAAGGGGGCCGAAAACTTCCATATGAGCTTGCATGGGAAAACTTTTTCAAAATGAGCCTGCAATGGTGAATAATCCAAATCTAGAAGCTTCAAATAATAAGATCTAACTGTGAAGCACCACTCAGTAATTAGATCCCGCTTCACCGTATCAAGTGAACAGTCTCCTAGAGCTTATCAAAGAATCATCATGAACAAATCCATCTCGGACAAAAACAGGAGCCCAAATATTGCTGCCACAAACTTGCTCCCAATAATCAGCAACGGAGGCATTTCTGTCCACCACCAGAACATAAAGGCTAGGGAGAAGCTCTTTCAAAGGAGCCTCGCCCCACCAACAATCATGCCAAATAACGATGGTAGAATCATCACCTACCTCAAGGGAAAATTGTGCAAAGAACCTCTCCCAACGTTCGGAAATATATCTTCGAAGACTATACCCATAAGAGCCATTCGGTGTAGAGGGAAACCATCCGAAAAGTAGTTTATTTGATTTTTAAATGTAATGTATTGGATACCCACACTCTAGAAAGCTAATGAGATTGAACATGTGGATTTGGATTTTAACATCTGGATGTTTAAAAAACCCTGTCTTTGCAGGATCTGCATTAGCTGGTGGCATCCACTGTTGCTTACTAGATTTCATAGCTTGAATGAGATATGTATTATGAAAAATTATCAAATGAATAGAAAGGACCATGATCTCAATGGCTTCCCTTCTTTGAAATTTGAATGGCTATTATGGTAGAATTTCTCCAGCTATTACCATCAGTTGGCAACAAATTGACAAGATCCCAAGCTAGAAGAAATGTACTAAAGGAAGCCATAGTTTGCAGGATTTTGTTTGATTCTTGTTCTTTATACCACATTCACTTCATACATATTGCAAACATATGCAATGAAACCCCATGGCTACATCTTGTGAAAAACATAGTGGGAGCAACAAATACATGCTATGAGCCAGTTGCCATGCATACCAAAGTTGGGGTTATGAGCTTGACCCCCAATCAATCCAATACTTTAGATTCTAAGGGATTAGATTTACACAACCTTACCCTACAATTGAATGAAAAGGAGGCAAAATCCTAGATCTTAAAATGGAATTCTTTGTGCAATAATCCACAAGAAGAGGAGTATGTGACAGTTTAATAAGATGTTTTGCATAACCTTCAAGCTCTAGGTCATCCAATACTGACGCTCACAACTGCTCAAAAGGAGCACATCAATAGCTTGACCCCTCAGGATGCAAATAAAATGACCGCTTATCTTAACATTTGAACCAAGCATATCCAACTTAATTCATTAGAAATTCATGCTGCACTCTTGGATGAACTTCCATCTCAGGAAGATTTTTGAATCAAATTCAAATAATCATTTATTCATAAGATGGCAAATGAGGAACACATCGCACTTAACAGTGCCTCAACCCAAAAATAATCCTAAATGTAAATGATGATTTGTTTGGTTAGGGGCAATAAGCTACATTATGGCCCTGTTCTTTTCATTAGGAATTTGCAGGTGTGGAATGGGTGGAAGTGGGAAGGGGAGGAAGGAGTGGGTGAGAGTGGGTAGGAGTGGTCTGTTATATGTGGGTGTGGGAAAGGGGAGGAAGGAGTGGGTGAGAGTGGGTATGAGTGGTTTGTTATATGTGGGTGTAGGAAAGGGGGGAAAGGATTAGGAAGAAGTGGCAAGGAGTGGCAAGGAGTTGAATGAAGTAAAAGAGCTGATGTAAGTTACGTATTTTATTTTTTAATGTAATTTTTTTATTTGCGATAGTAATTGCCGATGATAAAAACAATGTTTTTCTATGTTGACTCGGATACGAAATATTGTTTCATGAGTATTGTTACCCCCAAAAAAATTGTAATTTTCGTTATTCGCAAAACAAATTGCAGATATATTTCTTTTTCATATATTAACCAAATACGAACAATGAAAAAAATACACATATGTTCATGTCCTGTTCTTTTCGTTGGTAAATCCAAATTTACCAACCTCAATCAACTTCAATCCAAATCAATCCACTTCAACCCACTTCACGAACTTCAATAAAAAAATACCAACTTCAACCAACTTCAACACACTTCAACCCACTTTAACCAATTTCAATGCACTTCCCACTATTTTAACCAACTTCTAACCATCATACCCAAAAAAAAAAAAAAACTTCAACCCACTTTACGAACTTCAATAAAAAAATACCAACTTTAACCCACTTTAACCAACTTCAACCACTTCCCACTATTTTAACCAACTTCTACCCATCATACAAAAAAAAATTCAACCCACTTCAACCAACTTCGACTCACTTAACACTATTTTAACGAACTTCTACCGATCATACAAAAAAAACAATTCAACCCACTTCAACCAACTTCAGCCTACTTCAACCTATTTCAACCAATTTTAACCTACATTAACCTATTTCAACCAATTTCAACCCACTTCCCACTATTTTAATCAACTTCTGCCTATCATTAAAAAAAACTTCAACACACTTCAACCAATTTCAACCTACTTCAACAAGTTTCAACCCACTTCAACAAAAAAATATCCACTTCTACCAACCTCAACCAACTTTACCCATTTACCAACCTATATTTCCTAACTTCAACTATAAACCAACGCAAAAAAATAAAAAAATTAAGCATCTCTTCCATATACAGAATCAAACCCAGAATATCTACCAGTCACAAATAACTAATATTTGCTTACAATGCAAAAAAAAATTATTATTTCTTCAATATATATAACAAAAATTATGTCATTTACAATTTCCGGCACGACTAACTAATATTTTGATAACATCCGCAAAATAAATAAAACTTTTCATAATTGTTATCAGACTATTCATACACACAATTACATAAATTATAAAAGTTTTCAAAATATGAAAAATAATAGGTATAAGTAAGAGTGGGAACGAGTGGGTGGGAGTGGGTGGGAGTGGAAAGGAATGGACTTTTTTTTTTAAGTGTGGAAAGATGTGGGAAAAGGGAGGGGGGAAGTGGGTGGGAGTTGGAAGGAGTGAGATGGGTCCATTAAACCACGAAAAGAACAGGGCCTATACACACAAAGCTGTATCAGCATTTCCATCACATTTGGTTGATGTGAAAACTCTGATAAAAGTTGCATTGCAATCAAAATTAACTAAAGCTATGTTATTATCTTAACTCTCATCAAACCTGAACAATTTTGATTACAATGTTGAAACGACCAAATAGTATCACTTGAATCGCACACAATTGGTAAAATGAATCAAGAATTTGGCATAACAATCCTCTCCTCCTTCCATCATATCGCCCCTTACACCCTTAAATTTTCTCTCACTACCTCCTCTCCCCTCCCCTCCCCCCCCCCCCCGGGCAAAAAACATGCAGCAGACCTCTTCTGTTATTAGCGACAACAATTCATCCTCTCACTCAGTTAACATGGCCCCTTTTCTTTCTATTACCACCATCGACTTCTCCCTCTCTCATTGCATATTACCTTGCGATCATCAACATAGAACAAGAAGTCAAACATACTTACAATATGTCCTGAACAAAAATGTTTCACGATGCTAAAAGACTGCAATCACAAACTTAAACATGATTCTTCACAGAACTAGAGTTCTTCGTGAAAAAGCATGTCATGCAAGGTGACACGTGAAACTCCAACTCAACGTCGAGGTTTCACATACACAACCATGCTCTCCAAAAATTCGCCTAATTCTTGAGGTTCTGCTACTTTCTTCAGTACAATGATTCCACCACCTTTGAAGCTGTTCACTCACTTGTCTACTCCAAGCAGCTCTTCTTGAGGTTCTGCTACTTTCTTCAGTACAATGATTCCACCACCTTTGAAGCTGTTCACTCACTTGTCTACTCCAAGCAGCTCTTCTCAACTCCATATTAAAAAACTTTCTCAACAATTTCCCAACAAAGAAAAAGGAGAAGAACCATATTTTTGAACTCCAGTTTTTAAGGTGAAGGTCAGGCCTTTCATTGATGATTGAACCACAATGATGTACAGTGGCACTGCATCATTCATGACCCCTTTTTTTAGTGCGCCCAACCAGGATGGATCAATGTTATTTCAAATACACACTATGATAGTAACAGATACCACAATGGGTGGACATTGAAGAATAATCCGCAACCTCTTAGGTTATTGAACCCTCATCACCTCATTCACAAACAAAGAAATCCCAAAATCTTCACTCAGGAAAATTGTATTCCCCAACACAGAAACTGCCCCCCCCCCCCAAAAAAGGGGGGCAATTCCAAACCCAAAAACAAAAAATTGCAACTATACCATTCAAGCCAAAGTTGAATGAAAACCCACATTTGCTAAGAGCATTCAAAAACCCGGAACAGTAAACCCCAGAACCTACCATCAAACAGACACCCAAAAGAAATAAAATTCCAATATCCAACAAAAAGTGCAAAAACTATACAATCCATACCAAGAAGCATGGACACTCTCCACGGTTTCACGTATCCATGTCCGACACGTGTCGGACACCGAAACTCTCGGACACTCTTTGGACACTCTCAAACGCATGTAGAACATATAAACAACATGAAGAAATTAGGTTATGTTATTGAGACTTGTAGAATGCACATACTTTGAACAAGTTGCTATTGATCTCATCCAAACATGATCTTCTCAAGGATAAAGACATAAGATAAACTATAAACGCATAGGTAATAAAATAAATATTCTTTAACCAATACGTGTCCACTATACTTGTCGCATCCTAGTTTTCAGAAAAATCACGTGTCCGCGTATTGGTATCTTGTCGTATCCATGTCACCTATCGGTGTCTGTGCTTCTTAGCTGGATCTAATATACCAACAAACATACACCCAACAGAAATCACCCCCCCCCCCAAAAAAAATTCTGCAAGCTAATACACCAACAAACATACACCCAAAAGAAATCAAATTCTAACAAAAACAAGAACAATTATACAATCTAATATGGGAAAAAAAAAACGAAAATAGGTATTCGAATCACCTTGAGAGCAGAGTCCCAGCGGAGAGCACTAATGCGCTCATGAAGGGCTTCAAGAACAGTTCTGGGCAAGAGCCTCTTAGGACTAATCCCTTTGTCCTTCTTCTTCTTCTCAATGACAGCCTTAGTAGCCTCTCTTCTCAAAATGACTGAAATGGCCTTCTTTGACGCAATCTTCCTGTTCACCTCCTCCTTTCTCTCTCTAGCTTCTCTCTCCTCGTCGAAGAGGACCATGTTGAATCTTTTCTTCTGGGCTTTGTCCTCTCTCACTGCAATGGAAGTAGTGGAGCTTGGGGGAGGAGAAGAAGAAGAAGATGATGATGATGATGAAGGAGGACCCGGGTCGGAATCAGCGTTAGCCCGAATTTCTGGGTCAGGTGAAGCTGTGGGTTTGCACCGGAGAATCGCCGGAGAAGCTAACCACCGGTGGTTCAGCGTCGCCGGCGAGATAAGACAGCTGGGTCCCGCCAGCGATGTCATTGGGTCATGTAACTCACTGAGTCTGCGTGTGAGAGAGAGTGTTTCTTCGCGCTGCAGATTTTGTGGGGGAGGATGTAATCGCATAAGAAATCCAGAAGCCCGTTGCGCCTGGCTATCCAGACAGGAAGGACTGGAACAACAAACGAAATCTAGTGCCGCTGTACTGATATCAGTGAAAGGGGGTGTTTAAAAAAAATCTAACCAGCATAAAATTGGCTTTAGTTTAGGTCTGGCTCAATGAATTGGCGTTGGGCATTGACTACAGGGGCCTTGAAAATTAACTGAACCCAAAAATTCAAACCCAAAATTCATGGATCGACCCAATTTTTCAGGTACCCAAACTAAAATATTTAAATTTTTTGGTTTGAATATCCAAACCGATAAGTTTTTTGAAGTTTTGGTGCAGCTACCTTCATAGTTTTGAATATACAATAACTGATAAGTTTTTTTTTTAAAGAACATAGTAGCATATGGAAGAGAAGATGGAAGCTTTTGAAGTTGGGTGGAGGGAGATCACACATGATAGTGAGCCAAAAATTTGGCTCACTAGTGAGAGCCTACAACCTCCACATCAGCTTCTGAGCCACCTTTTCAGTTCACAATTCTTCCTCTCTCCAACACAAGGTTTACAACTTTGGCTCACCACATAAAATAATATATATGGACCCTATAACCAAATATATTTAATTACTTTTAGTCTTTTATTTTTCTTTATTATTTGGATGAATAATTTGTGAAAAATATTTTGTGCATAATAATTTGATTACAGAAGTAATTAAAAAGGACTTATGAAAAACATAATTTGCTTCACTTATTTCTTGGTTAAAAGATCACATTCAGTTTCTTTACGACTAGAAACATACAAAATTGAGAATTTTAAATTTGAATTTTAAATTACAAATTACAAATTAAGAATTTAAATTCGAAATTTAAATTACAAAATTATAAGAGTTTAAATTTTGAAATTTAAATTACAAAATTAAAAGAGTCTAAATTTGAAATTTAAATTACAAATTAAGAATTTAAATTACAACAAAAAAAATTAACATTTTAAATTTGAAATTTTATTTTCAAAATTACAAATTTTGCTAGAATGCTCCAATGTCTCTTTGCCACAACCTGGTATTTTAATAGATTTTTCTTTTTTTATTATCAACGAATGGTAAAAAAAAAAAGGCGGGTCAACCGATCAAAACAATGTCACTTTGACCTCGTACCCGACAAAAAAAATCAATGCGCCGCTCACCAGTCTGAGCCACTCGCCACCCCTTGTTGTGCTCTTGGCCCACAAGACAAGCCGCTGCACATGGTGTTTGTTTAGCCATAGTCGCCCAAACGACATTTCATAACTTTTGTTTCATCGCTCTAGTGCTCTCTGCCTCTCTCACTTAAATACAAACCAAACATAACGGTATATTTACTAATCTCATATGTATTGGCTTTTCCAAAAATATTAGTTGATAGGTTGATTTCTAGGGCGCAAAATAAATGAAAGGCGACTTTCTGGGTTACCCAACTTTGGTCTCTTACCCATGGTCCTGCCACTCCTCCCCCCCCCCCCCCAAATTTGTTTGAATTATATTAAGAAGCACAAATTTGGCATAAAAGCATTTTATTTTTAATTTGAAATCCAACATATTTTAAATAAGTTTATAGAAAACTACTCTCAAAAACTAATATATTATATATAAGATATAAAAAAATAAAAATTTCAAAAAAAAAATGGTCAAAAGAGAATTGGGTTAACGGGTACCCAAAAACTTAGCAGAAATTTTAGGGTATTCGAAATTTGGGTACCCAAATTTTTCGGCTTGATTTTGGTTAATAATTTTGCCGACCCGAAGTTTTGATTACCCAAACCCAAATCTATTTAGGTTCAGACACTCGCGCTTTTAACACCCCTAATTGAATTGCTTTGGATTCTACTTTGGGCTTGCGGCATCTTTAGGGTACTATTTTTTTGGGTCTTAGAACATCTATTTTATTGGAGTCAAGCAATTATTGGCCCAACAAGGGGTAGAGCTATCCCATTAGAGATGTTTTCCATTCACATGACTCAAACCTGAGACATTATTTAACGGGAACAAGTATCAAATCACTTGAGCCAACCTATGTCAGTAACTCTAGGGAACTATTTTAAGGTGCTGCTTTGTGTTTCATTTTGTGAAATTGTGATAGTTGGACTATTGACGACAATTTCCCACCCTGCTTAAAAATTGTAATGACCTACCAAAAAAAATTGTAATGATTATGTAGTAACTGGAAGATAAAAATTAAGATTTTTTTAGAAATCCTTTCTCAAAAGTTTTGGTCATTACTAGCTGTAGTTAATGAGCAAAGCAAATAGGAAGAAAAAAAGCTAATCGGTTTATCCAATTCCAGTTTCGATTCCTGCTTTCATGAACCAAAAAATCTAGCTAAACGATTCAAATGTAATCAAACCTTAAACACTCATCACTAGTGATGATAGCCTTGCCCCAATGGATACATGTTTTTCAAGTGTTAGCTATATCCTATGTATTTTATTGTTTCTTCTTTTGTTAGCAGTGCGTTACTTTTGTATTGTAAAAAATTTTCCCTGTCAATCATTTAAAAAGCCTCTCCCGAATAAAATGACAGTCAATCTCAATACGCTATGTTTGCTCATGGAACATAGGATTGACTATCACAAAACAACCACATATGAGGAGGAAATATACTCAAGGAATGGAGGAATGATCTCAACCACACCAATTACTTGTTGCACAGGTCATGGATCTATATTCTACTTTAGCTAAAGATCGAGAAATCGTAATCTACTTCTTGCTTTTCCAAGATATAGGGGAACCGCCAAACATGACAAAGTACCCTGTTAGAGACTTTTAACAGAGACGACATGCTTCCCAATTTGAATCACAGATCCAAAGAGTTGAAGCTAACTGTTAGCTCTCAAAAGAATCCCTTGACCTGTATTACCTTTCAAATAACGGAGCACACGTCGCGGCTTCCATGTGTTCCTCTTTAGGTTCTTGCATGAATTAGGATAAGATAAGAACCGCATAGGTGAGATCTGGTAGGCTAATTGTAAGATATATCAAATGACCGATGAGTCTTCAATATCTAGTAGGGTCTGCCAACAACTTTCCTTGTGCCAAAGCGAGTTATGATTTTCTTCCATGGGAAATTCAATTGGTTTCACTCCCAAAAAGACACACTCAATAACTTTCAAGGCATATTTTGTTGACAACGGAATGAGCCCTATGGTCCATGAGCCATCCCAATGCCCATAAAGTGTTTTAATGGACCAAGATCCTTAATACGAAAACATGCGTTTAGGTAGACTTTAAACTGCTTGCATGCTTTAGTTTCATTACCAGCAAGCGCAACATCGTCAACATAGACTAATACAGCCATTAATACATCTCCCTTTCTATAGGTAACTAAGAGTAATCCGTATAGAAGCGAACAAAACCATACTCACAAAGTTTGGACGATAGTTGGTTGAACCATTATCTCTGGCATAGCCCACAAAGTGACTTCTTTAGCCTGTATACTTTATTCTCACCCTTGCATCGTAACCCACTAGGCATCCTCATGTGCACTTCCTCTTCGAGATCTCCGTGTAGAAAGGCGTTGTTTACTTCCAATTGGTGTAGTCGCCGGCCTTTTGCAACTACCACTTCTAAAAAACACACTTGTCATCTTTGCTACGAGTGCAAAGGTTTTAATGTAGTCAAGTCCTTTAATCTGATGATCCCCTCATGTCACTAATCATGCCTTGTAGCGTTGGATAATGCTATCTGAGTTATACTTCACCCTGTAGACCCATTTGCAACTAACTGGCCTATTTCGTGGCGAGATATTTTCAATTGTCCAAGTCTTATTCATCTCTAATGCCTTTACTCCTTTAGCCATGGGTTGCCTCCACTTCTCATCCTTTACTGCCTCATGACAAAATCTAGGTTCCACAGTTTTAGAGATAGGAGCTCAAAATTGTTGGTGAGAAGCAGAAAATTTAGTACATGTGACACAATTCTTTAGTGGATGGCGCGGATCTGAGGATCCTTTTTGGAGTAGTGTGGCAAGAGAGACGGGTCTGTTAATCAGGTATTGTAGCAAACAAAATTATCAAAGTGGGCCGGTGGCTTCCTCATGCGTTGTCCTTGCCTGAGCCCATCTCGTTGGGATTCTTGCATTGGCGCATCTGCAGTAGCTGGAGCTGGGCCCAATGTATTTTCCCTTGCTTCGCCGGTACACTAGTGAGCACTGGGCCCAACTCCATCTCCTGTGCTAGACTCCCTCTTGTGTTGGATCCGGATAGCGCTTCAGCTAGGCCCAACTCAAGCTGGGCTATTAGATCAGTTTCTTGGTCAGTAAAATAATCTGCATGCCCAGTTTGCAATTGTTGCCCAAAAACATAGCTTTATTTTCCTAGATTTTCGTTGGCACTTATGTGATCATTAAAAGGGAAAATATGTTCATGGAATACAACATCTCAACTTTTAAAAAATTCATTTGTATACAAGTCATATAGCTTTCGTGCTTTCTTTCCATAAGGGTATCCCACTACGATGCACTTTCTACTTCATGACACAAGTTTATCTTTTCCCTTTAAACGATTTTGAGCGAAGCGCAAACTGCCAAACACCCTAAGGTGATCATAGGAGGGTTTCTTATGAAAAATAACGTCATATGGGGTTTTTCCCTTTAACAGTCTACTAGGAGTCTTGTTGACCAAGTGTGCTGTGGTGAGAACACATCACCCTAAAAAGTTAAAGATAGATTGGCTTGGAATCAAAGAGTCCTAGCTACATTAAGGACATGTTGATGCTTCCGCTCTACTCTCCCGTTTTGTTGGGAAGTATTCATTCACACAACTAGTTTGAAGAGTTATAACTTTTCCATGTAAAAACTCTTAATAGGCTCATACTTGAATTAGTACCATTATTGGTTCTCACCACTTTAACTTGCTTATCAAACTTAGTTAACAAATCATTTCAAAAACGTTCTTGCTTTGCTCTTCTCTTTCATCAAATATGACCCCACTACTCGACTAGCATCATCAACTAAAGTTAAGAAATAATGTGCCTCACAAGAAGAGAGTACTCTTTATGGTCTCCAAACACTACAAAAATTCGGTCCATTGGAGACCGAAATTTAGAGATTAAAAAAAAATCAGTCTCCAATTTTAATTAGAGACCAAAATTGGAGACAACAAATGTTGGTATCTGATGGAGACCATATTTAGAGACTGGAAAGGATTACAAAGTCCAATTGTAACTAGCGTGGAGACCAAATGAAGTGGACTGAAATTAAGACCAAAATTAGAGACGAAATTTAGGTCCTGTTCTATTTCGCGTTTTTTAGGATTTAGTTAAGAACTTACATCTCCTTACATCTCCTTACATCTCCTTGCATCTCCTTACATTTTCTTACATCTCATAGACTTTCTATAACATTCATTTATTTTAGTTACATAAATATGTATATTTTTTAATGATACTACCAATATACAAAATTTATAAATATCTTATGAACACAACATTTAGATAAACATAAAAATATAATATAACGATGTAAATTATATTTGAGTTTCGATATAAAATATATATATTATTATAGATGATCATACATTTATTTATATTAAACATTATTTACTTAAAATAGGAATTTATTTAAAGAGTTGCATTCAATTTTGTCAAAAATAATTTGTTTTTTGTTGTTATACTTTGATTATTCGATCAAACTAATGTTCATATAAAAAATCACCTCAAGTAGACGAAATTTTATTCACCAAATTTATGGGGATTAATATATTTTATTGTTGTGTAATTAACTTAATTAATTATTTATTTTCAATAAGTATATTATTTTAATATTATTATTTTTCATCCAAAACGTTCATTGTACAACAAATTATACTATATAACTCTTCTACAATTCAACAACTGCTTGTATGTATCCTTACAGCTCCTTACAGCTTCTTACATCTTCTTACAGCTCATTCCATCTCCTTACAGCTCCTTACATCTCCTTACAGCTTCTTACAGCTCCTTACATCTTCTTACAACTCCTTACATCTCCTTATATCTATCTATCTATCTAAAACGTGAAATAGAACAGACCCTTAGCAGCCCATTTGAAATGGAGACCAACACCTTTCGGTCTCAGATAGTTGGTCTCACAACTCGGTCTCAAAATCCTTTTATTTTTCCTCCAGTTCATCGTGTGCCTAGACAGAGAGAGAGCAGATTGAGTGAAAGCTAGGCTTGTGGCCTTCGATCAATTGGGCCATCGATCATCTCAGACCAAGAAGGAAGACGCTACCCATCTATCAAATTGCTGATTTCAGTGCACTGTCTGGTAAGTTTCGATCAAAATTATTGAAAACAAACTAACACCAGGAGTTTTCAACCCATTGTTAGGGACCGCAATTTTCGACTACTTACTGGTGGAGTTCCAGTGGTTTTTAGGCTAGGTAGTTTTAATCTCCCTTGAAAACAAAGACCTTGAATTCCAGAGACTGCATTGGTTTCGGATCTCAGAGTTAATGGGCGTCGCCTTTTTTACTACTGCCGCTTAACCATCAAGTTTGGCCGGTAAGTTGTTGTGTTCTCTATGTGGGTCTCTTTAACTACTCTGCAAACTAGGGTATGAATTCTTTTTGTAATTCAAGGTCTTTGCTTTCAAAGGAGATGGGTTACTAGATGAATGGTTTTCTTTGCTTTTGATAGTGGGTATTGACTTGAACATGTTATTCATCATATTTAAGTTTGTAGAATATGGGTTTGATTTCTGGGTTGGAACATAAGCATCTCATGTGGTGCCCGTGAATTTTCAGGTTCAAATATGACCTAAAATGGTCAATGTTGATAAAGTATGTGGTAAGTGGTGTATTGACTCTATTGGGTGCTAGACAGAACTTAGTAATTGCCTTGGTCTCCAAGCTGGAAAAATTTACAGCAATGTTCATTCTAGTTTCAGCTTGCTTCATCTTGCCAACATTTTTTTCATTCCTATTCTTCATAACACACTATAGGACGTAGTTATGTCACAAGGTGGGTTCAAAGGTGGGGCATAGGTACACCCAGAAAGCTGGGTTTAAAGGTATCATGGTTGTAAGGGTAAGATTTTAAGCATGTAATAGGAACATCGCATATTTGCAATTTAATGACATAATAACGGTAGGATTTATACCGCACCAGCATACAACAACTCATGAATTTTACACTTGCATAAAGACTCATATCCATTGGCCTTGCTATTTTGAAAATCAAAAAGTATCATCTAAAGATATCATGAGCATTACTAAAATGAAAAAAATTGCTACAAGAGTTTACGGATGCCTTACGTGAAGCTTATTAGAAGGCTTATAGTGAGGGTTGACAATTTGTGGTTGGGGATGCATTAGGTACTATTTGCCAGGCTAAGTGAAACTTTTAATTTTCCCTCCATTTTTTTGGATATGAGTTTGATGCTTCACCCCCAATACTATATATATACATAGAGATAACTTGCTGGTATGTTAACTTGTTTTGGTAATTCAAGAATTTTGATCAGAGGAACTATGCTAGAGTTGTAATGAGCAAGGGGACCTAGTTGTGCAATTTTCGCTCCCCAAAATAATGTCTGTGTTTGTCATAATTTAGCAAACTTCTAAGCCTAATGCCCGTTTCTTTGCTGGCTCGATGTGTAGGTGTTCACCCCTTATCTACAAGTTTTCAATCCCCCATAGTCGTAAGCAGTTGGGCATTGCTCTGTGGTTTGTAGCCATCCCTTCTTGATCCTCGGTAAGTACATGTGCTCGTTTATTAGAGTTGTGCCTTGTGTAATTAGGATTTAGGGCTATAGTTTACCAATTTTTTGAATGATGATAAGGTTCTAAATTTGAGGAATAGGGTTTGTTGTAGTTAGTTGAGAAATTGTATCAAAACCTTGTAATACCTTTGACTAAAATATTACATTTTGATATGACAGAATCTTATTAGAGGATATAAAACATTCTTTTCAATCAATGGGACACATATATTGTATTGATAATGGAAATAATAGTGGTTTACTTAATTTTGTAGTGATATAAATTTTTCCCTTGACTTTGATTGGCAATAATTGTTATATAAATCTTTCAAAAATATAATTTCTTATATTTTTTCTTGACCTTCAAATAAAGTATTATTATGGCTACGCTTTTGCTAATCATAGTCATTAATGAGTGTGATGAATAACTATAAGGAATACTTATATTCATTATATAGGGAGTTTGATGTAGTTGACTTTTATATATAAGAGTCTATCCAATTTAGTTTATGCTACTATAAAAGTCCTCATCTTCTTGCAAATTTTGAGAGCACTTGGTTTGGTTGTTTGTTTATCTGTTTTGGTTGTTTACTTCACCGATTCACTTTTCATGTAGCTGATGTTGACGACTATGTCATGCGTAACTATTGTAAATGCATTTGAACTTGTGTTATTATGTGTTTGAACTTGTTATGACTAATTTAAATGTATGCAAACTTCTTTATTGTGCACTTTTTCCAAATTATAGCGTTCCTAAGCATGTCGTATTGTATCAACTTATCAAAGTATTGGTAATTGTAGCATATTGTGTCGTTTGCGTGCAACCAAAGTTTATAATTGATTTACCTAGCACTATGCAAGACTAGGTAAGCATGGATGGTTCTTGTAGATCCATAACCCAGTACGCCTCTTAGGAGACGCAACCTCCGGAGGTTCCATTTGAGGGCCCTAACACGCTACTTACAAGGCGACGACTTATGGCTAACACTGATTTTTGATACGTGTCATTTACGTTCGAAATCCATGAACCTATGGCGTCCTACGTTTTGATCTAATTCGTGGGCAATGCTCCATCGTAGGTTTGGTTATCGGGAGGTCGTACGAGCCATATCCGAGAAAATTCAAACTCACTACCAAGAGGCCTTTGCCTGTTGGAGAGACGCCCTTGGGGATCACAAGGCGTTCTGGTAGAATTGTTTTAAGGTAATTGTTTTAAAATTTAAAATATTCTATCTTGGTTAGTATACCAACATTGATTTGGGTACATCATGCAAACATTGGGCATATTGCACAAAAATAATACCATTGAGTTATGCGGTTATTGGCTACTAGCAGCTAGTCTTAATTTTGACATTGTTTACTTCTAGCATACTACCACTGAGTTATGCGGTTATTGGCCCCTCAGACCAATTATGTGATGGTTGATTTAAGGAATTTTACTTTTCACTTTTTTGTTTTCAGAAATACATAAGGCCTAAACGTCAATCAAATCCCTTAAATTCACCGTCCATGTATGTAAAAGAAACATTGATTTCTTTCTTTATATTTGGGATGTAAACATCAATGGTCCAGACGTGTGATCCGTTGAGATATATATCTTCTTTCCTTCTTTATTATTGTACTTTGTACTTAGTGTACTTCGGGTGTGTGACCCATAAAGTTGTGGTTTCCGGCATGTAGCCATTAAACTTGTGGATGTCTTTTATACTTTTATTTATTGCGGGGAACTAATGTAAGGATTTAAGCCTGAGATATGCTCAATTTTTAGGCAGAACTTTGTCTGATTCTTTCCATATATGTGCATATATATATATATATGTCTATATATATATATATACATATATATGTATATGTATACATATATATATACATATATATGTCGATATATATATATATATATATATATATATATATATATATATAGATATGTGTGTGTGTGTGTATCAATATATATATATTCGTCACTTGATAATGTGTTTTTCAACTTTGTCGAGTTGCTAATGTAGTGCAAGACCTGTTATATGATAGGTGAAGTAGTTGAACAGGAGACCGTTAACTGCCGAGTTGTTTGTTGTCACTCATTCAAAGGTTGATGAGAATGGTCAGCGGATGTGGTGCGATGAGAATGCACAGAGTGTTTGTATAAGTACTATAACAGTAGTTTGTTTTAAAGTTAGAGGACTGAAATCTGTACACTAGCTACTCGCTTGACGACTTCTCTTTTCCTTCTGATGCAGGAAAACTATGAGCAACTAAAAGTCGATACTAATGTGAAAGTTGGCTCATCAGCAGATGATCACCTCTTCTTCAAGGCTTGTGGTGGTTAGAGCAAAAAGGGTACTCTATATGGACTTGGTAGAGAGGGTTTTGTCATGTTTGAGAGACCAGCCAAGTATAGGCGCAGTAACTGCTGTACTTTGTCGACATACTCCTCCCCGTTAGTTTCCCAACTCCAGGATTGCAGACGACCCAAGCTCGTCTAATTCGATAGAAGAGGAGCCGAGGACTACTAATGAGGTGTTGGAAGCTACTAGGAAGCAGCTAGACGAGCAAAGAATTGGACTTCTGGAGCTTAATACTCGATTTGACAGCTTCTTGGCGTTCCTTGGCCATTCCACGCATGCCGATAACTCTTAGGCGTGGTAGTAGGTTTAGTATGTATAGTTTACCCCTTGAGTTCGTTAATTGGACGCGTAATTATAATAGTTGGAACGCTTGAATGTGGAACATTGGTATGGTGGCTTAATGTATGTTGGATAACAGTTGTTGATTAACGCTTTCACGTGGAAGCATTGGATTTTAATTTTGAGTGTTGTTGGGGAAAGTGTTGGATATGGAGCTTTTGTACGTAGTTGTATACATTTCTGGAATACGAAATTACGGAAATTTTGGTGTAATGTGGGATTTGGGGTGCCAAATGTGTGGCATGTACTTTGAGTTATTGTAATCCGTGGCAATTGTGGCTTGGATATATAAATAACAGGTTGTATAAAATGTAAATAGCAAGTTCAGGTTGGCAGCATTCTTGCAAAAAATATAGGCAAATTAGAGTCCGAAATTAAATTAATGGTCTCTGTTTGAGACTAAGGCAAAATTGCGGTCTCCAAATTGGCAAAATGGGACATTAGTCTCTAATTGAGACCAAATTATGCAGCCGATCTTCAATAGAGATCGAGAATATTAGTCTCCACTAGAGACTGAAATCCACGATCTCAAATGGAGACCGACCATTTTTGGTATCAATCAGAGACCAAAGTTTCTAGTCTTTAATAGAGACCAGGACTTTTAGTCCCTAATAGAGACCTAAATGGCCCAAACTCCAATAGAGTCCAGTACATTTTGGTCTCAAAATTCGGTCTCAGGTGGAGACCGAACATATGCACTTTGGTCTTGAAATTTGAATTGCGACCAAGTTTTTTGAGATCGGCAATTCGCGGTCTCTGTTCGGTCTCAATGATTAAATGGAGACCTGGTTTTACATTTTTGAGACCAAGAGCTTCGGTCTCTAACGGGCCATTTTGTTGTAATGAAATGTCACTATGAATTAATAATCCCAAATAAGGCTTCTGCTTTTTCCTCACTGATATGAAGTTGAGTTCTAGTTTGCTTAGCATGAAAGCAAACGTTACACATATCATTTTTCTTCCTAACACAATCAAAAAATCCTAAATCTTTAGCAACAATTGTCACGACTTCACTTGATGCATGCCCCATTCATTGATGCCATAATTCATCCTATTCTAATGGCATTACTTTGACTCTTCACTGGTTCCCTTTGTAGTGGTAGACTCCATCTCTTTGCTTACCCAGACCAATCTGATTCCTCGAAGTACGGTCCTACAAGATACAAAAGTCGTCAAAGAATGTCACTGCACGATGTAAATCCTTGCAATAGAGACAAGGTTATAATGAGGGTTGGCAAAAATTCAAGTCTGGGACGATTTGAGTCTGGACAAATCGGAAATTTAGACAAAAACTTCATACACAAACCATGTTCGGATTACAAATCAAACATTCTGACCAGACCCAGACCCAAATGTCCGATATTCGGATCCAGTTGTCTGAATATCTGAATTTGCGATATGATTTTTTGAATATTGTGACTGAAATTTTGTGTGACTGAACTCGAACTCAATTTTTCAATGTTCAAACCCGGTTGTCTGAAGTTGTTTTTTATAAACGTTTCTAGAGAATTTGGACCAAAATTACACATAAACGCAGTTGTCCAAAGTCTGAACCCGGTTGTCCGATTGTTCGAATTTGTCAGAACCTGAAATGGTTTTAAAATCCAGACAACTCGAACTTGAGTGCCAAAACCTGAACCCGACCCGGATTTAAATTTGGACGTGACCAGTTGTTCGAATTTTAAATTTGAACATAAATTTTGTGACCGTACCTGGGTTTTCCAGGTTAGACAAATTCGGGTAATCGGCTCGGACAGATTTTGCTAACCCTAGTTACAACTCAAGTTAGGCACAGAAAGCAGTTTGCTTAAATTCAATTTTTCTCCCAAAGCTACAATTCTTTGCTTAATGGGCATAACCTAAGTACGTTAGGCAGATCAATAAGGACAAGTGGCATTTTTTGGATTTTTTCAACGAGCCTTCATCGCTTGTCATATGAGTTGATGCACTATTATCAAGCATCCATAAATACCAACCTAAAAGTTTTTCATGCAGCCTTTTAGTGGATCAATGAGGATCATAAGCCTCTGTACTTGATTAGCCTTGAGACCGGGAATGATCACTTGTGACAATTCAGCAAGGGTGTTCACCATTGCTTGCAGTAGATTCTGTCTAGTTCGACACAACATAAGCAGCCTCTCGTCCTATACCAATTCCTCTTATGACACTAGTCTGACCACCACATCCTCCTTTGTTTCCACGATGTCCTCTGCCTCGACCATGGGTACTCCATCTGGGTAGATACTAGATTATCTTGGAACAACCAACCTCCTCGTGTTCGTACTTTCTGCAGTGTTTACATGTCCCTCTCTCGGGGGCAATCTACATACCCTTCCTCGTCACGAAAAATACCCCAACATCTTCGGTCCATTCATCTCTGTTCATCATGAGGTGTTTGCGATTCTCCTCTTGGAGCATCATGTTAAAAATTTGCCAAGGGACAGTAGAGGCTCAAGGGCAAGAATATGTCCTCTAATGTTCGAGTACACTTCATCGTTCAACCGTTCAAAAATTGATGAACTTTCTCTTCATGCACCATGTTAATGAGCTTTTCACCTACCATGCATTCGCACTTGCCATAGTTACACTGTGGAAATCATACTTGATTTTCTAGTTCACTTCAAAGTCCCATCAGTTCTAAATAAAATTCCATAACTTACAACCCCTTTGCTTGCATTCAGAGAGCTTGGTCTTGAGTTGATGTATTGTGGGGGCTTTGGCAACTGCATAACGGTTCTTCAGGTTTTGTCACATGAGCTTGGCTGCTCAACATAAGCTATGCTTGGTCGAAGTTTTGGATCAGTGATGTTGAGAATCCAAGAGCAAATCATTGAATTCGTCATCTCCCAAGCTTGCATCTCCAATGCATCATCTCCTTTTTCTAGAATTGGTTTCTTTAGGGGTCCTTCTATGCACCCTAATTTGTTCTCGCCTTTGAATGCATTCCTCATTGCTTTCTCCCATAAATCGTAGATTTTTTCATAAAAAACCCCAGCTGTAATTAGCGCCCCAGGTCCTTCTAAAGGGTGTAAGAAGTACGGAGAGTGATTTTCAGTCAAAAACTTCTTTGCCACTCATAGTTGTGCTTCAGATAAGATTTAGGGTTTGAAAATTTTATGTAAGGAGAATCAAGACTCTGATACCATGTAGAAAAACTAGGTCTTTTTGACACAGAGGTTTTTGGGTTGATCACTCGTATCACCCACACATTATTCTCTTGTTAATTGCTAGAACAATATGCAATACATACATGCATACTACACACCTAGTCCTAGCGTGCGATGCAAGGAAACAAGACTCCAATCGAAATTAGGCAAGCTAAATAATTACAAGAATAAGTATAAAATCTAGATAAAATCTATCTTAACAAATTACAATAAGATTGCCACACAAATAGATTTAGGCCCTGTTCTTTTTCGCAATAGAGACGGAATAGCTTTTGCATGTTCTTTCAGCTCTTTCTATCTCATTTTATTTTGTTGCAACTTTTAAATGTTTTTAAGAGGTGCTTTTAAATGTTTTTAAAAGGTGCGTATAACTATCTTTACAACTTCTTACACCTATATACAATTTCTTACAACTTCTTACCGCCTGTTACAGTTCTTTCAACCCATTACAGCTCCTCATTGCTCTTTACAGTTTCCTACAATTTCTTACAGCTTATATTTGCTCCATATTGAAGAAAGGGACAGAGTCTTAAAAAATTTGCATCTTAATCTAAAACTATGTAAATAGATGGCAATGCATTTTGACACCCAACCCAAACCGCAAAACTAACTTCTCAATTAAAAAGGTTTCAAATCAATGAGTAAAAGATAACTTAAAACTTAAATATTACCTACTTTCGATTTTCAGTCAACATCATCATATAGTCATGTATATAAAAACGAATAAATTGATAATGGATTGACATTTGTCACAGTGCCATTAGAGGTTATAATTTTTTTCTTTTTTAAAAAAAACTTTAGGTTGGCATTAATAATAATTGCAATATCTATTTAATTTTAATAAGAAGTCCAAGAATCTACATTGAATTTATTGAAATGTTGTTATTAGATATTAATCACAATACCTTCTTTAATGTTACCAAAGATCAAAAGTTCGCCGTTAACGATAGACCCTTGATTCCTTGCAAGTTATGAACAAATTCAAAGCCTCATTAGTCAAGAGTGAATTAAAAGTCTACTATACATTAACAAGTCATTGATTAATGCAAAGAATGTTTAAGTATATAAAAAGGCAAAGCCTACATCATACTCATAAGAGTACATATTTTTACAAGTCATGTCATCATCATATATTAAAAATTATCTATATTACACACTGAAAAATGTATATGTTGCAAGTATAGTAGTACACACTCCTAAATATATGATATACATTAACATAAAAAGGGGTTAAATGACCGAAAATAAGATCATCTTCATTCTTCTTTCTTTCTAGATGAAATTTAGTAAAAAGTCCAACATGAGTATTTAGGAATACAACAGTCGATCAATCTTAACTTAATAAGGATGATTTAATGAGCATGAAAATTATCATATAAAGGTGGATTTTGGAGATCAATTAGTTGATATTTATATTTGATTCAATATGTTTTCACCTGATGTTCTTTTCTTCATTTAGAGTTCTCTTTTGTTCCATTGGGTAATTTTATATCCTGGAAGCTCAAGATGAGTGGCTGCATAAATGATGAAGATGGAGATGATTAACTAATGATGAAGACTTTGGTATTTACATTTACTTTTTCAATTAGCATTGATATGGGTTGCTTAGCATTCTTCTAGGTTGTTTCTCGAGTTTCACTTTTAAATTTTTAATTTAAAGTCATATTTTAGAAAGTCATATTTTAGATGTTTAATGTTACTATGGTTTATATTGTTGATTTAAAATCGCGGGTAGGGTGTTGGATTTTGGTTGATTAAATTAATCTTACTTGGAAATTTTCACAGTAGAATAATCAGTTTATTTTAATCTAACGTTAAGGTAGTGTTTGGTTGGACGAAAAATGGTTTTCCTAAAAGATAATTTTCTGTAGAAGATGTTTTTCTAAGTTTTCATGTCACATTTTCCGTTGTTTGTTACAAGATAAATCATTTTTCATGAAAAAGAGGAAAGAAACAACAACTAAATTGTTTAAATGGCGAAAAATATTGACTGATGATCGTAGTTGAGATAAATGTTGACCAAATGAAGGAACTTTGAACTTAAAATTTATATTTAAGTTTTTTTTTCAATACTTTCTCTCGGATAATCAAGTTTTGATATAAACCGTTCAAATTATTGTAGTGACAAAAAACATAAACTGAATTGTTTAAATGGTAAAAAATATCGATTGAATTGTTGTGGCGGAGAAAAATATTGATCAGATGAAGGAATGTCGTGCTCAAAATCTGGATTTTATCCTATTTAATTTTCTTATCCAATGATCAAGTTTCGATCCAAACGATTTATAATGGCCCAACTTAACCTTCTAGTAACTACGCACATTTACACGAAATGAGTCAGCGGAAGCGTTATCAAGCTTATGGCATTATCGTCGTCTCGTAAGGGACGAGGCTGCATCTATGCATTTAAAACAACTAGAGAGAAGTATCCACTGGCTATAAAACAACATTCACATTACATGGGTCTTAGTTTGCCATTAACTAACAAAATATGCACCCTCAAGAGGGTTATCCTTATCCAAAATAAGATTTACACTACATATGAATTCACAAGCCTCAAAAATAAACAACACAGAAAGATAGTTAATGCTAGCTGCCCTGGCCCACATCCCGGGGCCCTTAGTATAGGTTAGTGTCTGCCTAGTCACAATCTCTTTCTCCTTCCCTAAAAACAATTCACAAAACAGCAAAACAGAAGGTAAATGAGCGAGAGTTCAGTACGCTACCCAAAGTATAGTTAAATACTTTACACAAGGAGACAGCGAGAGCGCGTGCACAATATTTAAACGATGCTTTGCAAACAACATTTGAGGAGCATTGGTTCAAATAAAAGATTATTAATAATCTCTTTGGCCTCGAGTATGACCTGCATCTATGAACAATAGCCATGATATCATTAACAATATTGGAATTATTCTAGTGGTGAAAAAGATTGACTATATTATTTAAGGGGCGAAAAATATCAATTGAATGGTCGTTGTGGAAAAAAATGTTGACAAAATAAAAGAATATTAAGCCCAAAATATGAATTTGAGCATATTTTAATATTTTCGATATGATGATTAAGTTTTGATCCAAGCCATTAAAATTATTTTAGTGGCGAGTCGACTGAATTGTTTTAGTACCAAAAAATGTCGATTAAATTGTCGTGGTGGAGATAAATGTCGATTAAATGAAGGAAATTTGAGCTGAAAATTTAGACTTGAGTTCATTTTAATTTTTAATCTTTCCCATCGGATAGTCAAGTTTCGATCCAAACTGTTAAAATCGAATTTTGCACCTAATTTCTAACCATATCATCAAAGAGTTGAAGGAAGAAAATCAACTTTCTCTCTTCTGAAAAAGGAAATAATTTTCCTCAATTAGCGAGAAAATCATTTTTCTTGGGAAAAAGTTTTTCGTCCTTTATTGTGCCAAACAACGAAAAATTAGAAAGCTATTTTCCTTGAAAATCATTTTTTCCCCAATCAAATGCTACCTAAGTGTTGATGTTGGAACAATTGTTTTAGGCTCCGTTTGGTCCTTAGAAAATTTAATAGAAAGAAAAGTTGGAAGAAAAAAAATGTGAAGAAAAAAAAGTTGGGAGAAAATGAGTTTTTTTTTTTCTTTTTTGGATTGAGGAAAAAATATAAAAATTTCGATGAAAAATTTGAATGTTGATGAATTACTTTAATCATGTTGATGTTATCTAAGTAATGTGAAGTTGGAGAAGATGAAGAATTTTCCTTAAACTTTCCTCACAATTTTATGAGAAAAGTTTTATCAGTTATTTCTACCAATTTTTCCACCTAACTTTCCTGCATATTTTTTTTCTTTGTGATTTTCTCAAAACCAAACACAAGAAAAAAAAGTCACTTTCTCAAATTTTTTTCTTTCCACCAAAATTTCCAAGGTCCAAACGGAACCTTAGTTGAAACCTAATTTCATTCCTATTCCTATGAATGAACCTTTGGCATATGATAACAATAAACTATTTGCACCCAATTATTTCATAACTATCTTCATAAAGAGTTTAATTTAGATAAAGGGGGAAATGATATTTACTAAAAAAATAAAAGTATTAATAAGATAAGATGATACATTAATTAAACGAACAATTTTTTTAATTCATATGCAATATAATTTTATAAATTATTTGTGTATAATTTTAGAAAATATATACATGTACATGAGTCACATGACCAAAATGAAAGTTATAAATTCATTTTTCTATTTAAGATAACTATGTATAGATGATAGATTTATTTTTGTGTTATTATTTTCTTAAAATTATGCAAAATCTAATATTTAGATCATGAGCTATGAGTGTTACAAATATTACTTTAAAAATTAAGACTTAAAATTAATATACCTTTATTTCATTATAATTTCATTTATAATTGTCTCTGAATTATAGTACATTAAATTTCATGAGTTTTTTTGGATGCTTTTAATATCAACTATTGGAGGTTTAGATGCCAATAGTTTAACATGAAGAAATAGCTCCGAACATTTTGACTTTTTGAGATATCTAGTTTCAATAGTGCATGGGTGAATTTGAAGTGGATTTTATGTTCAGTTTCAAAAGTCCTTTTTACTTACAAGTGCATAAAGTTAATTGTAGAATAACGAGTATATGATGTTGATCTCATGAGGAGCAATAGCAATTTCAATTATACTTTTTCCCAACTAATTAGAATAATGATTTTAGATTGAGGAGTTCATCAACTAAAATTAAAATAAAGAAACTAAAAAAAAAGGTAAACAACGAGAGATCGAATTAGAGGGATTTGGGACTTGGACTTCACCAATGACTTAATATTGCTTTATTAAACCCGATTGGGGGTTCAATTAGTCTCTTATTCAACCAAACTACAAGCATTAGGCGAATAGTTTAAAAGATGAATCATAATTATCATTTTGACATAAACTATCTAGTGGTTACCGCGAATTATTCAATATCAACATAACCATCTATTTTCTAGAATAGTCTATTCAATTAATAATTACAATTAAGCTCAACTACATAATTCTTACATTAGCTTACAAGGTCTAATATAAAACTGAGACAACAAATTAATCTACTGAAAAAGAGCATGTATAAACAATAGAATTAAATCACATAAATAATTTAGAATCAAATATAAACTCAAAATTATGCAATATAAGAGATAAAACTTAACCCCAAAAGAATATAGTAAAGTCAAATATTATTAGTCAAGGATTCATCGTACTCCTAAATTAACGACTTAGCTGATCATAGAGAGAGAAAATACCACCAAAATTAGACAAGTCATAATATTTGATTAACGGTATATTTCACTCATTATAATCAAACTTTGATATTTAGCTACAAAATTATGAAATTGCAAAATTAAACTCTCACTAGATTCACAAATGAGGTGAGGAGAAAAGAGGAAAATAGCTTGCCAAGCTTATTTTCTTCTTAACCTCACACTGCAAATATTTTGTCTCACAAAACACTATTTTATTACATGAACGGAAGAGTAAAACTAGTAGAAAAATGGATTAGAGATAATGAATGGATGCGTGGATGTCTGATTTGCCTCAACCCCTCGGCCCCTTTTATAATGAAAATTCGGTTCCTCTCGCTGCCTAAAATTAATTAAGAAAATTAATTTTGAGTTGAATGTCCAGAATAATTCTCAACTTTGCTATGGTTGTTTCAGTCAACAACTTAACATGAGTTAAGAAAACTGGCAGGGTTAACGTTGCATTAAGCATAAAGTTACTGCTTTGACTCACGCATAGGGGGTAAAAATTAACAGTTCTAAGGCACCCGGCTTCCACGTGGGAAACAAAGGGTTTCTAGACGAGCATCAACAAGCAAGCCCAGCCATGAGAAGATGGAGATGAAGCAGAGCTGGCCGAAGACAAGTAGAAAAAACAGGCCCACATGAGAGGATGGAAGTGAGGAGTTGAGGCGTTGGGTGAGAGATGGAGTACTGGGGCCGAATTGGGTTGTGGGCTTGACAGAGGAGGCCCAGGGGGTAGGTAGGAAGAGTGGCGAGTGGGTATTCTAGTGTTCACGTACAACTAGGCCACGCTGAACAAGCCCATGCATGGAGAGAGAGATAGTTGAAGTTGTGGGTTGCTGCTAGGGGTGAACGGAATCGGGTACCAGGTTGGATTTTTAGGAACTAAAAACAGATCCGGTTGAAATTGGGTCATAAAATTTGGAACGTGCCCCGGACTGGATTGGAACTGGGTCTTAGAATTTGGACCCGATCCCGGACCCGGTCGAGCCCGATTGCGGGTACCTTGTTCCTAAATAATAATTTTTTTTTCTCATTTCCCCCTAATAAAATCGGGAGAGGGAGGGATTGAAGGAAGTTGAGAACTCATATCTACAGGTAAATTTATATAAACTAAATTATAGGTTAAATCAACTACGAAATAACAAGCAAAGAATATTCACGTACTTTAAAATAAAATTAGAGAATTGGAAACAATATTAATCAGAAACTCACAAATCAAGATTGCAAAACATAAAAGAGATCTAAAAATTATTTTAATTCACTTGAAATAGAGAGAGACAGAGAGAAAAATTTTCAAAATAATATAAAAACAAATACGTTGTAAGCAACATGGCTCATGAAGAGAAGAACCAAAGCTTGAAGGAAGAAATCCATGGTGGTCGAGATAGATAAAAAGTAACTCGTGGATAAATTGAAAGCAAAAAAAAAATAAAAAATAACCAAAGGATTGAGTTGGGATAGTTAAGAGTTGGGATTTGGTACAGAAGATGCATCACTTGCGTAAGAAGGGTTTACTTTTTATATTTTTTTATCAAAATTCTTTAAATTTTGATCGAAGACTGAGTATTGGGTTTGGGTCCAAAATTTTAGGACCCGATATTGAACTGGTTATAATCGGGTCCTAAATTTTGGAACCGATCTCGAAACCGGTCTAATTGGATCTGGCTCCGCACCTGCCGGGTCCAACCCAATTATAGGCTCGGACTTGCGTACCTGATTTTTTTGTTCACTCCTAGTTGCTGTAGAGCTTGGGCCGGCTGGAGTGGGGGAACAGGCCCACATGGCTATCGCCACTACTACACTTGCTAGCTACGTGCGAGAAGAAGAATTGGTGGACCAAGTTGTTGGGTCGAATTGGGCAAACCGAGTTAAGTTAAAATTCTCGGTCTTGAAGAAAATGGACTAAGTTCATCAATTTTGTACCCAAATTCACATTTCTTCTCACATAAAATCATAAAAAAATATATATATACATTGATTTCTCTTGAAAATATATCTCAAAGACTTTAGTAATAGGCAAAGTGAGAGTAAAATCTCACACAAAAATATGAGTCATCAAGCTTCTACCTAGAGAACTAGCTCTGAATAATTTGATCTTTTGAGATGTGTATTTTCACTATAGTGTAGGGGTGAGTGTTAGATTGTATTTTTCAGGTTGATCCAAATGATATTGCCTTTTAAACAATACAAACATATGAAATTTAAGTTGCATGCACTCATTTGAAAGTTCAAAAAAATACAATCTAAAGTCACCCTCATACTATTGAAAATCAAAATCCGAATCCAAACCCCAAAAATTCTGCCACTAGGATTGGTGTAGGGTTTGATGTAGTAGTCTTACTCCTAAATTATAAAAATTATAGAGATATTGGTTCCGATTGACCCTATATTTAAAAACTGTAGACTACCTACTACTTCACAGAAATATAGTACGTACAATCCAAGTTAAAAAAAATAGTCCAAACTTACTTTTTTTTTTTTAACTATTTAGATTTTGGACAACCCTTATACGTACTATTGAAAATAGATAGCTTAAAAGATCAGACTGTTCGAACTCCAAGTAGAATTATTAGCCTCTAGAACCCTAATAGTTCAAATTACTGGTGTCCAAATACTTTATAAACAGTTATAAATTAATTTTATTTTATCATTATTAGACAAACATAAACAAAGACCTATGCAAAGCATGAAATTCACCCAAATAGAATAGTAAGCAATGTTCTTCCGATTTGGTTTGGATCCCCAGATAAACATGCATAACATTGATGTAAGGAATGCAAAATCTCTTATTATGTTGAGCAAAAAATGGAAGCTAACAAATTCACGCTATACATGAATTCATGGCACCATCCATCAAAGATCCTTGGGAGGGCTGAGGAGAATCCATTCACCTTTCACATTTGCCAAGAGTCAAGATCACAAGGATTTCTTTGATATCGATGTGAATGGTGTTGGGGCATAGACCTATCTCTTAAGATAGTGCACATGGTTACAGAGTGCCTCAATTCTATAGCTTAGACAAGCCCAATTCGACTCCTCTAACCCAACACTTACAATTTTCTTTCATACCTGAATTTTGTGCAGAATCACCACCTATCTAAAAGCTATAAGGAAAAGTACTATAAGTGTCCGTTGCATAATATTGGACCTCACTAGTATCATCCCAAGCAGGACTAACTCCATAACCGCTCCCGATTATCTTGTAACAACCACACGTCTATAATGTAGCGAGTACGACATTAGCGACTCCCTGAGATATGAGAACATTGTTGCCTTCTTACAAGGATGAAAAAACATCTGAAAATATGTATTTCTAAAGACAAGATACCATTAATTCAAGGGGAGGCAGCGATTTATTGTCGACGACGACTTTGAGCATTTCTCTTATTAGATTTTTTTTGGGTGCTGAATTATACATGTATTAATAAGCTCTTTGATGAGTAAAATTCCTCTTTAATTGCCAAATGGCAATACATGGGCACTAAGGTCCAATTAATTATTATGGAATAAAATAGACATATAAAAAGCAAATATGATGTAATTAGGAGTTTAGGACAAGGGGATTATGATTGGGCTGGATTAACCTGTTTAAAATTTGTATAGCTGGACGTGTACAGGGCTTGTTGAAATTCATGAGTCCTATCGATCTGAATCACTTCAAATTTTCTCAGAGGCTTGCGCTTTTGTGGTCTTCAACTGGGCTCAATACTACAATAGCCCAGTGGATTCCTTAGCATAGTCTAATGCCTTTTGTTTGAGGTAAGTAGGTGAGTGACACATTTCAGTAGTAATTAGGACAAATTTTTAACTGAAATTATCAATGAGGTCTTAATATAGTGTTTTAAGACTAAAATCTTATAAATATTAAGGATCCGTTTGGAAGGATAATAAGTTAGAGGAGTAAGAGTCAATAAGAGGAAGAAGGAGTAAACCTAAGGCCTTGTTTGGATATAAGAAAATATGATGAAAGAAAAATTAGAGCAAAATAAACTGGGAAGGAAAAAAGTCGGAAGAAAGTGATTATTTTTCTCTTGTTTGAATCAAAGAAAATGTACAATGAAAAACAATGAATGCGTAAAGATGCTTGGTCTTCCATGTAGAGATGAATGACCCTTTTCTCAGTCTCTCTCATCTCTCCCCCTCCAACGTCATTTCAAAGCAATTTACCCAAAATACTTGGAAAACTATATTTGGATCTCTCACCTCAATCAATAAACCCCATGGCGTTAGATAATAAATGCCGCAAGTATACGATTATCGTTGTAGTACTTGAGGATTGTCTCCTTAGGGACGGGGATGAGATTAAGGTCGCTAAGTACAAAATTAGACCAATCTAAGCATTAAACTACTTAAAACAATACACAAATGACAAAATCAACTTTAACATCCAATAAATCCAATAACACCCAATAAGATTAAAATTATAAAGTTTCCCTACCACCGCCTGACATCCAAGTAAAATCAACTCTAATCGAAGAGGTATCATCCCATCACTAGCACAACCAAATGGAAACTACAAAACAGCGAAATAAACAGATAGAGATAAGCAGAAAATCGAGTCAGAGCATACAACCCAAATCAGAAACTAAATCAAACAAACAGGGGAGGAGTTTGGGGGTTTTCAATAGCATTTAACTAGAAACTTTACAAAGGATGGAGCATAGAAATCAAGCCAAATCTCATGACCATGAGCAGGATGAAGTTGAGCTCCATTAATGAGAAAAACAGAGAGTCGAAACAGGGCTAGGGAAGGGGGAAACAGAACCAAAGCAAGGTAAGAATTGAAACAAGAACTCGAATTAATCCAAAAGCAATTGAGAATCAGTTAGTAACCAAACTAATATCAGCTGACTAGATCAAGAACATATCGATCGAACTCTAAATTTTCTACTTCAAGCCAACGGACCAAGCTTTAATGATACAAATTTGCAAACAAGAACAGATCTGGAATTACAAAAACCAGAGATAGACAAAGGAAATCGAAAATTAAACCCTAAAAATCAAAACGATACTTGAATTAAAATGCTAAAAACTTGAAAAATTAAACTAACAGGGAACCCTAATTAAAACTTGAAAATCTTAAACCTAAAACCTAATTACTGAGCTTTCACGCCACAACCTTCAATTTGTACCCGACGAGCTTCAATCTCGCCCCTTGATTCACGTGGTATCGTGGATGGCAGATGACGGTTGTTGTGTTGGCTGAATGTGCATGAAACACGATGTAGATGAGGATGAAGATGGGCTGTTGTGTGGTGGCTGGAGTGAGAGAGAGAGAGAGAGAGAGAGAGAGAGAGAGAGATAGAGAGAGGAGATGGAGACCGAAAATGGGGGAGGAGGGCTCGGGATTTTTGGTTAACCGAGAAGAGAGAGAGACGGTGAAATGGTGGGTAAGAGGCACGTGAAGCACGTGTGAGGGGGGGGGGGGGGGCTGGGTAGATTTATTTAGGTGTTTTCCTTTTTTTTCTTTCTTTCTTTTGGGTTATAAAAGATAATGGGCTAAGGAATTTTGATCGAGTTTAAGTCAATTTGGCCCAATTCTTCATTTTTGGCATTTCTTCATATTCTTCTCGCATTTTTTCTCCAAATTATTCAATATCTACAAACAAAATAAAATCAAATAAAATATAAAAATAACAGTTATTATGAGTATAAATTGGATATAAAGGTATCATAAAAATATCGTATTTTTGGCACAAATATAATGCATTTGCTTGCATTCAATTATGTTCCCTCTTCCCCAGTTTCACCTTTTTCTCTCCTCAAGTAACAATCCACCACGGCCATCGAAGAATCATAGTGAATATTCAAATTCAAACTCAAACTCTCATTGCTCTATAACTACAACTAGGAGATCAAATCTGGAAGGTTTCATTGGATTTCAGCATGTAGAGCACCTCATCGATCAAACGCTCCTATTGGAGATGGAAGTTTTTACCATTTTCTTTTGAATTCACTTAAATTCTTAGAGATGGAATTTTGAAAGAAGCTCCACTGGGATAAATGCGAGTCATGGAAGGTGGATGTAAGACCCGTGTTCTTTATTTTATGTTAAGCTGACTGTCTGGCCTTCTACGTTATAAAATTCATATTTTTGTTAACTATACGAATTAAATTATTATCGATGTGCTTGTATGAGCGATAATTTTATTAAAAAGAATGTTTCTATCGCCATTAATATTGTTATTATTATTAGTTTTGAAAATCTTTCGACAATTTTTGGTAAATGTTAATATAAATTATTAACGAGCACTAAATCGAATAGGAACCCGATTACGATTAAGTTGTTAGCCTTAGAATTAGCTTCGGGGTTTATTAAATTGAACCTCGACATATTTGGGAACGAATAATCCATAAAAGGTTGTATTGTCGATTCGGGTTTGGAATATGGGGTACGATATTAGGCTAGCAGTGTTAAATGTTTAGCAGTTTGAAACCAAAAAAAAAGGGAAGAGAAGGGAGGGGTATTTTGGTAAAATCGTGCGAGGCTCTTTTCTCCCTCCTCCAGCACGCAACCCCTGCCCCCTACCCCCAAAACACATCTCTCTCTCTCTTCTTCTTCCTCCCCTACAAACCTCCATTCGCACGACCATGGAAGCTCAAAAACCCTTCATTTCTCCTTAACCCAGCTCGAACCTTTCCCCCATTCAACTCCCCAGAATCCTAGAAGCCGTTTGCTGCGAATTTCGGGCAAGAACAGAGCACAACCACCGCGTTGGTGGTCTGTTTGGGCAGCGATTTAAGGCACCAGACATGTGCCCAGATTCGGCCATGCACTCTACACCATAACCACTCCATTTCTCTATAGATTGAGGCTGAATTCACAGCACAAGCATCGAGTCTGTGACTGAGATTCTGGTCGAATTGGGGGTCCGAATTGCGTAAATTGAGCATGGTTTGGGGTCTGGTCGAGCGGTCAGCAAGCAAGGGTCAAGGAATTGGGTTTTTCTAGCGCTCAAAGTTGAGCCCAAGGCCTTCGAACGAACCTCTAGCTTGGAGTGAGGTGGGTGTTTCTCGCCTCCTAAGTATTAGTAATTTCGAAAATATTTTAGCCTCAAGTTGTGATGCATGTCAGTTTAGGATTAGTTAGATTAATTGAGATTATGCATGTTCTATTTTAGCCGAATTCAGTTCAAATCGATGTATGTTAAGTTTAGTTAATTGATGCCTGAAAGTGACTTTGAAATAACCTAACAATGCCTTGAATCAATATATGTTAGTTTAGTTAATTAATACTTGAAAATGACTTTGAATCGATACTTGTTAAGTTAGTGAAATTATGCTTGAAAATGACTTAAACTTGGCATGCTTACATCCTAATTGTGAAATATGAACGCAAGCTAGTTTCACACACTATTAGTTTATTTCAGTTCATTAAGCACTTCATTTGAGTCAATGCAATGTAGATATATGTGTACGTATATGACTAAATATGTTGTGATGTGTCGCTGAATGGTTGCTGCTCGCTCGGTAAGTTTATACGTAGCTATTTCGTTTGACTTTCATGATGATATGCTATGGTTATAGAATTAAAAACCGAGTTGGTAGTCGGATGACTTGAGGATGAACTAATGAGAGTTTTGAGGTTCTTTGTGGTCGGTGTTGCATGAGGAGGGAGCCTGGGTTGAGATTTACCGCAATCATGTGGATTGCGAGGCCATGTGTGGCTTATTGGGCATATTCTGCCCAGCTAAGTTATGAATTGTTATAAATGTGTTATGTGTGACCCCCTTCCTTCGTGAAATTGGTAAATGATGCCAACCGAATGATTTGTGAACTTAGTAATCTTTAAAAGGGTCGTTAAAAGCATGTTTTCACCATTTTGAATGTTTCTAAAGGTTCACCAATTGCCTATTGGTTTGTAAGATATTTGTAGCCTAAAATGATCCTAAATCGTCGAACTAATCAGTAACTGACCCGACTGAATAGTCGATAGACTTAGGAAGTTTAAAAGCGAACTAAAAGTGAGTTCGAAAATGTTTTAAGGCTTTGGTTTGTTTATGTCGCCTTCTTTGAGTTCAAAAAGGACTGAAATGAAGTGAAAAGGGGCAACTAAAGGAGTTTTATTACGAAACTTAGTTTGAGTTATATGCTAGCTAAGTACTTTAAGTTTCGAATGAGTTTTGAATTGTGAGTTAGCAAATTCATTACGATTTTAAAAGGGTTTCCTAGTTGAAAATGAAAGAACCATAACCAATAGTAGGGTTATTGGCTATTTTGCTAGATAAGCAAATATATGAATAAGTATGAGTATGCATTTATGTAAGTAATTATGTTTATGTTTCTGTGTACGTGGAGGAGCTACTCTAAAAATTTTAAGCTTAAGTCTGAGACCCAAGGATGGTGGCTTAGTATTCCGCCTGGCATAACATAAGCTATGTTAAGATGACTAAGGGATGGTAGTTTGAATCCCGCATGAAGTCTAAGTATGTAAGTTATGTCTCAGCATAGTATGATGTCTGTCTAGATAGGTGTATGTTACAGCTCGAGTTTGGCCGACTCGGGATGGCAGTGCCAAAGTACCTCTAAGAGTCTAGTCTCCTCACTTATGTGATCAAATCGTTATGTATGTTTCTTTTAATAAAGGATGATCTTACGCCAAGGGTATTTTCCTAATGAATAAGAAAAGCAATTCGCATTTCGCCATTTTAAGTATTTCAGGAAGAAGGAAAGTTTTTAAGGGATATTAAGAGGCCAGATTGAATGAATGTGAAAAGCTTATAAGGGTCATTATAGGATCAATACGAAAGAGATTCTTTTAAAGAATATGAGCCTTATAGAGGCTATGAAAATAGTTTTTGCGAGCCTAAAGAGGCTAAGTAAAGTATTTTCAGAAAAAGAAAGAAGGATTCTTGTGCATGACTTGTGATTAAGATTCTAAGTACAGCATGGCCCTATTCTTATAATGCATCAAGCATATGAGTTTGAATATGCATGTTTTGTGAAAGAAAGCTCCTTGCATAATTTGTACTCCATGTGTTTAAGCATCTTGTATGAGTCAATTAGATGGATAAGGTATAAATCACGAATTATATCACGTAACCTATGAAAGAAAGTTCATGCTTAGCCTCGTTGCTTGCTTATGTGTTTGACTGCTTGTTAGTAAAGGAATTTAGTCATTTGGGGACCTAGAAATGGTTTGAGTGATTAGAATGAGGTTTACGGGTAGCGATCCATCCTTGGGGACTATGTTTACATAATATGATAGTAAAGTATGAATATGTGATATGTGACTATTAAAGATATTACTGCCTGTAACGATTTTGGTTTTAAGGAGTTGGAGAATACTCACTGAGTGTGTGGTTGTTCATCCCACTACTCTTTTCTCTTTTTCCTAGGTTTTGATTATGACAGATAGAAGTCCTTTTACAAATGCTAAGTCGGAATCCACCCTTACTTGATGAGGTATCACGTGTGCACGTACAAAAGTGGATTTACGTATTAAATGACGTAACATGATGTATTCCGAGTTTGTATTCGTATGTATACAAGTACTCTAGTTCATGTAATGCATATTATTTATAAGTTGCTTTGTATGGCCATGTGAGCCAACCATCTTATTAGTCAGTTGTCTTTTTAATTGAAGTTGTCTACGTTTTGGGATGTAAACCCAGTACTCCGGTCGTGTGAACTGTTGAGTTGTATCTTTCATTTCTGTTTTATTAATGATTTATATTGTTTGATGTACTCCGAGCAAGTTGGTCATTTAGTTATAAATTCCGGCGTGTAGCCGTTGAGCTTATTTTAGAATGTTTTACGCTTTCGTTGATTACAGGGGTTTATTGTAAGACTTTTAGCTTGGAAACGGTAAGTTTTTAGGGAAAACTTTGTCTGTTTTGCCCCATAAATTAGGTAGGAAGTAAAAAAACGTAATGCTCCTAGCCCTAGGGGCTGGAGGCATTACAAGATGGTATCAGAGCAAGGTCCTGCGACCATAGGCCGCAACCTGAGTCTTGCATTTCATTTATTTATCTGGGAATGCATTCACGATGATGTGATATATGCTTGCTTTGGTGTGCAAATATGAGTTTTATGTGAATGCTAGAGGGTTTATCTAGTTAGGTGCGGCTTAAGTGAGCTCATTAACCGAGCGAATGAATGAATTGCCAAGAGTATAAGCTGAATAACTTGTATTTTCATGAATGAGTTAACTGTTGGCTCAATCAAAGTTGTTTCGCATATGTATTGCTTATATGCCTTGGCAATTTGAATCAAAAGTTTTGAGAGCACGTGGTTTGAACACAGACAGTTGAGAATTATTACTCCAAGCTCTCATTTTTGCCCCTTAAGTGCGATTTGCTCCTCGGCCCCGATAATAAAGTGAGTAGACGCACTTAATGGTTGGTAAGGAATGAGGTAGAAGCAGTTAAGCCATTCTCCTTTCGAAACCTAGAGACTTTGAAAGTTAAGATCCTTCCTAAATAGTGAGTTAAGGTTTTTCTTTCGCATAAAAGACCTTTCCAATTCCATAGTTAGGCCTTACTGTTGCTTCAGAATACTTGCATTTGCTTTAAAATGATGTTCGTGCCTTGTTCTGTGAGAATAAGCTTTTATGTGTAACTAGATGTATTGAATACTTACTTGTCCAGATGCATTCGTTACTTGATGTGTTCATGACCAGTTTATGAGTTTTGTGAATGAGTTGTTGCACTTATTGGTGTTTGCTTGACTTGAGTTGGGTTAAGCATGTGATTGGACTAACCAGGTGAGTTAACCTTTGCAATTCATAGCATGGCGAGACCTCTGACTCGTTATTTGCGTCCCCTTAATTCTATGATTCCATGTTATAGCTGAATAATTGCATACACACGTATCTAAATGCATGATGAGGTGGCCATAGAAACTTGCATGCGCTTATTCTTACCCTTGTATTCTACATTGATGGTATATGCATATTAGACGATATCATGTTACTTACAATTCATAGGCTTAAGAATGCTGAATTGCTAATGCCATGCGATGCTATGCAATACTGTTGTGCTTAAGTGATGCTACGTGGTGCTATGTGATGTTCTTATTGCTCTAATGTGCTATAGGAATCTCCATGTCCGTCATTGTGATTCCAAAAGTGTGTTGAATTCATGTTTTAGAATGAGACTACTAGCATATGATCTTGAGATGTCATTGTCCCAATTGTCGTACTTTTAGATGCTCACTTATAGTTACATATGCATAGAGTTGTTGCTTGCCATGCGAACTAAGTCTAGATAATCGAAAGTCTATGTTCATTTTCAAAACAAGCTCGATATGGTTTTCAATGCCAACTCATTTGCCCCTCTTCGATGCGATTTGCCCTCGGTGCCTAAATAGAGTGAGTAGACGCTTGAAGAAGATTGGCGAGGAAGAGACTAGATACCATAAGCCTTATCCTTTCAATTTAAAAGATACAGTTGATTGTAAAACAAAATTTTGAATTTTAGTATGAATTGTGTATATCGTGACATGTGTGTGCGAACCTTTGATGTGACTGAACTTAGCTTTAGAATTTCGGGGACGAAATTCTTTTAAGGGGGGAAGACTGTGAGACCTACGTTCTTTATTTTATGTTAAGCTGACTGTCTTGCCTTGTACATTATAAAATTCATATTTTTGTTAACTATGCGAGTTAAATTATTATCGATGTGCTTGTGAGAGCGATAATTTTATTAAAAAGAATGTTTTTGTCGCCATTAATATTATTATTATTATTAGTTTTGAAAATCTTTCGATAATTTTCAGTGAGTGTTAATATAGATTATTAACGAGTACTAAATCAAATAGGAACCCGATTACGATTAAGTTGTTAGCCTTAGAATTAGTTTCGAGGTTTATTATATCGAACCTCAACGTATTTGGGAACGAATAATTGACAAAAGGTTGTATTGTCGATTCGGGGTATGGAATACGGGGTACGATATTAGGCTAGCAGTGTTAAATGTTTAGCAGTTTGAAACCAAAAGAAAATGGGAAGAGAAGGGAGGGGTATTTTGGTAAAATCGCACGAGGCCCTTTTCTCCCTCTTCCAGCACGCGACCCGCGACTCGCGACCCCCCCCAAACGCATTTCTCTCTCTCTCTTCTTCTTCCTCCTGTGCTACCCTCTATTCGCACAGCCATGGAAGCTCAAAAACCCTCCATTTCTCCTCAACCCAGCTCGAACTTTCCCCCATTCAACTCCCCTAGAACCCTAGAAGTCGTTTGCTGCGAATTTTGGGCAAGAACAGAGTGCAACCACTGCATTGGTGGTATGTTCAGGCAGCGATTTGAGGCACCAGACATGTGCCCAAATTCGGCGATGCACTCTACACCATAAACACTCAGTTGCTCTATAGATTGAGGCTGAATTCGTAGCACAAGCATCGAGTCGGTGACTGAGATTCTGTTCGAATTGGGGGTCCGAATTGCGTATATTGAGCGTGGTTTGGGGTCTGGTCGAGCGGTCAGCAAGCTAGGGTCAAAGAATTGGGTTTTTCCAACACTCAAAGTCGAGCCCAAGGCCCTTGGACGTACCTCTAGCATGGAATGAGGTGGGTGTTTTTTGCCTCCTCAGTATTAGTAATTTCGAAAATGTTTTAGCCTTAAGTTGTGATGCATGTCAGTTTAGGATTGGTTAGATTAATTGAGATTATGCATGTTCTATTTTAGCCGAATTCAGTTCAAATCGATGTATGTTAAGTTTAGTTAATTGATGCCTGAAAGTGACTTTGAAATAGCCTAACAATGCCTTGAATCAATATATGTTAGTTTAGTTAATTAATACTTGAAAATGACTTTGAATCGATACTTGTTAAGTTAGTGAAATTATGCTTGAAAATGACTTAAACTTGACATGCTTACATCCTAATTGTGAAATATGAACGCAAGCTAGTTTCACACACTATTAGTTTATTTCAGTTCATTAAGCACTTCATTTGAGTCAATGCAATGTAGATATATGTGTACGTACATGATTATATACGTTGTGATGTGTCGCTAGATGGTTGCTGCTCGCTCAGTAAGTTTATACATAGCTATTTCATTTGACTTTCATGATGATATGTTATGGTTATAGAATTGAAAACTGAGTTGGTAGTCGGATGGTTTGAGGATGAAGTAATGAGAGTTTTGATGTTTTTTGTGGTCGGTGTTGTGTGAGGAGGGAGTCTGGGTATGATTTACCGCAATCGTGTGGATTGCGAGGCCATGTGTGGCCTATTGGGTAGATTCTGCCAAGCTAAGTTATGAAGTGTTATAAGGGGCTGTTTGGTGAGATAAAGTGGAACGGAACTTGAACCCTTAGGTATCAAGTTTCACTCTTTTGTATGTGGTGAGCACTTTAAGGGGATGAAACTTAAAGGTATCAAGTTCCCCCCAATCTTAAGGAACTTGAACCCTTCCATTTCCATGGGGGTTCAAGTCCCCAACCCTCTGTAATCAACTTCATCGTCGTCATCATCATCATCATTATCATCATCATCATTAATTATTTTTATTAATAATAATTATTATTAACATTAATGATATAATTATTAATAACATTAATAACAAGTGTTATTGTAGTTATTATTTATTAATAATAATAATAATAATAATAATAATAATAATAATAATTATTATGAATATTAATTAATAATTATAATTATAATCACTAATTATTATTTATAATATTAATCATTATTATTATGATTAATGACATCAAAAATTATGATTATAATGATTAAATATTACAAATAATATTAATTAATAATTATAATTATGATTGATAATTATTATTTTTATTATTAATTACTACTACTAATAACTTTCCCCCTCCCCTTTCTCTTACTTCGGTAATTGGCTTTTCAATCGTTTCCCCTTCAAACCTTTTCCCAAAACTGTTTTTGTGGGTCTTATGGAATCAACCTCTCTATGGGTAGAAATACCGGTAGAGGTAAGGTTGCCTACAGCTGGATCTCCCCAGACCCCGCGAAAGCGGGACCCACTTTGGGAGTTTGTTGTTGTTGTTGTTTGTACTAATAACTATAATTATGATTAATAATAATTATTTTTATTATTAATTATTATCAATATTTATAATTAATAATAATTAATAATATTAATTAATAATTATAATTATAATTATTTTTATTAATTATTATTAGTAATAATAATAATTAATATTATTATTATTAAGTATTATTTTTTAATTAATTAACATTATTAATAATATTTATAATTAATAATAATGAATAATATTAATATTAATATCAATATTAATAACTATTATGATAATGTTAATTATTATTTTTATTATTAATTATTATTATTATTATTAACATTTATAATTAATACTAATTAATAATATTCATATTAATATTAATAATTATTATGATTATTATTTGTATTAATAAGAATTATTTTTGTAAATATTATTATTAATGTTTATTAATATTGATAATTATTATGATTAATTCTTGTTATTAATAATAAATATTGTAAATTTTAAATTATTATTATTAATTATTAATTTTAATTATTGCTAATATTAACAATAATTATTTTTGTTGTTAATAATAATAATAATAATAATAATAATAATAATAATAATAATAAT
>JACYFF010031954.1:89586816-89597308 GCA_017589665.1 Selenicereus undatus
TAATAATAATAATAATAATAATAATAATAATAATAATAATAATAATTAATTATTATTAATATTAATATTTATTATTATTAATAGTAATAACAATGTTTATTATTATCATTTTCATTAATATTACTGTTATTATTGTTATTAATCATTATTTTTTTTAAAAATAAAACATATTTGATTCTACTTCATAATTTATAGCCAAACAATAAAGATTGGAACTTGATTTCATTCATTTTTTCTCCAAACACATGAGTTTAGGATTCAAGTTCCAGCCTTCATCCCTCAGGGATCATCCCTTGATTCCATTTCATTCCATTCCATTATTTTCTCGCTAAACAGGGCCTAAATGTGTTATGTGTGGCCCCCTTCCCTCTTGAAATTGTTGAATGATGCTATGTGAATGACTTACGAACTTAGTAACCTTTAAAAGGGTCGTTAAAAGCTTGCTTTCACCATTTTGAATGTTTCTAAAGGTTCACCAATTGGCTGTGGGTTTGTAAGATGTTTGTAGCCTAAAATGATCCTAAATCGTTGAACTAAAAAGTAACAGACCCAACTGAATAGTCGATAGATTTAGAAAGTTTAAAAGCGAACAAAAAGTGAGTTCGAAAGTGTTTTAAGGCTTTGGTTTGTTTATGTCCCTTTCTTTGGGTTCAAAAAGGATTGAAATGAGGTGAAAAAGGGCAACTGAAGGAGTTTTATTACGAAACTTAGTTTGAGTTATATGCTAGCTAAGTACTTTAAGTTTCGAATGAGTTTGGAATTGCGAGTTAGCAAAAGAACCATAACCAATAGTAGGGTTATTGGCTATTTTGCTAGATAAGCATATATATGAATAAGTATGAGTATGCATTTATGTAAGTAATTATGTTTATGTTTACGTGTACGTGGAGGAGCTACTCTAGAAACTTTAAGCTAAGTATGAGATGCAGGGATGGTGGCTCAGTATCCCGCCTGGCATAACATAAGCTATGTTAAGATAACTCAGGGATGGTGGTTTGAATCCCGGTTGAAGTCTAAGTACGTGAGTTATGTCTCAGCATAGTATGATGTCTGTTTGGATAGGCGTATGTTGCAGCTCGAGTTTGGTCGACTCGGGATGGCAGTGCCAAAGTGCCTCTAAGAGTCTAGTCTCGTCACTTATGTGATCAAATCGTTATGTGTGTTTCTTTTAATAAACGATGATCTTACGCCAAGGGTATTTTCCTAATGAATATGAAAAGCAGTTCACATTTCGCCAATTTAAGTATTTCAGGAAGAAGGAAAGTTTTTAAGGGACATTAAGAGGCCAGACTGAATGAAATGTGAAAAGCTTATAAGGGTCATTACAGGATCAAAACGAAAGAGATTCTTTTAAAGAATATGAGCCTTAAAGAGGATATGAAAAGAGTTTTTATGAGCCCAAAGAGGTTAAGTAAAGTATTTTCAGAAAAAGAAAGAAGGATTCTTGTGCATGTCTTGTGATTAAGATTCTAAGTACAACATGACCATATTTTTATAATGCGTCAAGCATATGAGTTTGAATGTGCATGTTTTGTGAAAGAAAGCTCCTTGTATAATCTCTACTCCATGTGTTTAAGCATCTTGTATGAGTGAATTAGATAGATAATGCATAAATCACGAATTATATCACGTAACCTATGAAAGAAAGTTCTTGCTTAGCCTCGTTGCTTGCTTATGTGTTTGACTGCTTCTTAGTAAAGGAATTTAGTCATTCAGGGACCTAGAAATGGTTTGAGTGGTTAGAATGAGGTTTACGGGTAACGATCCGTCCTTGGGGACTATGTTTACTTAATATGATGGTAAAGTATGAACACGTGATATATGACTATTAAAGATATTATTGCCTGCAACAGTTTTGGCTTTAAGGAGTCAGAGAATACTCATTGAGCGTGTGGTTGCTCATCCCACTGCTATTTCCCCCTTTTCCCAGGTTTTAATTATGATAGATAGAAGTCATTTTACAAATGCCAAGTCGGAATCTACCCTTACTTGATGAGGTGTCACGTGTGCACATATAGAAGTGGATTTACATATTAAATGACGTAACATGACGTATTCCTAGTTTGTAATTGTATGTATACAAGGACTCTAGTTCAGGTAATGCATATTATTTATGAGTTGCTCTGTATAGCCATGTGAGCCAACCATCTTATTAGTCAGTTGTCTTTTTAATTGAAGTTGTCTACGTTTTGGGATGTAAACCCATTACTCTGGTTGTGTGAACCGTTGAGTTGTATCTTTCATTTCTCTTTTATTAATGAACTATAGTGAGTTGCTCGTTGAGTTATGAACTCCGGCGTGTAGCCGTTGAGCTTATTTTAGAATGTTTTACACTTCCATTGATTGTAGGGATTTATTGTAAGATTTTTAGCCTGAAAACGATCAGTTTTTAGGGGAGGCTCTGTCTGTTTCCCCCCCAAAATTAGGTAGGAAGTAAGAAAACGTAATGATCCTAACCGTAGGGGCTGGAGGCGTTACAGTGGGTTTTCATTTTCCACAAATTTTCCTCCCTTTTTTGCTAGGAAAATTATGTTGCCTAAAATTTGCTTATTTTCCATCAAACTTTCCATCAAAACTTTTTTATGTAGTTTTCTTCAATCCAAGCATTAGAAAGGAAGTCATTTTCCAAATTGATTTTCTTTCCTTCATATTTTCTAAGGTCCAAACATAGCTTAAGGGAGAGTAAATAAGATTAAGCTACTTACCCTTGTTTGAGAGTTTAAGTAGAGTAAGGGCCTACCCTTGTTTGGGATAATAGGAGAGTAAATAAGAGTAAATGAAGAAATTAACACATATACTCTTATTAAATTAAAATATATTATACTTAGTTTTATGAGGATAAATATGTACTTATGTCATTACTTTCTCTCCCTTACCCCTCCTTGTACCCCATTTTAGAGAGTGCAGAAATGGAGAATTGAGGAGGGTAAAGAGGGAGTTCTTAGGCTACTCCACCACCTATGTTTCAATTTTGTTAAGAACTACCACCTATTTTAATTTTTGTTTAAGTTTGCCACTGATATTTCATGTTATGTTCATAACCAACACTATACCCCACACAACCGGCTCCAGCAGATCTCCACCTATTTTCTTTTTGAAAAAATGAGAATGCATAGAGGTGAGAATGGAATTTCAGGAAAGATGTGTAAGATCCCCCGTTCTTTATTTTACGTTAAGCTGATTATCCCGCTTTTTACGTTATAAAATCGTATTTTTAATAGTAACTGTATGAGTTAATTGATTATCGATGTGCTTTTGAGAACTATAATTTTATAAAAAGGGATTTTTATCGCTATTATTGATTTCAAAGTTAATTCATACTATTTATACCTTTAAATTATATCGATAGTTTAATTTAGTTGTTATTCGATTTATTTAGTCATTTCCCGAGTACGATTAGGTTTTCAGCCTTAAAATTAGTTTCGAGGTTTCTTAAAATCGAACCTAGACGTATTTGGGATCGAATGTTTGATTGAGGGTTATATTATCGATTTGGGTTTAGAAATTTGGATATGAAATAGACTGGCGGTATCAAGCATTGAACAGTTTAGGATGGAAATAGAAGTGGGAGGGGCATTTTTGTAATTTTGCAAACCCCCTTTATTTCTTGGTTTCTCCTCCTTCTCGGTCACAATAGCCGCGAGTCCCCTCTCTCTCCTCTGCGTCTCCACTTCTCCTCCTCCCTCATGGACACCAGGCGATCTGAGCGTGTCTTCTTCCTTCCCCACCATGACCGTCGCCACCGGCAAGTCGGGAAGGACCACGGCAGTCCCCTGCACCACCGCCGACCACCACCGTCTCCCTCATCTTTCCACCTCACACACGCCATACTCTCCGGTTTTAAGCCTCAATCTGCCTCTTTGGGCTGCCGACGACCAACTCTTACCAAGGTTGAGCGAAAATCGGCCGTGGCTGGGCCGATTCTGGCGCAAGGACGGCCGGACACTCGGCCGGAATTATGCATGTGCGAAATCGCGAGTTAGGGTTTTGGGTTTGGGCTAGGTCGAGTCAGGCGCGAAGAGTGGAGAAGTATCTGGCTGTTGATGTTCGGTTTTGGCCTCAATTTAAGCTAAATTGCCTGTCTCTAGCATGGAATCGAGGTGGGTGTTCCTCGCCTCCTAAATTAGTATTAATTTCGAAATCGTTTTAAGCTTTAAGTTGCGATGCATGCTAAGTTTAGTTAGTTTATACCTGAAAACGACTTCGAATCGTTAAACGTTAGTTTAGTTGATTAAAACCCGAAAATGACTTGAATCGATACATGTTAATCTAGTTAGTCGATGCCTGAGATGTTGATTCGAAGTTAATTTAACGTGTTTAGCATCGATTCAAGTTAATTAGTTGATGCATGAAAAAGAATTAAAAACGAAGTTAGTTTAACATGTTTAGCTTCGATTCAAGTAATAAGTAATGCATGAAAAAAGATTAATTTCGAAGTTATACGAACATGCTTAGTTTCGACTCAAGTTAATTGGTTAACATGTGGAAAAGAATTAAATTGGAAGTTGTTTAAACATGTTTAGCCTTGATTCGAATTAAAACTAGCCAATGCATGTAATCGAATTAAATGTGAAGCCATTGAAATATGTTTAGTTTCATTCAAGCCCCTTTTTAGTACGTTCATGCTTAGGGAAGTTTCCTTCGAAATGCATCGTATACGTTAGATTTAAATCATGTTCGATTTACTTAGTAAAGTGTTGTCGACTAATGACTAAATATGGTTATATGTGGCTGAAAGGTGCTGTTTGCTCAGGTAAGAGCTTAAACCTTACTCTCTTTTATATAAGCCAATGTGATAACATATTGTGATTAATAAATTGATGAATCAAGCTAGTAGTTGGATGGTTTGAGGACAACATTATGAGCGTTTGAGGTCTTGTGGTACGGTGAAAGTGAGGAGGGAGACTGGGTTGTGAATTAACCGCAATCGTGAGGATTGCGAGGCCATGTGTGGCTCATTGTGTTGAATTGATATAAAGTGCTTAAATGTGATATATGTGATATATGTGATATATGTGCTTAAATGCTCAAATTGCATTATGTGTATAAGAGTGAGTTTTTCAGAGAAATATTTCATGTTTTGAAATGATAGTAGCCATAGCTATTACTGCATGATGGCCTATTTTAATTAAATGAAAACAGTTTGGGAGTGAACTCGCTTGAACGGGGGAATCCCTAAAGAGTTTTAAAAAGGTATGAGTTATACGTTGAATGATTTTACTGTTTGAAATGCAAAGTTATTAGCCGTTATGGCCGATACGCTTTAAGTGGCTAAGATAATGTGCTGCGGACAATATGATATGATATGAACGATGTTATCCTAGGGGATAAGTCCGGATAAACCCTAGAGGCCCTGACGAGGGCTAATGTAATGGTCCGAGATGTTATATGTAGCCATCCCGGGAGTAAGAGCTTAAGCGTGAGCGTTAGGTCTCACTATGGGGTCGAGAATAGTTCTCACTCGATCAACACCCTGTAATGATCTTATGCCAAAAGTATTTTCCTACCAAGATAAGAAAAGCAATTGGCCTATGCCATTTTATATGTTTTAAGGAAAAAGAATGTTTTATGGGCCCAAAGAGGCCAGTTGAATGAAATGTGAAAAGTTTATAAGGGTCAATATACGACCAATATGAAAGAATATGAGCCTCAAGGGGCTAAGAGAAGGGTTTTTATGAGCCTTAAGAGGCTAAATGAAACGTTTTCAAAGAAAGCAAAGAAAGTTTTCTTTGTATGTTCTATGCTTTTCTTATGAATGATATGTGAATGAAATGTTAAGTAAGATACGATTACGAAAAAGACGGCCTTATGAGCATGTTTTATGCATAACCTATGAATGAGACTTGGAATTTGCGTGTGCCTTATGCATATCATATGAATACGAAATGAAATCTCTTTTAAAAAAGGGCAAGAGCCTTAAGAGGTTAAGAAGATGTTTTCAATGAAAGAAAGAAAGTCTTGAATGAATGCTTTATGAAGTGATTCTTAAGCATGTTGAAAGTGGATTCCAATATCATGTGGCCTCATTCTTTTCCATATCAAACCTGTCTGATTAAAAGTGCATATTAAGTATATAAGTGATACTGTATTCAATGTTATTGCTTTAGAAACACATGATGAGTAAGCAAGTTCCTAGCATGCCAACCTTAATCGAAGCTTAGAATCTATCATGCTTAAATGTGTAGCCAAGAGCCTACGAGCTGGGGTATGTGGTTTAATACCATGTTAGTATTGCTTAACTGCTTGTTAGTCAAAGAACTTAATCATTCAGGAGTCTAGAGATGTGTTCGAAGGGTTAAAATGAAGTTATGTTTAGTAATGTCTTCATAGGAATTCTACAAATGCCTAATACAATATTAAAGTATGAAAACGTGATATGTGACTAGTAAAGGTATTATTTGCCTACAACGGTTTTGGTTTTAAGGGGGTTAGGGGGCACTCACTGAGCGTGTGGTTGCTCATCCCACTACTCTTTCCCCTTTTCCCCCAGGTTTTCTTTATGACAAGAAGAAGTTGAGTCAGCTGGAATCGATTATCGCTTGCAAAGTGTCATTTGTGCCTACTTATGTCTTCAACGAGTCATGTAAAGTATTTTTATATTATAAGCGTTTGTAAATAAAACTCTAAGTTCATGTAATACATATTGGTTATGAGTCGCTCTGTATGGCCATATGAGCCAACCATCCGGTCAGTTAGATGTCTTTTGGTTGAAGTTGGTTATGTTTTGGGATGTAAACCCCATACTCCGGTTGTGTGAATCGTTAAGTTGTATCTCTTACTGTTTCTGTATTAATGAACTATTCTGTTTGGTATACTCCGAGCGGGTGGCTCGTCGAGTTATGAACTCCGGCATGTGGCCGTTGAGTTATGTTTTAAATGTTTACGCTTCCGTTGATTTACAGGGACTTTTGTAAGGCGTTTAGCCTGGGAATGTTCAGTTTTCAGGGAAAATTCTGTCCGTTTTGTCCCAAAATTTAAGTAAGAAGTTAGGAAAACGTAACGCTTTCGGCCCTAGGGGCTGGGGGTGTTACAAGATGTTTTCTGTTTCAACTTCATGGCACCTAAATCTAATTTTCTATAGAGCATTTTATCAAACACTTGGCAGGCAAATTCTCAAAAAGATGTTTCAATCTCAGGAAACTTACGACTAGCCAAAGAATAGAGCTTTACACAACAAATTAATGAATACTCAATACAAAGAGTCAATCAATAAGCTATTTTGAAACCAATGCATCCCAAGAAATCAAGCAAGAATCATCAAAATTTATCATATAATCATCATCCCCGCTTTTTCGCCTTCTCTTATTCTGATTTTTTTCCTTTTTCGTCATCATCATCAATCACACTAGGATTTTACACCAAAATGTGGGATTAACTTAAGAACCCAACTACCCCCTCTAATTGATCTCCAAATTTAAGATGGAAAATTGATTATCTAATCACAACAAGAACATTTTTGCACATCATCATCACCTCTGCATAGCTCAGTACTCTCTCATCCCACTAGAAATGACATCATCTTAAGCTGGTGAAGAAGAACAATCAAGAAACATACTTTGAGATTCCACAAGCTTCATAATTTGAGCAATACCTAATTTTCGATACTTTGGTTTTGTGGGTCTTAAGGAAATGATGGCTGGGCATCAAACAGAAGGAAATGATGGTAAGGCCAAAGAGCATATCGCGTCGTCGCGAGAGGATCATCGGACTATGGTGGTGAAGGGGTAGAGGTAGTGGAGGAGAGATGGGATAAGGGGGTTTGGGGAGGAGAGAGAGGGTAGGGTGATAAACAGGTTAGGAAAGTATGGGCAAAACCAGTAAACAAAAAAAAAAAGAAGAGAATTATAGGAAACCTGTGATAATTGGTCTTTTGAGGCCTGGAGTGGTACTTTCAAAACAGAGGAATGAGGTTAGTGGTAAATTTGAAGAAAAAATGATGTGGGTGGTATTTTTGAACAAAATTGAAATATGGGTGGTGCAAAGGTGTAAGTACTCGGTAAAGAGCAAGAGTAACTACTCTTTTCTGCTCCTTACTCTCCCATTCTTACCCCCAATCATTGGTTAAAGAGAGTATCTACTCTCCCTTACTCTCCCTTTCTCCCTTCTACTCTCCATCCAAGTACTAAGCTAATGAATGCTAATTGGTGCGCTGCTGATCAGTGTCAAATGATAATGATAACTACTGTTGGACGGGCCTGATTAGATTAGGCCCGACGGCCACTTAAGTCGCCTAGGGCGACAACCCTAGCTACCCCCTAACCTATATAAAGAGGTTTAAGGGGGTTAGCCTAGAGTGCGAAACATATTGATAACACTCCTTTCTCTTTCCTCACGGTTACCCTACCATCACTGCTGGGTATTCGGGTTTAGGATGTGGACGTTATAAGGTGACTCTAGTAGCCGCCGGGACTTATTATTACTGAAGAACTGGTATTCTTATTGTGGGCTATTATCGACACTATAATTCCGCATCCAGGTTAGTCTTGAATTTAATTCCTACAGTGGTATCAGAGCCAAAACTGTTCGAATTAGTCCCGACTGATTGACTAATAATCTGCTAAACCTGACCAGTTCAAAGCATGCTCGTTTATTCGTTCAATTTGCTTAATTTCTGTAATTATGCAACCCCAAAATCAAACCATCATGCTTACATGATCAAAGTTTGAATTTTTTTTTGATTCGTTCAATACAAACTGTTAAAAGCATGCTTGTTTATTCAAAGTCTGTTTTTTTTATTCGTTCAATACAAACATGCCAGTTTATTCAAATTTTTTTTTATCTTGCGAATTGTTCCCGATTGATTGATAATCTGTTAAAACTGGTTTGTTCAAGCATGCTTGTTTAGACGATTACTTGCCTAATTTTTGTAATTATGCAAAGAAAAAGCATGCTCCTGTCTCTGTCTACCCAACCTTAGAATTAAAATTTTTTGTTGGTTATGGGTATTACGCAAATCACCCTATTTTCGGATGATATGTTCATAATAAATTGTTCAAAATTATTGAACTTCAATATTAGACAAATTCATGCTTCCGTGAATAGAACTAAACATGTGAATAGAAATGCAAGCATATTTTCATTCGAAGCCACACGCAACAAAGCATGAACTTGAAACCCTAGCTTCCCCACCCAGGCCCCAAATCTGGAATCCTCTGCCTTGTTCTCGACCTCGACTTATAAAAAGGAAAAAGGTAAAAGAAATTGAGAATTAAAACCATACCCATCAGAACCACCATGGAGGGGCGGTGCGTGACCGTCACGCGCCACCAACGAAGGTCAATTCTCGATCTTCTTCCTCCCAGAGCCCATAATCATCGCCGATCTACGTAAACTCCACCGAAAGAAACCGGCAATCACCGTTTAAGGAGGCGCGTAAGATCACGCGCAACCACCTCTGTGGCGTGTCTAGTGCGTGGGCGTCCCCTTCAAGCATAGATTTGGCCGATCTAAACAAACCTCAAGGGAAAGAAGTAGAAAGACGCCATTAGAGGAAGCATGAGAAACTACGCCCCACCGCCTCAGAGGCGCGTTTGCCGCGTAGGTACCTTCCTCAGGCTAAGATTGGGTCGATCTACACCAGAGTTGCTTCGGTCCTTGCCGAGTTTGCGTAGATCTAGGCTCTCGGGGTGGCAGTGGTCGTTGCATCATGTGGGAATTCCTGGGGCAATCGACAATGGTGGGAACAGCAGTCGCGCTCGTGGAGTAGGGGAGGAGCTTGGTGCTCCATTCCCATGGCCACGACGCAACAAAACACCAGAGCAACGGGGATGGGCAGAGAAGTCGAAGAGAATAGAGAGAGAATTCCAGGCAGAGGGAGAGAGAAGGCCTCGGGTTAAAGGATGGGGGGACGAAAGGGAGTGGAGGGGGAGGGGAGGGTTAGAACTAGTGAAGTAATTCACTAACATGGCCCCCCACGGGTCCTTAAACCGGTTCTGGACCGGTTTTTTGGCGGGTTTTTATTTTATTTATCTCCCCCCCTGTTCATTAAGTTTATGGGTTGGTTTTTGAATGGGTTTTTCCTTTTAGGGCCGGTTTGCTTCTTGTCACATTTCAATGATATGGGTCAGGCTATTTTTGACTGTTTTGGATCAAATTATTTTTCAATCATTGCTGATTAATTATTATCATTAGTCATGGCATGATTTTAATTGAATTATAATGATATTCAAGTTGATAAAGTTTCATGCATATTAATTCATTCGTTGAATTAGGGTTTCAAATCAGTTTTAATCCTGAATGTCTGAATTAGTTACAAAATATTAATATGTTTAATGTCGTATATAAATTCGTTTTATATATGTGTCAACCTGAAATTTTCATGCCAAATAACTTGTTATCGATCAATTGGGTTAAAATTATATGAATTCTTTTCATATATATGATTAGTGTGTATGACGTACATTTGTTTTACTCGAACTCAATAGATATCTATGTGATATAAAGATTCCTTTGGTCGGTAAATGAATATGTTTCATAAGTTATATTATATAAA
>JACYFF010031954.1:89610425-89622058 GCA_017589665.1 Selenicereus undatus
CATGCTCGTCATCGGTTGTGTTGTTGGCATATTATTGAAAATTCAAGAAAAAACATTGGAGGCCTTAGATCAAGTGAAGGATTCATTAAGATCTTTAATAGAGTTTTGATGGAGTGTGACACCGTGGATGAGTTCCAACATTTTTGGCAAAGGTATGTAAATGTTGAAGATTATTAATCTTATTATAAAGGTTTTGTGTAAATGATTGTGTACTTCATTATATTGGCCTTTGTTACCTTGTTTGTGTGCTAATATCAGTATTGTTACAAGGGCCAATTCTATTGTGTTATTGTTAGTAGCATCACAAGAAACTTTTTGTTTAGTACTTTTAATTTCAATGATACTTATGGAACAGGTGAGTATATTTTTTATTTATTTTGGATAGTGCTCATGATGGTTTTTGTTAATTTCAGGATTATGACAAAGTACAGTTGCAGTAATAATCGATGGCTTTGTAACTTGTACAGTTTACGAGAGAAATGGTGCCCTGCTTTTTCGAAAGAATATTTTTCCAGAGGTGTATTGTCTTCACAAAGGAGTGAAACAACAAATAGATCTTTGAAAAGAAGGTTACGTGCGACAGCTGATCTTTGTGACTTTTATAATATATTTTGTGATGTTGTATCTGAGTGGAGGAGCAAAGAGAATGGTGAAGATCATAGATGTAGCAAAGGTACTGCAGAAACGGTGTTTCCTTCAGTGAACATCTTGAAACATGCATTGTCTGTGTATACAATTGAAGCCTTCTTGATGTTTGAGAAGGAGTTTATTGATGGTGCATCACACAGTTACAAAGAAGTTGGCAATTCTTCTTGTCACATGTCTTTTGAGGTGTGGGGTGCTAAGGCGGTGAGTGAATCTCAGGGAGAAGAGCCATATGAGTTTCGACATATTGTTACGTTTAATAACGAGCAAGGTATTATTGACTGCACTTGTAAGATGTTCACAGAGGTTGGGCTTTTGTGTTCCCATTGCTTAAGGGTGCTACATGCATGTTGTATTGAACAAGTGCCAAATCGGTACATAAACAAGAGATGGTGTAAGGGTATAAAAGATGGTGAAATCCTTGATTTGGGAAACTCTGTTGGGAAAGAGCCAATAGTTTGCTCTTCTGTTTGGAAGACGCAAATGATGAGAAAAATGAATTCATTAATAACAGCTAGCCAAATAAACATGAATGCGAAGGCTCATTGTGAAAAGCATTTTATAGAACTCAAGAAATTAATTGAATTTGATGTGGGTTCAATACATTGTGAGGATGATACACATGGGAAGAATTGTAATTCCTCACAGAATGTGCTAAATCCTCCTGGATCTCGTCAAAAAGGGGTTAGAAATAAGAGGTTTAAGAGTATAGTTGAAAAAAAATGTGCTCAAGTTAAACGGAGAAAGACAAATAAGTTGTCAATGGAAGCTATGGCTTCTTCTACATCGACTCCCCAGGTACTCTTTCTGCACCAATTTTGTTATAGTTATTGAGAAATTGTGATGGTTTCATTGTTGTCATTGATTGATTATATATTAGGTTGTCAATAATGAAATAAGTGTTGATGACCAAAGTTGATTGTTTTTTTTAAGTTTTCTTTACTTGTATGTAGTTTGTGGTGTCTCATCGTATTATAATGATCAATTGAACATTCTTTATATCTTACTCAAATATGTGTCCAAGAAGTTGTTTGCTATTCCTTGTGAAACTTATGTGTAGTTATTATACATGTGGATTAACCTATGTTATTTATATGGTTTATTCAAGTTGTAGGGATGTTTGCAAACTTTTCAGTTTTTTAAGAGTTGTTATTGATTTTTTTTTTCATATTATTGGTATGTGTAGAACGAATTATCTTTTCCAAGTGTTCCTTCTTATATTGGTGCAAATTACTCACAAATGATTTGACAGGTATGGCAGTGATATTGTTATTTATTAATACATATATTTGTTATGTCGTGAGGAACTAGTTAATTACACATTTTGTATAGCAGAGTACAGCATCACCATTTAACCTGCCATCCACAAGTATGCACATTCAACACCATAGTGATTAGGTAAATATGAGTTTATTCATATTGTTTTGATTGGTCATATGTGTTCATGTCATTTTAGGCTAGTGCTTAGCATTGAGTTCTATAGTGAACAACGTTATAATAAAGTGAATATTAGTGAATGATTTTGATAATAACAATGAATAATATTCCATGGTATTATGATCAGCAATATTGATGTTGTAGGCTTTATTATTGAGGTATTGGTTTATTGTTGAGGTATTTATCTCAATTTATGGCTTTTTCCCCTTCATGTAGGGTGCATCTCCATTGATGTCGTTCCATCCGGCGTACCATTTTAATCCATCAAATGGCAATTCTGTGGTTATGCGAATGACGGTTCCACCAGTATTCCCTCAATGGCATGCTGGGAAGTTCCTTCCAGATGCTGCTCCTAATGATAAACATTGAAAGTGCTGTTGTGGAACTGAAGCATTTTATGTTTGTATTGTTTAGTGTTGATATTACAAGACATGGATTGAGGGTTCAAGACATTGTGAGATATGTTTAGGAGACATTATAGTGTTCTTGCTCAGCTTTAGCACCTATTGTATCTAAGTTTGGTTTGGATTTTATGTTATATTACAACTTAGTTATAGCTGTCTTGTTCCATGATTTGAAGAAGCATACATGATTTGAATGGCAAATTAACACAAGGTGGCACAATATGTTGCATTTGATTACTCTTTTTAACAATGTCTCAGACTCCTGATCAGATATATGGAGAGGGAAACCAGCTGCTTCTTACATCTAGTGCAATTTAAGTGCATTAATGATCACAGCAGATCATGCACAGAGGGAACACAGATCATGGGATTTTAGCATACTTGGTAACCATGTGTTAGGTACAAGCGACATGAGAGGTGTTTACTACACACTAGAAGATCGTTGATATTTGGCCCCTGAATGCTTTATTCGTCATCATTGAAGCAAAGTAAGTGAAACACAATCTGCTATCATTAGAGAGTCCTGTTGTATGTTCCAAATTATAGAGGGTGATGATCTAAACATAATGACAATTTCTATAAAAGGAGAACAGTCAAGACCATAAAGTTGCTTCGGACTCGTAGGAAAGACCATATCCTAACAGTCTTCAGAAGTGAAATTAGGCTCAGTTAACTATTGCAGGTTTATGAGGGGTGGCAGCCTCTTGGGAATTTTTGTGTTGTGCGGTGCCATGTCACAGATTCTGTAAGTTATTAGCTGTAAACCTTGATGCATTAATGGCAACACCGAAATGCAGTGAGCTTCCCTCTTTAGTGGCCAGAGCACTCTTCAGGCAATCTTCAGCCTCTTGCAAGCTTCCTTCTGAAATATATCTGTCATGGTGCCTGTAGTATAGTGAACTTTTCCATAAATCATAAGTAAATCAACAAGCATGGCTATCGATGCAATTTGCTTGCATGCATGAGTAGACATCCACCAAAATCTTCTAGAAGATGTAGTTCATACTGAGTCTTTCATATTTCATGTTCTGCTCTATCATATTGCAAGCACTTGACTGATTGAACATCCATGTGTTCCAAAAGCAACTGTAATGCAAAATTGACGGTTTCCTTTAACATTGTGTCATTACACAACTAACTTCTTTAATATGATCTTATAGAGGAGCACTATTGCTGCAGCTTTTATTGTGCCATTTATCTGTGCTGGAATTCTGCTTTTGCTGCTTCGAGTATTTGGACCCGTAGCCTATTGAGTTCACTTTCCAATATCATTGCCGCATATCTTGAACGTAGGTACCGGACAAATTCATCCTGCGTTTTGGACATATTTGACATATTCATCAAAATTTAGAAATACATAATATGTCACATATGAAAATTGGTTTAAAGGTAATGGGTTGCTGTATTTGTTTTCAATACCATCATCTGCACTTGTCTCTGCAAATACTACTACTCAGGATGAACAGGACCTTTCAAACAATGAAAAATGAAAAGAGAATATGCAATTCTTCCTCCAAATATCATAAATGAAATCAACAGAACAAATTTGGGAACTGGACATTGACTGCAAAGGCATTAGATAATTCAACTATGGCAGAATGCAAATGAACAGCCAACATACTCAACTTCACTTGACAACTGGTTATCACTGAGAATAGGTATGCAGCAACAATATTTTAGATTATTTTCCAATCAAATGCCTGCTGAACTTCAGTGTAGCATTCTTTTAACCTCAAATAAAGTCAACATAACCAATAACCTCTAGGCAATATTTGGAGAAGGATACTTTTCCACTCTTGACCAAATGAGATGCTGTAGCAGTGGCTAAAGCATAGGCAGAGGCAGACACACTATAAATGTCATAACTATGGCAGTGTGCTGGGTTGAAGGGTTGGAAACAGCTTGCTTGCTTTTAATGCCCCTCGTGATCACAATATCCATGTGTAGTTGTAGAACGGTAAAGACTTCTATTATTAACATACATCATAGATATTCCAAAAGCTTCTATATGCTACCATAAAATGTAAAATTTACCTTGTTAAATTCAAACCCGGGTCTCCAGTTCTCGATTTGGCCTCCACGAAATGTCTCCATGTGGCGTATGGCGTAGATTCCACAATCATGAATGTTTGTGTTATCTTGCCAAGATAGCTTCCAAAACACTAGGCTGAATTTCTTCAAGTTTGTCCCTTTTTTATGCCCTCCATTCAGTAAATAGCTTGAGAACAAATTGGTCTACAAGTGATATGTGAAGTTATTAATGCATAGAATTATTATTTAGAGTTAGGGTTATTGTTAATAAGGAATACGTACCATGGTCATAGCACAACTGCGATAATTTGACGTTGGATTTTTTTCTGGTATTCGGTTGTCAAGGACAACCACTTTCCTTGCCATGAAGTCGTAACAGATGACAAAAAAATGATTTTCTCTCAGAATTGGAAAAAAAACCTGCATGCCGTATAAAAATTATGAAGTTATGCATGTACATGTTATTAAGACATTATGCTGTGCATGTCATAAGAATCCCAACATAAGTGTTCATTTTATGGTCAATAGGAATAGGCTAAATAATGTGCCAAGTAGAGCTTCGTACAATGTTCACTTCATTACTTAATTGCCTGTTCACTATTTCTTTCAATATTGTTCAGTTAATTAATTCAAACTAGATTGTCTATGGATTCTCTACAATGTATGGGGATATTGGTGATAAAGTAACTTATCTGACCAAGTACAACTAGGTTATCAAAGTATATAAGATGTTCCTTGTGAGCATTTAGCAGGTTCATTAAGTACTTAATGCTTGTTCACTATTGGACTATTAGTTTGTTCATTGTTCTTTTTATCTTGGTGTACTCGATTAGGATTGTTTACTCTAGATTTCAAAGGCACTTGGCACACAATGTGTGACTTGGATATCATTCATGGTAATCATGGGGTGTCCATTGATGTTTGAGCTTCTTGGAATTCTTAAACGTGTACAAGCCCTTAGGTGTGAATGTCAGAGTCAAATGTGGTCCATTCAAACAACTTGCAGTTGATATTAAAATATTATACAATTCATAAATGCTATGGAACTCACCAAATTTGATTCATCCAATTTCAGCCAGGAATATCTTTCTCTTTCAAGGTCCAATACTGTCTTGAAGGCCCTTGATAAATCTGTTGAACCTTTCTCTATAGCCATCTAAAAAAGCAAACAACCCATGTTAATGATCATAATTTAAGATGGGTTGTATTTGTGTTAAATATATTTTCTGTTCATCTTGGTTAACTTACGTAAACATTTGTACTGAAGAACATCCTTTTTGGCGCACTTGGATTCCTCCTCCTTTCCATCCAATTTAGGATGAGACATAGTACATCCACTATAGGACTTTCTAAGTCCTGATTTGTTCCAGCCATGGTCGCGAACCCCTCCCTAAATATCCACAATCTTTTGTCTTCTTCTTCATGGTCATACTCAAAAAGTCTCTCCCTATACATTCAATTATTTTGTTAGTATGGGAGGGATCAAAACATGAACAAAAAAAATTCAGTACAATGTTGTGTTTGAACAGTATAATTTAATTTCATTATATGAATGTATTATTGACAAGCAAACTACAAGTATGCTAATGGCTTCACAATATTGGTTGTGGTTAGAGGCACCAAATGCAATACAGATGACTGTGGGAACTGTGTATTAAGTAGTATAAGGCAAATAACTCTGACAATATCAGTTGTGTATTCACTCTATGTATGTTAATGGCTTTAAATTATCGATTGTGTATTGTGTATTCATTATGTATATGCTAATGGCTTTACACTATCAGTTGTGGTCAGAGGCACCAAATGCAATGCATATGACTATGAGAACTAATATGTGGTATGTGTCAACTAAAATTATTAGAACAATTGAAAAGCAATTCTCTAGATCATCTTCCTACTGCATGTTTATGCTTATGTCTTTCAGTGGTTCACTATGTATTAAATAGCCTTAGGCAAATACGCCTATGATGGTGTTTTGAATACCATGTTTGGTTACATGTGAGTATTGTAGTAAAGCATTCAGCTTGGAATCATGCTCAACACCACCTGTGTATTTGTGATCATGTATATTACAATGTCTGACTAGTACTTCCACCCAATGCCCTGTTTTTGTTTCTTAGGTGGTGCATTGCAACAAGGTATCTGAAAGTGCACGTGTTTGGGACTTATGTTAATTTCAGCACATTATCAGAGAGTCTAACCTGTCATGTCTACTGCAATTGAGTAAGATGTCATGTGTATTTGGAAATAGGATAAAGTGGATCACTTACGTGGAGGGATGCAAATCATCAGGTGGCATAAAAGCATAGTCTACCAACATCACTTGTGATGGTTTAAGCCGATCTCTAGCCTCTATGTGGTCTTTTAGGAATGGTGATCGACATACAAAAGGTGTTTCTTTCACAATCCTCTTTGGCTGCTGCCGTAATACCACCTGTTTTCCTTTCTTGTTTGCCTGATTATGTAGCTCGCCCTTCCGTATGGGTGGTTTTGTTATGCCATGTACTCCTTTCACATCCCTAGGCACAACTTTTTCTGCATTGTGCATGTGTTTGGGACTTTCTTGTGATTTCCCTAGACTGTCATCCATCTCAGTGGCTTGATTTGTGCGCTGATAATATGCTCCAGCAATAGATGCAGTACCAGCTCCTTTGGGTGAAAAGGAAAACTTTAATGTTGCAGGAGTTATGTCTAATGAACGCGATGCACATTGTTCCTTTTCAGGTGAGATGCCAAGGCTGAAACTTGGAGGAGTGAAATCCATTGTTCTTTTCTGCTGCAATTTGTCTTTAGCCATACTTTCTATCTGCTCAACCTGCTCTAGAAACTCTGGACTGCAGAAAAAAGTGTCGTCTGTTGCTAACCAATCTGTTTGCTTCTGAATTGAACATGCTGTGTCACTAGCTGGTGGCTGGGAGGTTCGATTCTGCATCTGTGTCTGGTTGTCCTGTATATAATGAATACGATAAGTTCTTCAAGCTAATTCACAACTTAAATATATAATGCTCGTGCTGTATTGCTTATAAAATCTAAATAGCATATGAGTGTTTTTCACGTTCAATTATTTGGTGCCTGTTAACTAACTCAAATGATATTGAACAGCTTCAGATAGAATCAATCCAAACAATGAATGCAAGAACCAGGGCCAAAAAATAAGCTGCTGTATATGAATGCTTCATTGCTTCAACTAATTGGAATACCATAGTCATAGTCACAGCATAGAAGCAAAGAAAAGAAATCAACCCAATATCTCAGAGAAAACCATTGCATAAACACCCTAAATAACTCACTGCAGAAACTAGGAATCATAAGCATATTATTTGTTTCTTAGCTTATAGTACCTGATCCTTCAACATGGACAAATCTGGATTCCTTCTCTTCTCTAGTTCCCGAGCTTCACCTTCCTAAAAAAACAACGACAAATTACCACAGAATGTTGCAAAATAACTGAGACATGGCAATATATCCCAATACAATATTCATTTACCAACTGAATAACTCTAGTTTAGTTTATGTTATCTGTGGCAGTGAACAGATGTACATATCTCTGCATTGTTTAAGTGGTGTCTAGAAATATAGCCACAAGCCCTTTTATTAGTGGTCGATGCTATAATATAGTCACAAGTTTTTTTTAATCAATTATTGATGGTATAATATTTATAGTAATGGATCATACATGGTTGACATGTATCTTATGTATGACCCTACATACACATTGCCTTTTCAGGTCATTGTCTCGTTTAGAACTAGGGAAAGTGTCAAACTTACCTCTGTCGGCTCATCGTGGACAAGTACAATGCTTTGCAATTTCTCTTTGCAATGTGGACAATACGGACATTGTTGCCCTTTTGATGTAGATGCTGGGGTCAGTTCAGCAGATGGTGCTTGTTGGTGTTGCTCCCCATTCAATTCCTTTAGGTATTGTTGCAAGTCCACATAAGCTAAGCATTTCAGATTTTTATAGTCAAGCCTCTCTATTATTCTGCCCCTCCCATACTGTCCAGCTAATTGTTCATCTCTTTCTTTTTTTTTCACCTTGTCCGTTGGCCAATTTATTGCAGTTGGGAACCACCCCTCCACATTTTCAGCTTTGAACTCGACTCTATCTAAGTAAAACAACTGAAAGAATAGACAAGCATACATATTATGATTCATTATTTACATCCGAAACCCTTTGTTTAACCTTTGCTTGCACATTAAAATAATAAGATGATAGAAGGTGCTTACCATCAGGAACAAGAGTGGACCTGTAAAGAATTTGGTTTTGTCTACCTTCCATTCAATTATTGCATTGTTGAGGCATTTGATCACATATGCACACCAGTTGTATTGTTGTATTTCATTCACAATGCGCAAGTTATTCAACACACGAAAATGACAAGTGCCATTTGCATTTCTAATGATGCAAGTTGATATGGCATATATGATGAAATCTATTACGAATTCAACACCATGCCCACCACGTTCTATAATGGCATACTCCATACTTCCAACCGGTGGTCCTCCGCTTTCAATATTCCATCTTTGCCTCCACTGCTCTAAGAATATTGCATATTCTGTGTCATTTTCTGAAGTTTTCGCTTCTCTTACTTCAAGTGGTCCCATTGGTAAACCTAACGTGGCATGCACATCTTCCTCATATATCAACAGATTTCCATTCGAGAGCTTCAACGAGGTTTCCCATGGGTCATAGTTCTCTAGCAACCATCTCGCTAATCGTTTCGGTATCAATCTTGTTCTCACAGCTAACATTCCTCCAAATCCTGTCTCTCTAATTGCTGACCATTGTTCATGGTCTAGCCTTTCCACCAAATTCAAGAAGCCACCCGGGGCCATTCTATGACGAAGCAGTCCTTTCCACGATTTTGTACTAATAATTGAAAGCTCAAGATTGGGAATGATAGGTTCTTGAACATGAAGACTCCTGTGCTGAAATTTGCGTTGCTTTGAAGGTATAGTTGCTGCCTGTTGCTTTGAAGCATGCTGCTCATCTGCACTGGGATTATGCTTCTTTTGTTTTTTTTGCATAGGCTCATATACCATATGAATCATATTTGTCCCATCATATGTTTGGTGTTGAACTTGTGCTTTGGAAGCCTTTTGAATTGCATCAGTATGGCATCGCAGTGACCTGCCATAGATAGATTAGGTCAGCACTTCATTTTCAATGAAACAAATTTAACCAGGCTGAATTATGCTAATTTTGTGATATGTATACAAAGAAGAACTTCAGGTAATAAAAATCGATGAATATCACGTACTTGTATAGTGAACAAACAGATATCACCAAACTAGCAATTTAGGTAAGTTAGGTAATATGTGAAGGAGTAATTTAGGTAATTAAAATCAATGAATATCATGTACCTGTACTGTGAACAAACTAGCAAATTTCAAAGTCTACACACTAGGGTGTTACACCTTATCGAGGTTGAACAAACAATCAAATTTATGCCAATGATAACTCAGAAATTGACATAGCAGTCAAACTTATCAAGGTTGCTAGGCTTTGAAGCAGTTGCTGCCATAGCCAGAATTCCTGGAGCTTGCTGCCATACCCAGAATCAAGGCCTTCAGTGAACGAAAATCTGCATACCCAGAAACATGCTCTCCGTGAAGCTGGCATGGGTTTTGCAAAATAGGTTTTGACATCAGGTACTTGTCTATTGCAGGAACCCTTATTTGGATTTGGAAGTACTGTATGGGTTGGAAGCTACAGAAATTGGCAACCACTGAATGACTCAAGCACATGAATCCAGATCTCTCAAAATACTCAAAAATGACATCAGGTTAGCAGTTGCACATTACCCTGTTTTTGCTTTTATTCACCAATTACTCAAGCACAAAATAAGTGGCACAATTTCTGGGTGAATTGGTAATATTTTGCAAAATAAATTCTAAAAGGCGAATGCTTGCATGTACCCAGAAGTTTATTCTTACTTTTCAAAAAGATTAATGGATAAACATGGGCACAATCCAACTCTCAAAATATGCTTTCAGATCTCTCTACTGAAAAGATGATTTAAGACATGAATCCAGAGCCTAAATTAGTCACCATTTTCAGCAATTTCGACTGGAACTTCATTGGGAATTTTCGACAATTTCAACCAAAATTTGGGAAACTGAATGAATACCATGAAATCAAGCATTGAACCCTAATTCAGTAAACTGCAATTCTGTTCAAGTATTATAGCAATTAAGGAATTTCTGACCTTCTTTTCCTCTTATATGTGAATGTAAAGCCGTCTTCGCATCTGTATTCACTGCTCACTCTTTCTGGCGTCGCCTCATCATTCTCATGAACCATCTTTTTCTTCGTCTTCGTCATTAATGGTGGTTGGAAGCTGAAGTGAACTACACTGATTTCTTCTATTGCTGTTGTTGGTGTTGATTTCTCAATCGCTGATGTTGATTCTTTGATTCTGAAGTGCAAGTCCGAGATTTTGGGTGAAGCAGAGGTTCACCGGGTTGGAGAGGAAGAGTATGTGAAGCTAGACGTTTGTGATGGTGGTTACTGGGAGGTTTCATGCTCAGAAGTTCATGGGTAGTGGGCGCAATTTTTTTTTCTTCTTTTTCTGTTTTTAATTGTCGTTGCTTTTTTTATATATTGCCAGCGTGTACATGGGAGCATGAACTCCCATGTGTATAATATATATATTGCCCACTCACTGATATCAGTACAGCGGCACTAGATTTCGTTTGTTGTTCCAGTCCTTCCTGTCTGGATAGCCAGGCGCAACGGGCTTCTGGATTTCTTATGCGATTACATCCTCCCCCACAAAATCTGCAGCGCGAAGAAACACTCTCTCTCACACGCAGACTCAGTGAGTTACATGACCCAATGACATCGCTGACGGGACCCAGCTGTCTTATCTCGCCGGCGACGCTGAACCACCGGTGGTTAGCTTCTCCGGCGACTCTCCGGTGCAAACCCACAGCTTCACCTGACCCAGAAATTCGGGCTAACGCTGATTCCGACCCGGGTCCTCCTTCATCATCATCATCTTCTTCTTCTTCTTCTCCTCCCCCAAGCTCCACTACTTCCATTGCAGTGAGAGAGGACAAAGCCCATAAGAAAAGATTCAACATGGTCCTCTTCGACGAGGAGAGAGAAGCTAG
>JACYFF010031954.1:89630091-89675689 GCA_017589665.1 Selenicereus undatus
TGTGTGTGTGTATGTGTATATATATAATTATTTTGGTGCCCAAAAAAAAGGAGGGGCGAGGGACTCGCTGCAAACAGCCATATGCATTTGCCCTAATTTTTTTTCAATTGTTGGATAGTGGGCCTCATGATCATCACAACCCTTTGATCCAAAAAAAAAACGGTCGCTTGTAAAGTGTTCCACGGCCACAATTTGTAAAATAATATAATTGAAGTTTTTCTATTACTTCCCCTCCCATCTATTCAGCCTCAATTTGGGGGAATAAATATTGGATTATTGGGGTTAATTGAGGTAACAAGGTTCCCATATTTCCCTCTATCCTTTTTTCTGCAAACAAGGGGGAAAAGTGTTAATTAACCTCCTTTTGCCTCCTTTAACTCCAATCCAAACTCAGTGTTAGTATTCCCAAATAAGGGGAATAAATGTTCATCAACCTTTATTACCCTCCCCTCCCCTTCTCTCCCCTCAATCTAAATAGATTGTTGCAGTCTTATTCACGTTGAGAATACAAAATATGTTTTCGGTTGGATGGTTTTAACCATAAGACAAGGAGCCTTCCTTTTTCTTTTTTTTGGTGGAAAGAACAACAATAACCTACATTGGATCATCCTGTACTAGGGTATAAGGAGTTGAGGATTTACTCAATGTTGCCTATGATGTGCAGAAAATGTACTGTTTATATGCTAGCTGATTGTGTATGGTTAAGGGTTTAATAAAGTGATTCTGAGATCCATTCTTTAGTGTAAGAGAGGGAAATTGCAAGCATTGATGTTTTGGGTACTCATATTTACCGAATTGAAGCAGTATATTGTATTATATTATATCGAGTGTGCTCATTTATGCCTAATTTTAATGATTTTGTATGACCTTGGTTATTTCCTTAGAAGCTCAAAAGTGAATTTGTTTCATCTCAGTCTTCAAATGGTAGTTGGGTCTTCTTAGCTTTTAAAAGTGTATCCTATACTGGTAGATGTGGGAACGGTATGTCCAGAGAGCTATCATTGAGAAGATCCCAAGGTCTGGTTAAAAGGGTTGTTGATATTGGAAGGGCGAAAATATCTGCTTCAGTGCATAGAGAAACAGATGATACTCAGGTTTTCGTTGTCTCTGACTTACACACAGATTATGCAGAGAACGTGATGTGGGTAAAGAGAATATCTACCTGGAAGGTATTCTTCTTATTGGAGGTGATGTTGTAGAGACATATGACAAGTTTTGCTTGACCATGTCCCTTTTGAAGAAGAGATTCAAGCATGTTTTCTATGTGCCTGGGAATCATGATCTTTGGTGCCGTACAAAAAGTGAAGATTTTACAAGCACCAGAATTTTTTGTTTCCTTCTGTTTGTCCCATTGTGTTCTCTCGACCTTCTTCCACTCTGTAGTCCTTACATTTGCTTTAAGTATGGTTTCAAGAGTGCAACATTGATGGTGTGCCTAAATTGAAGTTTTAGTAACTGTGTGGAGAGTAAACAATTCTTTGATTTTGTGGTGGTGAAATTTGACATAGTGTTTGATCTGCTTACTTGTCTATGTTGGACCATTGGCTTACATAGATATGTATTCAAGGCTATAAATGTGCACTATTTAAATTTGAAAGCAGCAAGCTTGTTGAATATGACATATCGAAAGAATGAATTCAGTAGTATAGGCATAGTGTTCAGATGTGAACCCTGGTGGCACTCAATCAAAAGATTTTTTCAATTATGAATACGTTAATTCTGAACTACAAGGTGCTGCGCAGATGACTATCTGAGGGGTGGGGCATCTGATGTTGATTGTGTGAGTGAGGGAATGATGCATAGGTAAGAAGTGATTTGAATGTGAGGCATTGTCGGAAGGGGAGATGGAAATAACCAAAATGGTAGAGAAAAACTCAAGTACTAGTGTGTTAAAATTTGGATGTGATCCTTATTGGTGGAATGGGGAAGTGGGGATGGCTAATGCCAAACAACGGTATTTACAACAGTGATGCCTTCTAAAGTTCATATTAAAAATATGAGATGGTCACATCCATTGAATGTGATGTAGCAAATTAAGCTTATCATATGTGTGTTGTGATGGCCAGTAGATTCAGGATGGAGAGTTGATGACTATGGGTATAAGCTTTGTGGCATGAAATGAACTGTTGCCTGCTGACTAAACTAATGCCTTGAAGCTATTTGCTGATTCTTAAATCTTAACGAGTTGAATAACATCAAAATGTTTGTTGTTTCAGTCTTCATTCAACCACCAAAACTTAGAACTCTTTCCTTTGTTTGGAGTAGTACAATGGATTGTTTATGTGTATTATGTTAATGATGCTTTGACTAACCTAGCATAGGTAAAGATTTGACGCTATTCCTTTCATAAATACCTGAATATCTTTGATGCTCCCTTGCCTTCTTGCGCGCCAAAAAGTACCGCCTACAAAATCATCTATATGAAATCTTTTCTTATATGTTTATAATTGCTAACTTTATTTTGTTCAAGTATTTTGTGTTGTGTGTTTAGTTTTTTGGTTAGCATTCATAGCGATGTCATGTGTTTAGCTTGATTCACTCTATAAGCTTAATGCGCTGTTGGTTGCATGTGGTGAACTTGGAGGGGAATCAGCTCCAATGATGATTTGTGACTTGGGGATCATACCCCTCTTCTCTTGGTATCATGAGGTGAGCAAATGTGACCTGTATAATAGTCTTTGGGTTCTCGTTTGTTCACTGAAAGAATTGCTGCCGTGTGATAACGATTAGGATGTAGTGCAGTAGATATTGCATATGGTTGGAGTTGAGTGATCAGTTGGGAAACTTTCCTAATTAAAGCTCCATGTTTTCCAGAGATTTGATAAAGAGCAAGACATTATAGGTCTACTTGTTCCTCCTCTTGAACTAGTGAGTCTACTTTATCAATTGAGCATTTCAGAATCTCTTCCTCTGATTATTTAGTCTTGGTAGTGTATGATGTGAGTTGCTCTGTAATTTTGGTATCTCACAACTTTGTAAGTTGATGCTAACTCTTTTTTCATGTGACTTCCATCTCCAATCTGCAAAACTAGCTACGAAATGCTTGTAGCTCTTGATTTATTTGCACATTGTCAATTTTCAAAATGTGTCTTCAATAAGGGTGTTCTGGAAATAGTCTTTCTAGTCCCTTTTGCTCTTCCATGTCATGGACGTTTTATGTACTCCCTCCACCCCAAAATGATTATTCCATTTTCCATTTGTAGAAGCTCCAAAATAAAGCCCCTTTCTTTCTATCATTAGTATAAAAAATTCTATCTTCTAAAATCTAGAAACAATATTTTAAATGAACACTTAAAAATTTTCAGTACCTAAGTTGGACGCCTTTTTTTGGGGACGGAAGGAGGAAGTGTTATCCTTCCTCTTTAGTGGCGGGATCAATAGTGGATGGTGTTGTACATGATGTTGTATTCCCTTGTGATGGTGTTTGTTCATTTAGCTAGTGATGACATTGTTCTTTCTCTCTCATCTCATACATATGCTCATGCTCTACACCAGAGCACGCATGTGGTCATGCAGATGCAAAGAAATCCACATCAACTATGTTTATTTGACTATAGTTCGAATTTTGTTTTCTTTTCTTTTCTTTTTTCTTCCCCCTCAATTCAAATGAGCACAAGCCACAAAGGTAAATATAGTACATTTTTTGGTGGGGGGTGGGGGGTGGGGGGAGGGAGTTGAACCTTCTACCTAAAATTACTCATGCCTTAGTCTTATTCACTAGGCGTAGACCTAGGTGAAATCAATCTAAGTCGAGCCAAGCCTAAGCTTAAAGTTTGGCTCTTGAGCTTTCATTTGGGCTTGACTCATGTCTCAGCAAGCTTGGTAAAATCAACCTTGAGTTCAGCTCGTATAAGGCTCAAGCCTAGGGTTCACTTGTCTAAGGCTTGTTTAAGCTTTTGTTCGGCTCATCTAAGGCTCAACGTTAGGCTTGGCTCGTGCAAGGCTTGTTTGAGAGACTCAAACCTAAGCCTGGCTACTGCAAGGCTTTATCACTGTGAGTATGAGCTTGACTTAATTATGGCTCAAATGAAAATAAAATCTTGCCTTTTAGAACTTGGATGTGGGCCCTTACTTCTTAAAGTTTGGATGTACAATGGGCTCTCAAATAAATACAAAAGGACTGGTGAGTCTACTATATCTATGTAGCCATAAACTGTAATTGTTTCATCACTTATAGTTAAAGTGCTGGTAGCAGTATTAGTTAACGGGTAATAAGGTTAGGAGTGTAAGTTTGCATAAGTTGTGTAATTACTCTAACTCTACCTTTACATGAGCATATGAGTTTATGAAAGTGACAGAGGAACTTGGAATAGGATGTGAAAGCATACTATATTGTTGTGATAGTGTGACCATAAAAGTTCTTAATTAAAATTGTTACATTCACACAAAACGCCTAATTGTTAAAACCCTAATATTTGCTTCTCAAGAAAGGTCATGGAAGTTTGCTAGGCTTGTTAGTTCAACTTGCTGGCTTGATTCTTTTAGGCTTGGTGAGCTCATGAGGTAGATTCATAAAGCCTAAACTCACTTGACTCGGTTTGGGCCTGCCACAAGTCAAGCTTGGCAAGCCAAAAAGCAAGCCAACTTGCAAGGGCTGGACGATTCAGTCACACTGCTACCAACGACTAAAATACACCCCTACTAAGGCCTCAATGGAAAACTACAAACTATTTGATTTGATGATTTCTGTCTTCCAATTCAAAACAGTTTCAAAGTTATAGATTTGATTGAAAACCTATCTATGCTCTGTGTATTATGATGTGATTTGTAGGTATGTAAAGACGTCCATCGACTCAGCTCTGTGACAGAGAAGATTCTCTTGCTGAGTATTTTGATGCAATGAATGACAAACAAGCGGATATAATTGAAGAGATTCAGAGAAAATTTATAAATTTATTTACATTTTCAGATTTTGTTCCTAAGTTAGTTTTAATTGAAGCATCCATTTTTATCTGTCTTCATCATTGGTCCCTAAATGTTTTCTACATCCTGCTGCATTTTGCCTCTTAGTCTCCCTGTCCTAAATAGATGTGAAATTTATTTTACAAAATCCCTAAGGCATATCCGCTCCCCTCAAACAGTTGGTTTGGTCATCGCTTCCCTAGAGATTCTTTGCTCCAAGTTCTTTTTACCGAAACTTTTAATATGTACAAAAGGCGGTATTTATGTTAAAAGCTGAGTAATGAGTATAATTTATGTTGCCCGGGCCTACTAAGTCAGGCCCGACGGCCACAAAGTGTTACCCTAGGCAACCCTAGTTGCCCCCTCATAACCTATAAAAGGAGGTTTGGGGGAGGGGGGGTCAGCCAGTGACACACACAAGTCTCATCTCTCACACTCTCCTCTCCCTCCCCACGGTTGCCTTACCATGAGTGCCAGATATTCGGGTTTAGGATGTGGACAGCCATAAGGCGACTCTGGTAGCCGCCCCCCATCACTAATTCATGGACTATTTCGCATCCAGGTCAATCCTATTTGTCTAACGGTGGTATCTGCGCCAAACTAATCGGATTTAGTCTTGTCTAATACGTTGAATCATTTGAATGAAAAGCATGCTTAATTCTTTAAATATGGCTATACAATGAGTTGCTTAATTCTCGTAATTATGCAAGTTAATAGCATGCTTATGTGTCTTTAATATCTCGAATTGGCAAAAGATTAGATTTTTTAGTCATAATCACTGATGAACACACATAGTTAGATAGCAAGTTCATACATACTATTTGATCATGTGTTCATCTGCCCGTGCCCAAACTAATATACGTGAAATATGATTAGTTGGTTAATCATCATCATTATGCTATCGGAAAGCATGAATCTTTATATTACTGAGTGTAATCATAATGAATCAGATTCAAGAATACATATGCCTTGTAATACTAGCATGTTCTGTTTATTATCTTTTGTCAAAAAGGGAACAATTTTTCGATAACTCGTGAACCAAATATGTGATTTGGTCTACGCACAGTGCCTTGCAAGCATTTTTCCTTTAATTTGAAATGAATGTTAGCATGTTGGTTAATTAAATTTAGATGAATGGTATGCCCAGACCCATAACCTTATCCCCCTTTTGCTTGACACTCGAACCCCGGCTAAGACAGAAAAAAAATAAATTTAAGACTAAATGGAAATAGGGGTACTCCAACCATACCCATCAGAAAACACCGCGGAGGGGTGGCGCATGACCATCACGTGACGCCGACGAGGGTCGTTTCACGATCTTCTTCCTCCCAAAACCCCTCATCATCGCCGATCTATACAACCTTGAGGAAACGGAACTGGGAAACACCATTCCAGGAAGCGCGTGAGACCACGCGCCACCGCCTTAGTAGTGCATCTAGCGCTTGTGCACCTTTTCTAGACTCGATTTCAGCCGATCTACACAGTGATGCCCTTGGTCCTCGTCAAGCTAGTGTAGATCGAAGGCTGAGAGCTTTTCAATGTGGCGGTGTGGTGGTGGTTCATCACTTGGGTGTTTTTTTTTTTAAAGACTGAGAATAGTGGTGGTGGCTGCCGTAGCCATGGCATCGAAACCCAATAAAGGAGTTTGGTACTCCATTCTTTGGGTATGGCGTAGAGGGGTAGGTCGAGAGTAGACCAAGAGGAGGAGACAGAATTCGAGAATCAGGCAGAGAAAGACCGAGAAGAAGAAAGAGAATTCAAGAATCAGGTAAAGACCGAGAAGAGAGAGAGAGAGAGAGAGAGAGAGTAGAGTGTTTTAGGGTCAGTGAGGGCTGAGTGACTCACTCATATGAAGGGCTATTCATTTGACCCGGTTTTGAATAAAAAAAAATGAAAGGAAGGGTCGTGGTTATATTTTTATCGGCCAGTGGTCACGCTTCAATTGTTATCTGCTTGTATTTTGGGCCCAATTTTTTTAAAATTTCGTTTTGGGTTTATTTAAAAGAAAAGGGGTTTCCAGTTTTTTGTTATTATGGACCGTTTTTGTCTTGGCCCAATGTTTGTTTTTTAATTTGGGTCGCTTTATTTGGGCCGACTTTGTTTCTGTTTGGAATATCAAATATATGCTCCAATGATCATAAAAATTTGTTTTATATGTTGAAAGTGACCATTATTTTTGTTATGAGTTATATTTTTTGGTCTTTATTCCCATATTATTATTGTTAATAGTATGATATTTTTTGAAGTTGATTATATAACTTTGTTGAATATATATATATTAAAACAAAATGAAGTTATGATTAATGAATTAGTTTCATGAAAATTATGTAAATATATTGACATAATTAAGAGTGAATATCTTCATGATAGTCATTGGACTAAAATGTTAATTAGTTTAACAAAACCTTTAAGGAAATTAAATGAAGATAAGTTAATAATTAAATTAAAGGGATTCGAAAGTTCGTATCTATACGTGATGATTATGAGTTTAGCGAAATTTTCGAATGTATATTATGAATGATGGGGCCTTCTTGATAATTTAATTATTAAAATAACATGTCTAACAAATAAGTATATAGTTTTAGATATGGAAGCTAGAAACATGACAGGTTGTATGCAATCTGATGACAAACTAGATAGTTCGAACTATGATGTCTGGCATCTGAAAGTCAAGTTCTATTTAAATAATGATGACATGCTGGACCTCTTGACCTCCTCCGTGGCTCCTCTAGCTGAAAATGACGAACAAGGTAGAGATATTACTGCAACTGAGCTGTAAAAAGAAAACCTAAAGGCGTATAAGGCATGGTTCAAGCGCAATCATTCTGTATCCTACATTATGCTATCTTGCATGTAGGACGATCTCCTAGGTGAGTTTGAACGCTTCCACACCGCTAAGGACATGTGGATGCAGTTTAAGGTTAGGTTCGAGCAGACATCTGCTACAAGGTTACGTACCTTACAGCTGAAATGGATGCAGTATACTATTGACCTTCGAACAAGTCCTAAATGTGATTAGAGCTCTTCCCAATGACAATGAACATTAGAAGAGTTTTAAAGTATTTATGACACACATTGAGCACATTAAGACCTTCGAGGCCATCTCCAAACACCTCGAAATGGAGGAAGTGTGCCTAAAATTATATGCGCCTCCTAGTGTGGAATTCGTTGCCAAAGGATCGGGGCCTAAGGGCAGGAAACCTTACCGTGGTAAGAAACCTAAGAAGGGCCCCCGTCCTCCACAAAACTCTCGATCCAATGGTGGTACTGCTAAGAAGCATAAGGCCAAGGGCAACGAAGCTAAGGATATAGCACGTATGAAGTGTTATAGCCGAGGAAAGAAGGGCCACTTCGCTCGGGATTGTCCTGAGCCAGGCCAGGTACTTTCTTCCACTAAAACTCCTGAATTGTATGTTTATTCCCATGCATCCGTTGCTAGCTCTTTTCCTCAATGGATTGTAGACACGAGGGCAACAAAGCACATAATTCAGGATAAGGCTGGATTCGTGGAGTTCCATCGCTACCCGATGGGTTCACGGACTGTCATACTGGGGAACGGCAGCGAAGAAGATGTCCTTGGAGTAGGAACATAACAGCTCAAACTCCGTGGAGGAAACAAGCTGCTTCTTCATGATGCCCTCTATGCACCTGGGGTGCGATGTTCCTTAGTTTCTTATGTTTCTTTAGTAAGATTAGGTTTTACTTTTGGTTTTCGTCTAGACGGTTTAGATTTGTTCTACAATGGCAATTTGTTTGGCCAAGCAACTTTGAAAGGAGATTTCATTGTTTTGGATTTGGACGATAACTATAATAACATAACTTTTGCTTATGTTTCTTATTTTGACTCTAATTCTGAATCTGTTAAGTGGCATGCTAGACTTGGCTATGTGGGCCAAGATAGGATAAATAGGCCAGCTAAAGAAGGTCCTCTAGATCGACTCACCAGGGTTAAGTTGCCTAGGTGTGAGTCATGTTTAGCTGGAAAGGCAATAATAAAGCCTTTCGGTAATGCCTCGAGAGCATCTAGTCCCTTAGAATTAATCAACTCAGACATATGCGGACCCATGAACGTTAAAGCACGACATGGGGTTATCTATTTCATTACTCTCATAGACGATTATTCACGATATGGGTATATGTACCTATTATCTCATAGCTACGAGGCACTTGATGTGTTCAAATGCTTCGTAGCGGAAGTAGAGACTCAATTAGAATATAGGGTTAAGATCCTTCGAACTGATTGAGGTTGTGAATACTTTTTTGATGTGTTCAAGGAGTTCTGTGAGGAAAAAGGTATATAAAGACAGCTAATGATTCCATGCACCCCACAACAGAACGGTGTTGCGGAACGCAGGAATCGTACATTGCTTGACATGGTCAAGTCAATGATGGCATATGCTAACCTCCCAATCAGTTTTTGGGGGGATGCGCTGCTTACGACAGCCTACATCCTCAACCGTATTCCGAGCAAGAGTGTACCTGCCACACCATATGAGTTATGGTTTGGTAAGAAGCCATCCTTGGACTATTTACGCCTATGGGGTTCGGCCAACTGTGTGTATAACCCAACCCATAAACATGGAAAACTTGGTCCAAGAGCCACCAAAATGATGTTCATTAGGTATCCTGCATAATCTAAAGGATATGTGATGTACGGGGAGCACCCAAATGGTGGCATGACAGAAATAGATCCTCGCAATGTCGATTTTCTCGAGGATGAGTTCCCGACTATTGGTGAAGTCAAGAAGGATGTCAAACTGTTTGAGTTACAGCAAAACATCCAACCATCATTTGATGAGAGGGAGAATTTGGACTCTACCCAAGTCATCGAAGATGGCATGCCTCCTCTATCCGAAGGAAATGGGTGAGACCTGTCTGCAAAGGAGATTGAGATTTGTCATCGATCTCTTATGCATGAGGAAAGTCAACCTACGAATGAGGTCCATCCTCAATCTCAGTTCCCGAACATGCAGTTCGTCCACATGTTCGGGATCCCACGCCCCAGAGGGATATTGGGAGCAACTCTCTACATGCTCAGGGCCCCACACCTGTTAGAGAAAGGGGGAAGGATGCCTCACCCAGGTAGCTAAACAATGAAGGCCCCAGGCTCCGAAGGAGTGAGCGTGGAAGAATTCCTCAACGATATTTCCAAATCAAAGAGGAAATGTTCCTATGCACTCCCTTGGAAGTCGAGGAGCCTACCTCTTCTCAAGAGGTAATTGACTCACCAAGCCACAAAGAGTGGATGGATGCCATGAGGGATGAGATGGACTCGATGGTAAGAAACAAGGTTTGGGAACTTGTTGATCTTCTACCCCAACGTAAGTCTATTAGAAACAAGTTGGTTTTCAAGACATAACACTGGGCAGATGGTTCGATCGATAAGTACAAAGCTCGTTTAGTGGCGAAAGGGTTTACACAAATTGAGGGTGTAGACTATGAAGCGACATTTTCTCCTGTGGTGAAATTTGCCTCTATTCACCTACTCCTAGGGCAACCACTTACAGTTGTTTCAAATGGACGTAAAGACTGTCTTCCTTAATGGCAGCCTTGAGGAAGAGATCTACATGGACCAACAACCCATTGGTTTTGTGTCAAAGGGACAAGAGGACAAGGTGTGTCATCTTAAACGGTCCATATACGGTCTTAAGTAGTCTTCCAAATCTTGGTACTTAAGATTCCATGAAGCTATAACTTTGTTTGGCTTATCCATGGTTTTGGAGGACCACTGTGTGTATGTCAAAAGATTAATCGGGGGGATTATGTTCCTTACCCTGTATGTTGACGACATACTATTGGCTGGGAACAATTTGGAGATTATCGAAGCCACTAAGAAGTGGCTGTCCTCTATCTTTGAGATGAAGGACATGGGTGAAGCTGGGTATGTCCTAGGCGTGGAAATAATAAGGAATCGTCCTAAGAAACTTTTAGGTATGAGCCATGAGGCATACATCAAGAAAGTCTCCGAATGATTCAGCATGCATTATTCCCAACCCGTGGACAATCCAGTTGAGAAAAGTTTAACCTTGAGCCTCGACCAATGCCCAAAAACAGACAAAGAAAAGGAGCCCATGAGCAATGTCCCCTAAGCTAGTGCCATAGGAAGCTTAATGTACACCGTGTTATGTACACATCCAGACATTTGCTTTGCGGTTGGTTTGGTAAGTCGTTACCAAAGCAACCCAGGACAAGCTCATTGGCAAGTTGTCAAGAGAATCATGTGCTACCTTCGTGGTACTACCGACTTGGTTCTATCCTATCAAGGTGAGGACTTTAAGTTGAGAGGATATTCAGATGCCGATTGGGGTGGTGACTCAGATGAGTCTAGGTCATCCTCAAAATATGTGTTCAGCCTAGGGGGGAGCCATATCATGGTGCAGTAAAAACCAGGACTGCATAGCTTTGTCGACCATGGAGGTAGAGTATGTTACATGTAGCCTAGCCACGTAGGAGGCAATGTGGCTTAGGAGTTTCCTCCAAGATCTTAACCTCAACCCTAGAGTTGATGATCCTGTAGAGATGCTATGTGATAGCACAACCGCCATCCAGTTTGGTAAAGATCCGAAGTCCCATCGGAAGACCAAACACATCAAAAGGAGTTATCACTTTGTTCGAGACGCCATAAAGACAAAGGAGGTTTCCATCAAGTATATATCCACTAACAAGATGATCAATGATCCATTAACTAAGTCGATTCCTAGAGATGCTTTCAAAGCACATTCGTTGAGTCTAGGGCTTCGCAGAGTTTAGTTCTTGGATAGAATCTTGTAATGATAGATACGTTCATCATGTAATGAGCATTTATGAAATAAAGGTTAAAATTTCTTTTTCTAAATGCATTGTGATTTATCTGTTAGACATGTTGAAATGTCACAGGCTTCTGATTGCCCTAGTCACACAGGCAATCGCCCTGATGCTTGAGTAGCGAGCAAGATGAGACAGAAGCGTATTGGCACTAGGTGTGCAATATTGATTACTCATACTAGAAGTGTATGAGTGAGAAATAGTCGCCTTAGTAAGTCTAAGATGAGATTCGAGGGAGTCAAATATGAGACATGATTTCATAGTGAAGCCTTAAAAGCCAAATTTTCAGTGTCAAGATTAGCATTTAGTATGCTAATCTAGTGGCTTAGGTTAGATTTTTGGGTGAAAATCTAGACTGGAGATTCATATGGAATATAGAGTGACGATCCCAAGTAAGTGGGAGCTATGTCATGACACACATCTCATACTGTATGTGCTTAAAAGACTACTATATACGGAGTGACAATTGACCTCCCTATCTCCTGTCACTGTGTGACCCTATAGGGGATAACCCTTTTGGCTTAAAGCTATCATATGAAGTCAAGGCTTGATGTTGCTACTTTAATGTGTTTCCCAAGAACCATGGTGTATACGGTTCAGCAAGAATATGTTAGGAAAGCAATTAAGCTAAGATGCAATATCATGAGTGTTTAAGGAAAAGTCTATCCGTCATCACCAATATTAGCCCGGGCAATTATATTGAGTATATAATCATATGATATATCATGGCATAAAGGATTAGAAATGCCACTAGTGATGTTTAGGATGACTTGGGGTATCGCATTTCTTCAAAGTGTTATGTTAGTTAAATGGTAACTTAATATAGCACTGCTTGTTACTTTTCGGTCACACTTCCTATTCCCAGTATGAAGCGTGAGGAGTCATGATTTGTGGAGAGCATGTGTTTGCCGCCTTTGTGGCCGAATGGGAGTTGTTGGCTAGGCCTAGTAAGTGGGGCCCGACGACCATAAAGTGTTGCCCTAGGCAACCCTAGTTGCCCCCCTTATAACCTATAAAAGGAGGTTGGGGGGGTCAGCCAGTGACACACACAAGTCTTATCTCTCACACTCTCCTCCCCTTCCCTACGGTTACCTTACCATCAGTGCCAGGCATTTGGGTTTAGGACATGGACAACCATAAGGAGACTCTGGCAGCTGTCCCCTCATCACTTATTCGTGGACTATCCCCGACAGTCGTTTTAGCATCCAGGTCAGTCCTATTTGTATAACAATTTACAAATGGACAATATAGTAGTATGATTTACTACTGCAGGCAAGATCTATGTCTAGAGAAAAGGATGCTTTGTACCCAAACCTTCCTATGATTATTGGTTTTGACTTTCTTGAGTCGCGGATAAGGTCTTGACATGGGGCCAAAGCAAGTGAAAGAGCTTGCCATGTGTTTAGTCATATGCAAATGTTCACGACATCAAGTTCAGCAGCTTAACTATAGTGCCAGGACTATCATTTGATTGTTCTGGATTTGGTGAACCCCTTTTTTTTGTTTTGGGGCTTGGCAAAACTGCTTGTGCACGATTATCTGACCCCAAATCAGGCTTGACCAAGATCCAAATTCCAAAATAAGGCAGCCCAATTTCAACCTTCCCTGAAATTTGCTTGTCCAATTATTTATTAGTGCATTTACTTGATAAGCTTGTTGAACAAACTGATATAGTAGATTGGCTTACAGCCCAAACCTAAGTGATATGATCTGAGCCTGATTCGACCTCAGTGTTCTGGTATGCAGTTTTGACTCAATATGAGATTAACCTGAGCTAAGCCAGACATGAACTATCTGTTTTATATATCCAACATTTGCATCTTATTCTTGAAATTGAGAAACATGAAATGATGGTTTATCATCATCATGGAACAGCTTGCCTTGTTGCACTCAGACATGCATAAGAATGGAAACAATGCGGAGAATAGGATTTGGGTCTCTTATAATGTTGGGAATATATGCCATACAGGGAGCCTAATCATTCATGGGAACACCTTAGTGGGGGGGGAGATGGGAAAGGAGAGCGTTGACCTGCCACACTTCATTGATCAAAGGTGGGTCAAACACCCATAGGTTGCCCATTCGGTAGATAGCCTTTTGTACATATTGTCTACGAACCTGAGACACATGCTTCATCCCTCAAGTCAGTGGTGAATCCAGGAATTAATTCAATTGGGTTCGAGGCTCAAAAAAATACATGATACATTTGATTTGAAATTTTAAATTTAATAATAGGCATAAAAACAAAATTACAAAGCTAATATATTCAAGGCGAGAGATTGGTATTTGCATTTGAAGGAATAAATAGGACTAACCTAGATGCGGAACAATACTGTCGGTAATAGTCCACAATAATAAAAATACCAGTATTCGTCAATCAGAATACCAAGCAGCTACTAGAGTCACTTTAGAGATGTCCACGTCCTAAACCCGAGAACGCAATAGATGGTGTTCTAGCCGTGAGAGAGAAAGTGAGAGAATATGTAAGGGAATAGATGTTATGTTCTTATATCTCTTGACTGACCCCCTAAACCCTCTTTATATAGGTTGGGGTACAGCCCAGATAGTTGCCGTAGACAACTCACGTGGCCGTCAGGCCTAACCCACAAGGCCCGACCAACAACATCAAAATTTGGGGTTCATGTTTGTGTATTATGTTCACCATTTTCGTAATTCAAAGGAGAATTTTCGGATGCACAAATTGAAGGAAACGATTCAGTAGCCAACTTTTTGAAATATCTGTGCATCTTTAATTGGACCAAAAAAAAATAAATTAAGCAAGTAAAGGATATTCAACAATTCTAACTAATCAGAGACGAATCCAAGTAGTGAACAACACATACCATTACAATTGACAAATGATTTGTAGTTAATTTCATCAAATGATTTCAACAATTGAAATTAATTTAACTATCTAAATAATTAAAGGGTAAGCAATCAAAAATTTGACAAAGAAAAGCAAAAATTAAAACTAAATACTTAGACTTGGATATAGAGTTTTAGTTTTTGTACCTTGCGAATTAGTTTTGGTGGTGGTGGACTGTTAGTAACGCAGGGCTACCACCTGGAAGGTTGACGGTGGCTGCTGAGTAATGCCACCAGTGGCGGACAACTAGGTCTGGGAGTGGTGGGTTTCTGATTCTGAGTTTCAGTGACTGTGGGTGTGGTCAATGGGGGGAACAGCATGAGGGGAAGGGGAGAGTCGCAGGTTCTAATCCAAAACTTGGACAAAAAAAAAACAAGGAAAGCTTTGAGTGTAAATGCCAGAAGCAAGGCTCGAACCCGCAAGGAGTGAGGAGTGGTGCTAGCCTAAGCTCGACGCCCATCCACCACCAGAGCAAGCTTGTTTTGATGCATCCATATACGTCACAAATTATATATATAGCTTATTGCTTTTTTAACTTAACCAATATATTTCTTTTTTTTTTTTAGCAGGGTCGCTTGACCCCACGTGACCCCACTATAGCTCTGCCCCTGCCTCAAGTTCTAATATGCTTTTTAACATATTTGTCATACAGGTATACACATTTAATTTAAAAAAGCCCGCCTAAAACATGCTTAGGCACGCCTCAGCGTGAGGCTATTAGATCAATGCCTCGGAGGGGATGAGGTGCAGCTCAAGGATGCGAGGCTACATCTCCCCTTTTTTCTTCTTTTTCTTAGCCTTGCCTTTACCTTTTTTCTTCTTTTCCTTCAATAAACTACACAGAGGTACCCTCAGTTTAGTGTAAACTATTTTAAGAACCCTCGGTTTTTAAAACTAAATATAAGGTACCTTGTCTTTTGAGGTAACTAACAGAAAGGATCCTAAAATTTTTATTTGAGCTATTTTATAGACCTAGGCACTATTCTAGTTTGCTAAGCATGCCCAAAAACTTTTCATATTTGCAAATCTACCCTTAATCCTTAAAAACTTAGTTTCAAAAATTTTAATTTTGTGTTTGTGATATTTTGCCCACTAGTATAAGTTGAGGCCCTCTTTCAACTGGTATCAGAACCACATGCACAAAAATAATTAAGATTATTAATCTAATTAATGATGAATTAAGCTAATTCACTGCAATTAATGCTTGAATTATCACCTGCTTGTCTTGGTCATAATTATTCACATATTGTCCACTCATTTAAAGGTAATACCTCATTAGCACCTCAATTAAACTATATCACTGATATAGTTTCAGAATTAAAAGCTAAATTAACGAAAATTAAGACTGAACTGAATGAGCTTAAGAATCAGTTAACTGTAGTCCATCTTTCTCTTATTAACAAAGCTAGGCATAACGAAAAAGCTACTCCTAGTATTAGTACTTCTTTGTAGCATAAATATCATTTCCAAAACCCAAAAAACAAGATTCCATTTCCTTTGTAAGAGATAAAAATCCAAAAGAAGTAGGAGAACAATTTGGTGAAAAATCGACTAAAAAGAAAGAAAAAGATGGAGTATGAACAGTATACTCTTGAAGAGTTGCAAAAAATGTTCGAAAAAGAACAAAATCTGGAAGAACTAAATAAAATCATGAGCACAAGTAGTGATAAACATGATGTTTTGCCTGATGATAATGAAGAGACCGATAATGTCTAATTAGAAGAGGAAATATATCAACAGATAAATCTGATTAAATTTAATGTATTACCATTAGAAGAAATTAGGAAAAAAACTTGGTAAAAAATACGGTAAAATGACTACTAAAAATGAAATCAATGAGATTGGAGAATAAATCGACCTATATGAAATAGAGACTAATCTAGTTAAGAATGTGGTTCCTAAACCTGAAGAATTTAGTGAACATACTCATTTCCTAAGACCTAGGTACGCTCCAGTAGGATGTACAAGTAATTATTCCTTCAGGTTTATCCCAGGGAAAACCACGACCTATGAAGAAATTGGCCTTACCCCAACTAGCCAAATTGGATATATCTTAAACATTGATGGAGCTCATAATAGAGAAGAAATATTTGAGCACTGGAAAAGAGGAATGAATAGTATCTTAACTACAAAAATGGTGCCAATCTCCGACGGAAAAAGCGACGGTGCGGATACCCGTAGGAGAGAGTCAGATTTTCCGATGGAAACACCATCGGAGTCTGACGAAAATTTGAAATTCCGACGGAATCTGTTTCCGTTGGAAAATCCGACAGGAATTCTGATGGAATTTCGTCGGAATCCATTGGAGATTCCGTCGGAATTTCTGGCACACATTTCAAGAAAAATGTGGATATGCTTCTAAAAGGTTTCGGTGCGTTTTGGAGGTATTTTTGGCCGTGGAGAGAGAGAGAGAGAGAGATAGAGAGAGGGCGAGGAAGAGGGAGAAGGAGGAGGATGTTCATGGTTTCCGGTGACCGGAAAAGTTGTTGTCGTTGCTTGTAATTTAAAGGTAAGTTATTTGTTTTGAGTTAATTTGCTCTTTGAAATTAAAATATTTAAGTTGATTGGGTTTTATGTGATGGTTAATTTGTTATGAATGGGTGTAAGAGTGTTACCGCCGCCGTCGCCGTCGCCTTCCCCGGTAATGCGCTTTGATTTTTGGGCATTTAAAGTTTAGTGGAATTGTTGTATTTTGAAATTATATATATTAATTTGGTATCTGTTGTTAAATTTTGTAAAATTTAATTTTGAAGCTTATTTGTGTAGTTTATTTAATTTTTTTTCATAAAATGTGGATGTGAATTATGTTAATTCTTTATTTAATTTGTGAAGTATATTTATTTGAATAAGTGAAATAAAATATGATAAGTATGTACATTTATAATAATTATATAATTATTATAAAATGTTGAAGTATGTTAAACGTGTATAATGTGTTTTATTTTAGTGAATAATTTAAATTTGCTAAGTATGTTTATTTTTTATTTGATTTGTGCTATATATTAATTTTTTGTAAGTATGTGAAGGGTATTTTTTTTAGGTATGTATAATTTTTTGTATTATTTGTTCGATATGTTAAGAATTTATATTTTATTTTTGTAATTTTGAGGTATATTAAATATATATTAATTTAAGTTTTCTCATTATGTTAATAGTATTTTATTATTTTTGTTTGAGTTTGTTTATTTGTACGAAGTGCGAGGTAAATAATTTAATTTGTGTTTGATGCTTAATTAGATTTATTTTGACAAATAATATAGTTATGTTAAATTTATTCTTTTAGCATATATGTTTAATTACATTGTTGTATTTTTGATTTAGCACTTATTTCTTTAAGGAATTCAGGAATATAAAATGTGAACTAAATATGAATATAAGTGTTTGTATTTGTGTCATTAGTGAATATAAAATTTATACTAAATAATTTAATCTTTAACTTAATTTGTATTGTATGTTGATTTAGATAAATGAAATAGTTGTAAGTAGGTAAGCATGTATAATATATGTTTTGTTTTGGTGAATGGTTTAAGTATGTTAAGTATGCTTATTTTTTGTTGGATTTGTTGTGTATACTAATTATTGGTAAGTATGTGAAGAATATTCTTTTTTGAGGTATGGTTAATTTTTTGTTTGATATGTTAAGTATTTTTATTTTATCTTTTGGTTAATAGTATTTTGGTTTTATTGAGTTTGTTTATTTGGATGAAATGTGAAATAAATTGTGTAATTTATGTTTCATGCTTAATTAGGTTATTATGATAAATAAAATAGTTCTATTAAATTTATTTTTATGTAATACATATATCTATATGTTTAATTACATTATTGTATGTGTAATATATATATATATATATATATATATATATATATATATATATATCTGTGTGTGTGTGTGTGTTTAATTATGTTGTTAAATTTATTTTTTGTAATATATATAAATTTATTAGTGTCATTAGTGAATATACAATTTAGAGTAACTAATTTAATCTTGAATTTAATTTGTAATGTATGTTGATTTGAATAAATGAAATAGTATAAGTAGGTAAATATGTATAATATGTTTCATTTAGGTAAATGATTTAAGTATGTTGGGTATGTTTATTTGTTGTTCGATTTGTTGTGTATATTAATTTTTGGTGAAGTATATGCTTTTTTGACGTGTGGGTAATTTTCTGTATGATTTGTTTAATTTTTTAAGTACAATTATTTATATGCTTTAACATTGTGATAATATTCGTATAGAAGTTCATTATTATATTCCAAATATTGAACTGGTTAAATAGATTTCTCAAAGATATTTATTGAAATTAATTGTTGTTTACATAACAATTAAGGCAATCAGATTAGCCACATATTGATGAACCTCTATTTGTCCCATTTTTAGCCCCTATTTGACTCATTTTCTTATGCGTTTTCACATTCGATTGTGCCAAGGAACAGTCAAATCGGCCTCCTTTAGTGCACTTTTAACTCATATAACATCTCTCGATATTTTCAGGAACTCTATTGAAGAAACAAAAAGATGAACAACGTTTAGCAGAAAGGAGTGCCAAGAAGGCGAGAAAAGCGTCACGTAGAGTTCCACGGATCAAGCACGGACATCCCAGGGCAAAAAGCCAGATCGCACCACGCGAGCACGGCACAAAGGCCGGCTAGCCAAGTGGCAGGGTGTGGCCGTGCCACGTGGCGAACCCGTGCCATGTGTGCGGTGTTCGGGTGATTTTGGCAGTGTTTTGGCACGGCGGGACCGTGTCTTGAGGCACGACCGTGTCTTGAGGCACGACCGTGCCACCCCCGTTCCGCGTCGCGACTTAAATCTTCCTTCGGGGCTGTTTTAGGGGATATTCAGTCTTCATTCAGTTTTCTTTCCACAGACGTTTTCTTAGGCAATTTTTAGGTTTCACTAGATAGTTTTATTTTCCATACTTTTGAATTCGCTATTGGGTTGAAGTTCGTTCTACTGTTAATTCATGCAATTAATTCAAGGTTCTTAATTCTCTCTCTACTCTTGTTCTTGGTTATTTTGAGGTTTGCAATGGTTATGGAATTGAATGTCATGGTTATTGTTAGAAACATGACTGTAGGCTAAATCCTTGTAGGCTAAATCCTTCAACTTAGGTTGGGATTGACGCCGAATATGTGTAGCTGAATCTTGTACTGGCCCAATCCCTGCTCCCCCTTTGTTTTACGATTATGAATTCTACTATGCACGCCACATGCTCGATGAAACGCTCGAAAGAGCATTCATCCTTTTTATTGGGGTTTAGGGGAGCGTTGAGAGAGGAAACCTTTCCCTAGTGCGCCTTAATAGACGATTAGGGTTTTAACATGAAAATAGTTAGGATTCTAATTGGGATTTGAGATTGTAAATCTTATAATCCTTCGACCTTTAGTCCCATGAAAATAGGCGATTATAGTTCTAGGATTAGTCTTCGACCCTTGAGAGAGGGAGAAGATGGGCTTAATTGGTAATTTATCCATTTGTGATGCATGCGTGGGAGATGTTTGGTAGGGCTAGTAATTGATTCACTAGCATGTTTGTGCTGTTAATTCCAACCTACGTGTTTACTCTTCTGGTGTTTATTCTATCTTTTAGTCGTTATTGTTTCCCTTAGTTTAATTCCAAAACCCTAATTGTGATTGCATGGATTGAGCAATCTAATTAGTTCTAGTAATTGGAATCAAGTTCCCTGTGGAATACGACCCGTACTTGCCATGTGCTAGCTACAGCTACACCGTGCACTTGCGGTATATTTTTAACTCAACAAGTTTTTGGCGCCGTTGCCTGGGAACTTGCGCCTTCCAATATTAGAACCGATTCGAATACTCTAGATTAGGCATTTCTTTCTTTTCTTTTGCTTTAGTTTATCACTCTTCTTCTTCTTGCTAGAAACTATTTACGCCGGGGTATTGTTTGCTTGTGTATACGCAGGAGGAGTCAGATGGATCAAGATCTTATCCCCCTCGATCCTGAGATAGAAGCAGCCGCACGCCGACGTAGCAGAGAAGCGAGAAGGAGGAAGAAAGAGGCAGCGGTGATGGCCCAAGAAGATAATAGGGTGCTGCGGGACTATGCCCTGCCGCAGGCATCTGGCATCACCTCATCGATTGTTAGCCCGGCGATCGAGGCTAATAATTTCAAGCTCAACCCCGGGCTCATCAGTTTCGTGGAGCGTGATCAGTTCGGCGGATATCCCTCGGACAACCCCAACGCGCACCTTCGCAAATTCCTTGTGAAGTGCGATACCATCAAACTCAATGGGGTGTCCGTCAACGCGATTCGACTGAGGCTCTTCCCTTTTTCGCTAAGGGATAGAGTCAGTGACTGGCTGCAGAACGAGGAGCCCAACTCGTTCACCACCTGGGAGTTTCTCTCCAAAGCCTTCCTCAGCAAATACTTCCCACCTGGCAAGACTACCAAGCTGAGGACGAACATCACCTCCTTCACTCAGCAGGATGGAGAGTCCCTGTACGAGGCGTGGGAGAGATTCAAAGACCTCCAGCGACAGTGCCCCCACCACGGAGCTCCTGATTGGCTCCTAATCCAAACCTTCTATAATGGGTTGGAGCGATCAGTGAAGATCTTGGTTGATGCCGCGACAGGGGGCGCCCTCATGGGCAAGTCTATTGAAGCGGTGAAGGCATTGTTGGAAGAGATGGCTTCCAATAATTATCACTGATCGAGTGACAGAGCCGCCCCCAAGATAGGCGGTGGAAGAAATGAGGTGGACGCAGTGACGCTCCTAGCCAGCAGGGTGGATGCCCTTGTACAGTGACTGGATAAGGTGGCTACGCCATCAGTCACTTCTGTGGGGCCATCAATGGGGGCCTATGTATATTGTGAAGCCTGTGGTGTACAGGGACATACCTCCGTTGAGTGTTACAATGCTCCTCCTAGCATTGAACACGTCAACGCATTCCACAATTACAACCCACCACCATAAAATAACCCCCACCCCACCACCTATAGCCAAGGTTAGAAGAGTCATCCAAATCCTCTCTATAAAAATCCCAACCCTCACCCTCAGAGTTCACGCAGTTTCCACAACAAAGCTCCCTACAATCCACCCCCTCTACCTCCCGAACCTACATGTCACCTGGAGAGTCTCATGGAGCGCTTCATAGCGACTCAAACCAAGACCAACGAGACTCTTAGTGAGTCAATCAACCTACTGACCTCCAAGGTCGATGCCATGGCCGCCCATCAAAAGACGATGGACACGCAGATGGCTCAGATTGCCCAACAGGTAAGCCTCTTGTCCTGACCTCAAGGGCATATGCCAGGCCAGCCCGAGACTAACCCCCGAGGTCACGTCAATGCCATCTCCACGATGGAAGAGGGGTTAGAGGAGAGCCTCGTGATGGTTCTCCAGGAGGTAGTTCCAGTTCCTGATTTTGCCGGAACTGAGGGGAAGAAGAAAAAAGAGAATCTGAGCTTTGCTGGGGAGACTAGGCCACCACATCCCGCTCGCAAATACCAGCCCCCAGTGCCCTTCTCTCAACGACTGGCATGGTCCAAGCTATCTCAGCTTGAGCCTCGATTCGCGTGATTCCTGGAAACCTTACGCTGAATCTATGTCAGTAGCCCCTTCCTGGAAGCTCTAAAGGAAGCACTTGCTCATTTGAAATTTTTGAGAGAGCTCCTGTCCAAGAAGGGAGAACCTGGGGATGCTTCAGTAGCCCCTATCAGCGGATCTTGCAACTCGCTCTTACCAGTAGGGGTGTGCAAAACCGGTTAACCGAGTTTCGGTTAACCCTTAGACAAACACCCTCTTCCAGGGAAAAAACGGCAAAACCGCCCTTCTTCCCTTCTTCTAGCTTTCAGTATAACACAGAGAGCCTTAGAATTTCGATTAGAAGCAGAAGTTAAAGCACTTCTACAAGCTAATTTTGATGATAATCCCTTAAAATATTGGGATAAAGACAAGTCTTATGCAGACATTCAGCTTAAAGATTCATCTTCCATTGTACGTGTTAAACCAATGCGTTACAATCAGGCCGATGAACAAGAGTTCAAGATCCAACTTCAAGAGCTCGAAACCAAAAAGTTAGCCTTCAGAACGATGGAGGAAAACAAGAGCCCTCATAGTAGCCCAGCTTTTATGGTCAATAACCATTCTGAGCAAAAACGAGGAAAACCTCGAATGGTAATCAACTACAAAAGGTTGAATGATCTTACCATTTTTGATGGTTACTTCCTTCCTAACAAGGAATTGCTTATTAACAAAACCCTTAAGAAAAGATGGTTCTCAAAGTTTGATTGCAAATCTGGGTTTTATCAGATTAAGCTTACCGATGCAGCAAAACCATTAACTGCATTTAGTCCTCCGCAAGGACAGTACATTTGGAATGTCATGCCTATGGGACTCAAAAACGCCCCACAAATCTTCCAAAGGCGAATGGATAATATCTTTAACGAATACTCAGATTTTTGTCTAGTATACGTTGATGATATCCTAATCTTTTCAGATAGTATTGCAGAACATGCAAACCATCTCATGAAATTCATACAGAAAAGCCAGGAACATGGCATTATCCTTTCTAATAAAAAGGCAGATATTGCAAAATCACAGATCGAATTCCTTGGTCTAAAAATTGATCATACAGGAATAGAAATGCAACCTCATGTTTGTGAAAAGATTGCTAATTTCCCTGACCATCTTACTGATCGTAAACAAGTTGAGCGATTCTTAGGATGCATTAACTATCTTAATGACTTCCTACCTAACCTTGCCTGGTTACGAGGACCATTGCAGGATCTCCTCAAGAAAAGGATGAACCAACAATGGCAGGACTATCATACCAGTATAGTCAAACAACTCAAACAGTTGTGTCAAAAGTTAACTCGTCTAGCCATCCCAGACACAGGTGACCAACTTATCGTTGAAACAGATGCCTCAGATAAATATTGGGGAGGCGTACTTAAAGCCAAGAAAGGTGATAAGGAACATATTTGCAGATATGCAAATGGATGTTTTAAGCCGGCTGAGATTAATTATCACAGCAATGAAAAGGAGTTATTAGCCCTTAAACGAAGCTTTACCAAGTTTCATTTCTTTATTCTCCCAGTTCGTTTCCTTGTACGAACTGATAATACGAATGTTAAAGCTTATATTTTTAATAAGCTCCCCTGTACCCCTGAATACAAACGTCGCCATAGATGGCAACAATATTTTCAGGAATATCAATTTGATATTGAACATATCAAAGGTAAGAATAACCATCTTGCTGATTTCTTAAGCAGAGAGGCCAATGACGGCATCAAAGGAGAACATATCGACAAGCTCCAATCTAAAGATATTGCTGGAAATGGCGATACAGGAGTTGGTTCAAGCTCAGAACCAGGTTTGCGAGCTACAGAAAGCTCTCCACGAGGAAATACAGCCTCGGATCATGAATGCATTATCCAGTCTGGATGATGTCCTTGCCATACAGGCAGTTGAACTAAGTGATCATCTTCACCAAGAGTTTCTCACATCATTCGAGAACGTCAATGTGTTTCAAGAAGAAACATATCAGGAGCCTACAAAATTGCCTACTTTTCATGCAAAAGGAAAGGCGGTTAAGTCTCCCACCTTCTCACAAAGAGAAAAACCTGAATCCTCGAAAAAAGAGGAAGATGAATTTACCCTAGTTCAGCCACGGCAAACAAAAGCTGTATTTTCCCAGGACGAGTAGTCCTTGTTGACTATGGCACAATTCAGTGCTTATACACAAAAGGTCTATAAGGCCAGAACTACTAACTCCCTTTTAGTGGAAGGAACGGGAAAATATCCCCGTCTCCATTTCCTTGCAGGTAGCAATGCAGATGACGTATTTCAAGCATTCACATACGGCTACTGTGGTAGTATTACCAGTGGTCCGGGAAACCGTGAAATACTCTATTTACCACGAGTATTAATTGAAGCAGTCAAAAAATTCAGACGCAGTTCCAGGTCTGATATGGTTGTCCTCAAACTCATATCAGTCAGTCCAGAGATCTATCCATCTCCACAATCAGGATGGGTTCTTGTGCAACTATGCACACCTAACAAAGCCAATATTTCGGTCAAATCTGGAAAAACGGTTCAATGTCCTGAACTCAATGACTTATGGATCAGTCATAGGCGAGCTGAAGGCTTTGCTGTTCTACTACATAAATTGACCCAGATTAGGGAGAAAAATCAGGGATTCATGTATAACTCGCCCTCATATATGTTCATTTATGCAGACGGCAACTGCACACCAAGGTTTGACGCCATCAACAAAATCAGTGCTGGAATAAGCCGTATTAGCTCCTGTCGAGTCCCAGGAAGCTTCCCTATGCTTGTACACTTATGTGGCATAATTCATACCACTAAAACTACAGGGTGTACAATTTGTCCACGTCGCACTTAAGGAAGCGTGTTGGACCCATTCCACGTCAAGGAATCTTATGAGATAAGGCTCCACTCTGAACAAGGACGATAAGGTTGCAAAAAAGCAGCGACATTATTGTACGATAAAGAACTACAGTCATTAACAGTAGTGTCCACTTGCAAAAGCAAGATGTAATAAGTGTACTACCCTTATCTTCCTGTCGGTTTGCTTTTACTTTATTAGTCTATTTAAGAAGAGATGTCAAGGGGCAGAAGGCAGAGGTTTTTGGAGGCCCAACTTCTCTCTCTTTGTAAGATCTCCTCATGAACGGGTGACTCCCCTAGGGAGGATAGCACCCTCTTAGAAATGTACTATTAGTGTGATCATCAATAAAATAGAGTAATTTCGGATATTGCTGTGAACACCAATCCCTCTCTAATTCATCACAAGACTAGAGTACCTTTGGTAGACCACAAAGTAGCCATTAGTCAGGTGGATGCCGGCGAACAAGGTCGCAGCCCAGTAAGGTATTGTCTTGATTAATTAGTAAGCTATTGTCCTTTACAGCAATATGCTTTTATTACTTGTTTTATTGATGCATATCATACTCTTAGTTATATTTCTAAAGGCGTGCTTATCCTTTTAATTAATTATGAATCCAGTTAGCCCTGAACAAAAACATATAGAATATCTTTTAACTTTAAAGCAGATTGTTAATGAACATAAACTCATATCAGAGGAATATTACTTACAAAAGGACCAAACGGTTTTAAATCTAGCCAAGACTTTTAATCATGAAGTCAACTACTACGAAGAAATCGTAGAGAGTCAAGCAAACATAGTTGCTAAGCTCAAAAACAAAAGAGAATCACTAATTAGCATGCAAAAACGCTATAATCAGTTGTATGATATAAAATATCATCACTTTCTTCGCAGACAAACACAAAAAGCTAAAGATAAGGCTTATCAAGAATTTGTTAGCAACCGCTCTTCGCTGGTTAAGAATCATTCAGAAGCCAGTAGTTCTCATGAATAAATTTTGGAAAAGAACTAAATTATGGATTCGAAAAAGCAATCCCCTCAATGGTATCAGAGCCAAGAACACGTGTCAGAACCCGACACAAAAACCAAAATGGTGGAAGTGTATAGGAACACAAGAAGAAGAGGGTGTTTGTCTAAGGGATTATCACCACGTTGGCTGCGAAGGTGAAAGGGAATGCGAGTACGCATCGTGGGAGTGGGGACAAAGGGGACTTTGATCCAATGTCCACACGGAGTGAGTAGACGAAGAGCAGCATGATCCGAGGAATATTCGGTAAATCTGCTAAGAAAATCAACGCCAAGAAGGACGTTGTAAGTAGCATTAGATGGGGCTTGAATAACCACCGTAGGAAGGGGGATGACCTTATAGGTATTGGAAAGAACATCTAATAGACTAATAAACTGACCAAACACAGCTTTGGTGAGGGTTGTGATTTGACCAGAGGCAACCACCACTTGAAGTGGTTTGCGAAGGGTACGCCAATAGCGTTCAGGATAGGCATTGGCGGAGACCATGGTGACATCCGATCCAGTGTCAATCATGGCGTGGAACCATTCATGCTTGTGATGGCGATAAACAAGCTGAATAGGAATGTAGGGAACCTTATTCATTGACGCGAATGGCTTGAATAATTACACCATCGAATGTAATGGTGAGAACCTTGTCTTGCGTGGTGAAAGAGGTTTCAGCAAGAAATTTTAATCCAAGGACTAAATCAGCTTTGGTAGGATAAGGCTGAGGTTCGAGGTGGATAATACGTTCCACTGAATTAAATAGGATAGGGACATAAGTGAGCTTATGTTCCTGGAGTTGTGGAAAAAGATCTGAACCAGCGAAATTTTGTTGAAGGGCTGGATTAATCAAAATTAAGCCATCACGCCAACTTGTGACGAAGATCTTTGTAACTATTTGATAGTTAGCTTGATAGGCTAGCAAGTTGCTTGGTTGCCTTACGGGATGAGAACGTAAAGTGGAACCATCAACGGAATAGCGGGCCATGGATTGAGTTCTGGAAAAAAGGGGTTTGGGCTTAAGGTCCATAGTCCAACTTTGTGGTTGGGTTGAAACTCCTTTTTGAGTAATGGGCTGTGCTTCACAAACATCACAAAAAACATCGTTAATGTCAATAAAATCTTTGTCAAGAAATCGATCAATAATGTGAGAATTACTAATCATATAACTTACCATCGTATAAATGGTAAAAGGAGAATGATGCATGTTTTCAAGTAAATCTGTTCGTGAAAATTTATAACACAGATTTAATGCTCGACATGTATCTAAATCCTTTATGGGGATGCTGAATCCAGGGTAAAGGGTGAATGCTAGATTTTGGTAAATTAGATTTCCCTTTAGGATTCCAATCAGCGCTTCATGCCTGTTGCGAAGGCGATTATGCATTAATGTTAATAAAATAGGCGTATCTATGCCTTTTTGAAAACTTGCTTTGATATGAATGCGAATTGCTCCAAAATGAATATAACCAATTTTTTGTCGATCTTTTTCAGGTATCTGCCTGATTTTCATCTTGATTTGGTCCAGGGTAATTAATGGTAACTCTACCTGTCCATCTGCTAGACTACCGGGTATGGACTGTTCCTGTACGTTCGTACCAAAGTATTGAATATTCTTTCATTTGAATATATCAAGGAAGGTTTTTGTAAATCCTTCATGTGAATGCAACTGCATGTTTTGCTTCAAAATCTTTTGATACTTCTTTCTATCAAATAATAACTCTTTAGAGTAGGTACCTGAACCTTCTGTTTCGGCAGAATCGTCGTAGTCATTCTGAGAATTCATCATCTGAACTGCTTAAATAAGTTAAGACGAGAATATCGTCTTCTGAGTTGATCTCCGAATAGGAGACTTCGTCAAAATCTGCAATTTGTACAAATAATTCGTTAGAATAAATTCCTGCAAAATTGAGTTGTTTGGGACATTCATTCGCATAGTGTCCTTTTTCATTGCAATTCCAGCATCTGCAATCGCGTTTTTCGATCTGCTTTGCCGTCGACTTTTCTGGGCTATCTTTTGATTCTTTACCCTTTTTCCCAAATTTTTTCTTTTTGAAAAACCGTTTTTTCTTCTTACTGGGTTTTGGAAATTTCTTCAATTTCTTTCCCTTAGCTTTTTTAGCTTTGAACTTCTTTTTGATCTTGGGTTTCTCAGAGCAGCCAAATTTACTAGGGTAATAAAGCTGGTCTTTGCATTTTAACTTCTTTTGGTCTTTCTGAAGTCGTTTGCGTTTATACGCTTTTTCACACTCGTTGGCTAAAGTAAGACGCGCAAATTCAATTCTTGCTCCAAGTGTATCTGTTCGAGTTGGTCGATCAGAAGCTTTCCACTTGCTAAGCAATAAATCACTCCAAGGATATGGGAGTTTAGTAAAAAACATATCGTTATGAAAGTTTAACGTATTTTGAACTGAACCGGAAACTTCAGCTTTGTAGTAATATTTTTCAAATTCGCAGGTATATGCATCAAAATAATTGATGTCGCAAATTTGCAAATTATAAAGCATTGTTAAAAACTTTTGTTTTTTAATGCGTTTTTCAGCCTGTCTGTGCTGAGCATAATCTTCTCCAAGAAATTCTCGTCGAATTTCGTTTTCCAACGTATTGATGATGGTTTGGGCATCATTCGTTGTTATGCCTCCCAGATACCGCACCTTGGTCTCTTCAGGAAGGGCCTGAAACCAATCTGCAACTTTTCCACTTAATGTTAATGGAAGAAAGGTTTTCAAAGAATCACCTTCTGTTCGTGTAACTCCTTGATAAATTAATAGGGCTTTAACCCAGTCAGTTATATCCTCACCCTGGACATGTTTATCCATTAACAAATGCAGGGGCAACACTGAATATTGACTGTATTACAAATACAGATGAGGTAATAACTGACCGAAACTCCGGTTAACCGGTTTTGCACACCCCTACTGGTAAGAGCGAGTTGCAAGATCCGCTGATAGGGGCTACTGAAGCATCCCCAGGTTCTGCGGTTCAAAAAAATTTCGAACCGTAACCGAACCGAAAATTTCGGTTCGCCAAAAACCCGAACCGTAACCGAACCGAAAATTTTGGTTAACCGGTTTTTAGGTTCGGTTAACCGATTTTTCGGTTCGGTTACCGGTTAACCGTTTACAAATAATAAAAAACTTATACTTTCTTAACTAAATTTTTTATTTTTTATGTTTAAATTCTTTTTATAAAAATTAAACTTTGGTAACCATTTATAAATAATAAAAAAAGTGCACTTTCTTACCTAATTTTTTTATTTTTTATGTATACTTTTTAAAAAAATTATTATTTTCGGTTCGGTTAACCGCCGGTTAACCGAATTTTCAAATAGTCCGAACCATAATCGAACCGAAAACTGAAAAAAAATTTCGGTTCGGTTAACCAAACCGATTTTAATGAAAATTTTGTTCGGTTAACCGATTTTTCTGTTCGGTTTTTGCGGTTTCTCGGTTCGGTTTACGGTTTCGGGTTTTTTTGCACACCCCTACTTACCAGGGTGGTTCCCATCAAAACTGCAGGATCCTTGCAGTTTCTCTATCCTATGACGCATAGGGGATATGCAGATCGAGAGAGCCCTTTGCGATCTAGGCGCCAGTGTGAGTGTCATGCCGCTCTCTCTTTGTAAGAAACTGCAACTACGGGACCTCACGCCCACCAGCATGACTATTCAGCTCACAGACTGCTCCATCAGGCAGCCTGTCGGCCTTCTAAAGGATGTTCCAATCCAGGTGGGCAAGTTCCTCATCCCCTGTGATTTTGTCATTCTTGACATGGAGGAGGACTTCCCGGCCCCACTCATCTTAGGTCGGCCATTCCTTGCGACCGCGGGGGCAGTGATTGATGTGCAGACATGCACCATATCCTTCAGTGTATGTGGGGAAAGGGTGGATTTCAGCTTCCCTCCTCCCACTGCACCTTCAGCGCCTGTCCTCCTTCTGCCTTTTAAGGAGCCTATCCTTATATCTCCCTTCGATGCTGCTTCTAGGGTGGAGATGTTTGATGGAAATGGGGGACCTCCCATGCTACTTGGTGGCTCTTCAACATTTTCTGCGGCTGTCCTAACTCGTTCCGAAATCGCTGCTACTTGTACTGGAGAGGTCGAGGATCCTACTTCATATTATTACACCTCCCCTAGGCCACCTCCCGCATCATTCCTATCTCCTATTAGGAGGTAAGGGTCAAGCTAAGGACCTTAAACAAACGCTTCTTGGGAGGCAACCCAAGGGATTTATCGCTTTCAGCCTTCGTGTGTCACTCCTACCCTTCCCCTTTCCCCTTCCCCTCTTCGTTCCTTGCCTTCCCCCTTCCCTTGCCCTTTTCTGCATCGTTTTCATTGCGGACAATGAAAATCTAAAGCATGGGGGGGTGAGCCTATCGCAATTTGGGTGGAATGGTGGATTTTAGGGTATTGGTTGAATGACATCACTTGCATTTGCATCATATAGATAGGATGGCATATAGTTTTCATAGGATATCTTTGCATTTATTTCCCTTAATAGAGCATATAGGTTGGAGCTTATAAGATACATGTTGCATCTCAAAAGGAGAAGTGATCGAGTTGGGCGTCCCTAAGCTTTCCAGGTATTGCTTCTTACCCTTCTTCTCACTATCCTTTATATCTTTTATTGCTTTCCTTAGTTTTTTTTTTACTTTTCAATAAATTTGTGCGAAAACCCCTCTTATGAAGAGAACACAAAGGGTGATAATTGATCGATCTGGTTGAGTTGTGTGATGTGGCCTGTTATGGTGTGAACTTCTGTGAATTGCGCTCTAACATTGCTATCTGTGTTTCCCCTACCCTATGCTATATGTCATATTGCCCTTGAGACTCATGTGACTTGTCTTGATTGACCTTGATAAGTGGGATATACCTTGAAGTAAGTTATTGAAATGTGGTAGACTTACCTGTGTGACTTTGAGCCTAATGACTATTCATTGCATATAGTCTCATACTTTCCGTCATGTGTGACTCATCCATGAATGCATCTCTAGAACTTGGTCTTATTCTATTTGAAATCGCATTTAGCATGTGCATGTGTTGATATGACTGAGGCAATTTTTGTTCTATTTAGCCACATGAGCCAAAAAGCCACCCATTGATATGTACTACCCTCTTTGCTAGCCCTTTGTGCCTTTCCCCTTGTCTTTATTGTTGCCCCCTACGCACTACACATTTGGCCTATCGATATTCCCTATATCCTTGTCAAGGTCTAGTGGAGCGACACTTCCGTGTTGAGTTGGGTTTGCTTTGAAGGTTGGTTCACCTTGGGAACGTTACTAGTGGCTTGTTTGGGGGGATTCGTGATTCAAGTTTGTATTCCCCATGCCATTCACATGCCTTTCTCCTTCCAAAGAAAAGAAATAGAAATGAATGAAAAATAAAGAAGCAAGGGAAAGAGAAAGAGAAAAAGAAAAAAAATAGAAAAGTTGTGAATAGGGTGTTTGGCATGGGAGTGTGACAAGGAGATTGCTAAATCCCTCCCTTAAAGGTTTTTGTGGGGTTTGTTGCTCAAATTTTCAATCATGGTGTGAAGTTGTTGTTCCGACATTAGTTGTGGAAGTGTTTTTTGCTCCCTAGTCTTTGACTGTTAGCTCCACTCTTCCCAAACTTATTCCACCTCTCACCCTTTACCTTTGACCCCATTACATCCCTTTACAAGTCCTTATGATTTACACATTGCACTTTGCATTAGGCGATGGAGAATTGAGAACTTTGCCAAGCTTATGGTAGTTGCTTGATTGGGTAGAGTATTGAGTGCACTCTTGTTACATATTCTAAACACATTGAGGGGAGTGTTCCATTTTATCCTAAAGTGAGATTCTACCAGTCCTACTTACTCACCACTCATCAAGAAAGGTCATGTCTTGTTATGTGCTTCGATACTAGGGCGCTTGATGCATTGCATTTGGGTATGGGGACCCATGGAAGGAAGTGTGCGAGCTGTATTTGAATTGTTTCACATTTTGACTTGGCCATCTTTAATGCATAGTTTAACCTAGATTATAATCTGTCCCTTGCCTGAGGAGGGTGTGTTAAGAGGTTTACCATTCTCCCTAATCCTTCATAGCGTAGTCTTGCTTAGGGACAAGCAAGAGATAAGCATGGGGGCGTGATGAACCTCTATTTGTCCCATTTTTAGCCCCTATTTGACTCATTTTCTCATGCGTTTTCACGTTTAATCATGCCAAGGAAGATTCAAATCAGCATCCTTTAGCACACTTTTAACTCATATAACATCTTTCGATATTTTCAGGAACTCTATAGAAGAAACGAAAAGATGAACAACGTTTAGCAGAAAGGAGTGCCAAGAAGGCTAGAAAAGCGTCGCGTAGAGTTCTACGGATCAAGCACGGACATCCTGGGGGCAAAAAGCCAGACCGCACCACCCGAGCACGACACAAAGGCCGGCTAGCCAAGTGGCACGGTCGTGCCACGTGGTGACACCATGCCACATGTGCGGTGTTCGGGTGATTTTGGCAATGTTTTGGCACGGTGGGCTCGTGTCTCGAGGCACGACCGTGCCACCCCCGTTCCGCGTAGCGACTTAAATCTTCCTTCGGGGTTGTTTTAGGGGATATTCAGTCTTCATTCAGTTTTCTTTCCACAGACGTTTTCTTAGGCGATTTTTAGGTTTCACTAGATAGTTTTATTTTCCATACTTTTGAATTCACTATTGCATTGAAGTTCGTTCTACTGTTAATTCATGTGATTAATTCAGGGTTCTTAATTCTCTCTCTACTCTTGTTCTTGATTATTTTGAGGTTTGCAATAGTTATGGAATTGAATGTCATGGTTGTTGTTAGAAACATGACTGTAGGCTAAATCCTTCAACTTAGGTTGGGATTGACGCTGAATATGTGTAGCTGAATCTTGTACTGGCCCAATCCCTGCTCCCCCTTTGTTTTGCGATTATGAATTCTACTATGCATGTCACATGCTCGATGAAATGCTCGAAAGAACGTTCATCCTTTTTATTAGGGTTTAGGGGAGCGTTGAGAGAGGAAACCTTTACCTAGTGCGCCTTAATAGACGATTAGGGTTTTAACATGAAAATAGTTAAGATTCTAATTGGGATTTGAGATTGTAAATCTTGTAATCCTTCGACCTTTAGCCCCATGAAAATAGGCGATTATAGTTCTAGGATTAGTCTTCGACCCTTGAGAGAGGGAGGAGATGGGCTTAATTGACAATTTATCCATTCGTGATGCATGCTTGGGAGATGTTTGGTAGGGCTGGTAATTGATTTGCTAGCATATTTGTGCTGTTAATTCCAACCTAGGTGTTTACTCTTCTGGTGTTTATTCCATCTTTTAGTCGTTATTGTTTCCCTTAGTTTAATTCCAAAACCCCAATTGTGATTGCCTGGATTGAGCAATCTGATTAGTTCTAGTAATTGGAATCAAGTTCCCTGTGGAATACGACCCATACTTGCCATGTGCTAGCTACAGCTACACCGTGCACTTGCGGTATATTTTTAACTCAACACATATGGATATGCCATTGCGTCGTGAATGGATGTACAGGAGAAGAAATCCTGATGGACATGGGCTTAGAGATGAGTGGTTGATGGCAGTGAATATATTTGATGAATTTGCACGAAATCAGGAGGAGTACAGAATTAATGGAGTTTATAGATGTCCATGTGTGAAATGCAAGAATATGCAGTATTTTACAGCTAACATTGTAAAGTCTCATTTGTATAGAAAGGGGTTTGTGAAAAATTATTGGTATTGGACAAGTCATAGGGAAGAAGATAATTCAGAAGTAGGGGGTGCAAGTAGTTCACATTATATGAATTTTGATTACCATCACAACGATCATAATCATATGGAGAACATGCTTCATGCTGCCTTCCAAGCTAATATTGAACATGAGGAGCCATCATGATGTAATTCCTGAGGCATTTTGAACTATGCTTGAATCTGCCCAAAGACTGTTGTATGAAGGGTGTAACATAACTGAACTGGAAATGTCTGTGAAGCTACTTAGTATTAAATCGGGGAACAACATGTCTCAACGTTGTTTCCATGAAGTTGTTGGTATGATAAAAGATGTATGCCCTCTCAAAAGTGGCATTCCAAAAAATTATCATCAGCAGCTCAGAAAAGTGAAAGATTTAGGCATGGATGTTTAGGAAATTGATTGTTGTCCGAATGGTTGCATGCTTTATTATAAACAAGATGAGGGTTTGTCCCCATGCAAACTTTGTGGACATGCAAGACAATTACCCAAGAACTCCAACCAACGAGGTCATAAGGAGGTTTCATGTGCTAGAAAGCACTACCTACCTTTAATCCCAAGATTGCAAAGATTGTATGCCTAAAAAAGGACTGTCGTCCACATGAGATGGCACCATGAGCACCGCCAAGAACTGGTGTTCTCCGGCATCCATCGGATGGATTAGCATGGAAGCATTTCGACCAAAAGTATCTAAATTTTACAACAGAGCCTCGAAATGTAAGGTTAGGTCTTTGTGCTGATAGTTTCACACCATTTTCCATATCTAGAAGATAGTATTCTGTGTGGCTAATTGTTGTTACGTCTTATAACTTGCCTCCAAATATGTGTATGACCACTCGATACATGTTTTTAAATTGTATTATTCCGAGTCCAACAAATCCGAAGACAGAATTGATGTGTACTTGTAACCCTTAATTGATGAGTTGAAAATGCTATGGGATGTTGGGGTTCATACATTTGACGTTTCATGTGGGAAAACTTTTAGATTGCATGCTGCATTAATGTGGACAATTAATAATTTTCTTGCCTATGGGATGTTGTCTGGTTGGAGTACTCATGGGTTGTTAGCGTGTCCAGTTTGTATGCACCAAAATTGTGCATTCCAATTACAACATGGGCAAAAGCCATGCCATCGTCATTTCTTACCTCGGAATCATTGTTTTAGAGCTAATAAAGTTGCTTTTCGTAAAGGGAAGAGCATACACATTGGCCCTCCCCAAAGAATTTCTAGTGAAATATTATCTGATGTGGCATCTACATTGACTAAAGTGACTACAAATGTACAATTTCAAATTCCCGAATTTCAAGAAAATGAACATAACTGGATAAAGCAAAGTATCGTTTGGGAGTTGCCTTATTGGAAGCATCAACTTCTGAGACATAACCTTGATGTTATGCATATTGAGAAAAATTTCAGTGAAAATATTATAAACACAGTGATGGATGTTCCGGGAAAAACAAAGGATGATATAAAAGTAAGAATGGATATGTCTATTCCATGCAGTAGGCAAGAGTTGAACTTAGCTACAAGAGGGTCCATTGATAGATTGTGTAAGTCGAAAGCCAAGTTTGCACTGTCGTTAGTTCAAAAAAGGGTTGTTTGCCAATGGTTGCGGGAGGTTCATGTAGCTGATGGTTATTGTTCTAATGTGGGAAATTGGATTGATCCATCTAACACAAAGTTCCAAAATATGAAAAGTCATTATCATCATGTATATTTGGAGAATCTTCTCCCAGTAGCTTTTGCTGCTCTTCCGGAAGATGTTTTGAGACCATTGGTCAAATTGAGTGAGTTTTTCAGAAATCTATACTCCAGTGAGTTACATGTTGGGTGAATAAGAACATTACTATAATGCTCCAGTGAATTTTTCAGAAAATATGAATAAGAACATTAGTATAATTCTTTGTAAATTAGAGATAGTTTTTCCTCCTGGTTTTTGGAATGTCATGGAACATTTGCCCATTCACTTAGCAGAAGAAGCTTTGTTGGGTGGTCCCGTTTAATATCGATGGATGTATCCTTTTGAGAGGTATTTGGTTGGTTGAAGCCTACGGCAAAGAACAAAGCTCATGTAGAGGCATCCATGGTTCAGGCATACTTAACATTTGAGATTAAACGTTTCACTAAGTATTACTTTCAGTCAAGCTTGCATTGCCCAAGAATTGGGCATAATGAGGGTATGTGACAACTTGAACCACAAATGCCAACTCTTTCGATGTTCAATCATAAGGGTACTTCATTTGGAAATCGAGGAAAAAGATATCTTACTAAGTCGGAGTACCGTCTCACTCGCCTTTACATCTTACTGAAATGTGATGAAGTGCAACCATATTTGGAGTAAGTTGATCAGTTATTGAAAGTTTCATTTGAATACTTAATAAATAGTTTAGTAGTTAATTAATTCAATCGTGAAATACAGTTGGTTCAGACATCAATTTCGCAATCATAATCCAAACGTGAGTGATGGGTAAGTTGACTTGTTTATAGAGGTAAATTTGGCACAGTGGTTTGAGTACAATGTAAGTAATTTTTCATAACTAATCTTCAATTCCTATAAAATATTTTGTAACTCTAAAGAACAATATCTTTTTTTTCTTCATAGGTCAATTCTTACCAGATGTTTGATGATGAGAGGCAAATTTTTTTAGTAAACTTATCTCATAGACTGATTATGGTAGTGGAATGTTTTTCTTGGTATAAAGTTAATGGTTATCGATTTCATATCAAAGCTAGGAATGAAGGTAAAGCCACATATAATTGTGGCGTGTATGTCAAAGGAGTTGGTGAAGGTGATGAAGTATCAGGGGATTATTATGGCATACTTCATAAATTATTCATGTTGAATTTGCAGGTGAACTAATTAAAAAATGTTTACTTTTTAATTGTGAGTGGTTTGACCCGGATGTTCCTCGGGGGGCTACGTTATCCTAAATTTACCCCATATCCTGAGGTTAATCATAATAGGTGTTATAGAAAGTTTAACCCATTCACATTTGCTAATACTACAACCTAAGTGGTATACCTTAAGTACCCTGAGGGGATACCAGGAAAAGCGAATTGGTGGGTAGCGATACCTAACAAACCTCACGATGCCCCTAAATATAAGGATAATTTAGAACTTGCCTATCAACAGTTAGGAATGACAACTATGAATGTGGATAACGTAATAGCCACAACATTAGTTGATGAAACTGCAGAAGCTGATGATGTTGATAGACATGATTGGGGTGATTATCATGATACGAATGATCAACATGATGATGATTCTAAAGATGATGAAGAAGGTGAATGGGAGGATGAAGCTGAAGACACTGATGATGATGGTGAAGGAGATATGATATTGCAAAGTGATGATGATGACGATGACGATGTGTCCCACAATAGTTGATTTAATCTTTTAGTTGTATTGATATTTATGCATGTCTATGTACTTTTTTTTTTTAATTGCAAGCTAGGAAAAACAATTGTATGTGTACTGTAATTTTTTCATTGACAATACCATGAATATTTATGTTGTTGTATTTTGTTTCTATTTTTGTTCTTGCTTATTAGGTGTCTAGAGTAAATGGTGGACGTGGTCGAGGCCAAATGGTTAGGAGTGGTGCAAGTAGAGGAGCACCACAACCGACCCCACAACATGATCCTGCTGAAAACTATGAAACAAACACCTTCAATGGAATGTTTGGAGGTTTTCTTGATCCAACTCAGCCATTCAGAAATTATTTTGGTAGCATGAATGAGCAACCATATATGCAACCACCTTTTTTTTGGTGCGGGTATGCAATCCCCTATCCAACCTAATAATCCTTACATCGGTGGTACTTCAGCTACCCCATTAATTTATCACCAGTTTGGCACTATTAGCCAACATTACAACAGTAATCAGATTGTTGGTCAACCTAGAATGTCAAGCCACTCAGTCCACAACGAAGGGGTCCACAATGAAGGGGTAGGAAGAGATAGACAAAGTCCTGTACCTAATAGTGAAACTGCAAGCACAAACAATAAGATATATTTACAAACTGATTGTGATACGTAAATTCATTATAAATGTTCTAACTTTTTCAGCAATTATATTCTTTTAATTGGTATAGTAATTAATTTTCACAAACTTCTTTTTTTAGTTCTTAGTTTTGTTCCATATTAAGGTGGAGTTCAAAAAATTATTGAGAGCTTTGCAGGTAACTACCCACGTCCTTGGACCATATGGGGGGAAGTTCCATAATCTCAACGAGACATATGGTTTAATGAGTTCAAGGTTAATTTTTTGCACAATGAATTTGAAAGTCGTAATTAGATTGTTTGAGATGTTTACTAATATACTTCAACTTTGTTATAGAAACACTACTACTGGCATCCAGATAATGAAATGCAAATACGGTGTAACTTTGAGTACAGAGATGCAACTCGACTTAAGGACATTCTTGGATATGCTAGGAAGTACAACAAAAAGGCGAAGTGGTTACCACCTAGTGTTTGGAATGAGATGCTCAAACATTAGAGTGAGGATGACAAGTTTAAGAAATTGAGTCAACAAAATAAAAAGAATAGATTGAGTGATGCAGAAGGTTTTGGCCCTTCGTTACATACATGTGAATCAATTTCGATTAGTGAAAAGAAGAGGTGCTTGGTAAGTAATGTGCTTATTAATAAATGTATTTTCAATATACAATGTATGGTAAGGATTGATGTTTTGGTCCTTCTTTACATTTGATCACTTGTTACATTTTAATTTTTGTAGGCCAAAGCATTAGGTAGGGAACCCACATGTGAGGAATTGTTTAAGGACACTCACTACAAGGTCAAAAACAGTTTTCATTGATAAAAAATCTGCAAAAAAATACGTAAATTTGGCACATTTTATTCAGACATTATTCATAAGTTATAATTGTCGCTTTAGTATGTAATAGTTTTATTTTTGACAACTTTCAGGAGGATCATCACAACAAATAAGAGGAGTGCACTCAAGCTGCAACTTAAGGGGGCTCCCAACTGTCCCCTTTGACCCTAAATGAGTTTTGGGCTAAAGAAAATCTGGACAAAAAAGGTCGTGTATACGGTTTTGGCACGAAGGGGATCAAGTTGAAGAAATCAATTACAATTGCAACTGCACGTCACTCATTAGTTGAGCATTTTGATCCAAGAGAGCAAGTGCAACTCTTCAATCAAAGCATTACCAACCAAGCTGAGGCTATAAGTCAAATTGCCAAGAAACAGGGGAAGACAGAGTGCATCATGAAAAAAGCTTTGAGATTTCTTAAAGGACAAAGTGCAGGTTCTTACAACCAAATCAACTTGAATACTGATGATGAACAGGACTCTCAAAATGACAACGATAATCCCACAAATTTATCTGAATCTGATTAATTTATATGATCTGCCAAAACAATTATGGATGTTATGATTAATTTTTAATTTAGCACATTTTTTTTCAGATATAAAAATTTATATTTGGCAATTATTACATATGTTGTATGTCGTGATTGTAATATATTTAAGTTCTTTATTTATTTTTTAGGAGCAGAATTTTTTTTTTTTTGAACGGGGACAGATTTCTGTCCCCCTTTCTGCAAAATCCCTGCAACCCCATAAGCTAACTGACGGAATTTTCGACGGGGTATTCCATCGGAAATACCATCAGACTCTGTCGGTCATTTTTCTACGACGAGCTAATTCCCGACGGGGTATTTGGCGTTGTATTTTTCGTAGGAAATGTGATTTCCGTCGGAAAATCAAACTTTTTTCGTCAGTAATTCCGTCGCAGATATGAGGTATTTTTGTTGTGGGCATGCGACAAACTTCCTAAATTATATCGAGCATAGTTTCTCTGGCACTGTAGCTGACTAGTATGATTCATTAAGTGAAGATTGTAAAAATACATTAAGAGTAATAGAAACACCAGCTGCTATGTTCAGAAATTTGTACAAAGAAATTGAAACTGAATTCGTGGGAGCTAAACTTGATTCTGAAGAAAAAGTAAGAGAATGGCAAACAAAGATTAACAACATAAAACTACGGGATATGAGATATCTAGAAAATTATATTGCTGAATTCAGTCAATACTACTACAAAGTTGGGCATAATGAAACAAATCTTGGTATGTTCTATGACAAATTGTCATATCCTATAAATTCTATAATTAATGAAAAATACATGGTATGGCTTGAACGAACAGATATTATTGATACCCTTGATTTAAGAATTTCCTATTTATGAAAGTCGACCAATGAACGATGCCTTGATCTTCAAAAGCAAAAGAAGATTAAGAAGCAGTTTTTAACTTGATGGGGTTCACTTCACCAATGGGGAAAGGAACCTAAGAAAATAAGAAAAAGAAAATTCTATAAGAAAAAGAGCTTTAACAAGCATAGAGGCAAGAAATATAAAAGAAAATACAATAACAAACCGAGTCCTAATAAACGAAGATTTTTTAGGAAAGCTACTTATTGCCCTACAGAAAAAACAACTGCAAATGTTGGACATGTAGAGAAGTAGGTCATTATGCTAATGAACGCAAAAATAGGAAGAATAACAAACTTATTGAAACTTTGGGAAGCCTAGATTACGTTGAGCTTAGTGAATATGAGGCATTAGACCTAGCCCTAAGTAATAACAAAGGAATTGTTGAAATTATAGTGGACAATGAATATGAAGAAAGTGATTATGAAGAAACAAGTCCTATGATGGAAAGTAGCCCGGTTAGTCTTGGTGATCTTCACGAAGAAGAGTTTGTTGCAAAGAATGATCATGGGGAAGTCAAAGGAGATTAGGTTCTTCCCATAATCCAAAAATACATGATCTATAAAAAATTCATTTTTCAATTAAAAAGCAAATGCATATATGAAATGATGGAAGGAGATCTTGAGATAAAGGATTGTGAGTATGACATTGGAGAAGTTAATCTCATTAATTGAAAAAATATCCTTACACATAACAAGGATAGAAAGTATAGGTATATTCATGTCGGAAGTGTACAAGTTCAAATCACTCCATTATAATATTATGGTACAGATATTGATCTTTACGCTTTACTCCGTGATATTAGGCATACCAAATTTAATAATCAAATTATCACAGGGATAAAAACTAATTTATGCAATGGGTTAGTTGGATTCAATTGCCTACTAGGATATTATGTGAGTTTAAAAGATGATTTTGCTAAAAACTTCCTATCCCTTAAGATAAAAAACAGTTGGGATGGATATGAAAAGACGAGGATATCCTTTAAGGATATTTTGAAAAATTATCTACAAATTAGATAATACAATAGATCCTAAGACTAAGGTAACAATGATAGAAGCAGACAAATTTGAAAGTCCTACCCCTATGTAAAAATCCAAAGGATTAAGTTCAATCCTCAGGAAATAAAAATTGATCGTTCATAGATATCTAACTTTGTGAATCCTACAAAGGTCAATAAAAATATATAATAAAGATAGATGAGGAAGGTAAAATCACCACTAAACTCCAATTATTAAGAAATATGAGTACAAGGACAGATTCGGGAGAAGAATCTTCATCAGCTAAAGAAGAGTTTAAAGAAGATGATACAATTAGGAGTGAAACGAGCAGAATGAGTTTTGAGGCTGCAAGACCCAATGCAGATCAAATTATGAGTCTATATAGAAAAGTCACTGGGTACAAGACTAGAACTGTTAGTGGACCCATCTATGAGGAAAAGTTAGTCAAAAATATGACCATGAAAATATGCTATGAAGCTACCAATACAAACCCTAATAGCATCTATACCCCAATAAAGGTATGTTTAGAGGGATGTAATAAATATGAACTCTGTGCTTACATAGATAGTGGTTGTTCTGTATGCTTTGGAAAAGATCATTATTTTCTAAGTTTATGTGGAAAAGAACTAAAAATCCTTTACAAGTAAGGATAGCTGCTAATAGTGTTATGAGCCACAATGAAGCCATAGAAAGGTTATCCATAGAATTACGAGGAGTTCAATACATTATACCAGTTCTATGGGCTACTGATCAACCCTCTCATGATATGATTATTGAAAACAATTTTCAAAGATTATATTCTCCATGCACCCAGACTATAAACCAAATAATATTTACAATTAGTGGTCACTCAGTCCCTATTGAAAAATTAAGTAAGGCTTACACTCATTAAAAAATTGAATTCACATGCAGCCAGCGTGGTAAGAAGGTAATGCCTGCACAACGAGAAGTAGCACTGACAATCTCATTACTTGAGTTATCTGTTAAAGAGCAGATTGTTGAACAACAAGATAAATTATGCAAGGAACTCTACTCTAATAATCCTCTAAAATTTTGGGATAAAGACAAAACATTTGCTAAAATCACCCTATTAAATCCCAACACCAACATTCGGGTTAAATAAATGGTGTATACATACTAGGACATTCAAGAGTTTAATAAACAAATTAAACAACTTCTGGATAAAGGATTCATTAGAAATAGTAAAAATCCTCACACTAGTCCCGCTTTTATGGTAAGAAATCATGCTGAAGAAAAAAGAGAAAAAGCTAAAATGATAATCGATTATAAAAAGCTTAATGATAATATTGTCTCTTATGGTTACTATATTCCTAATAAAATAGCCCTTTTCAACACAATTCAAGGAGCCTCTTAGTTCTCAAAAATAGATTGCAAAAGCGGTTATTGGCAGATAAAAATGGATGAGAAAAGTATTCCTTTAACTGCATTTAGTGCCCCACAAGGAGATTATGAATGGATAACATCTTCAAGGACCTTAATCATTATTGTTTAGCTTACATTGATGATATCTTGCCTTTTCCAAAACCATAGAACAACCCAAAGATGATGTCTTGGCTGTCACCCAAAGATACATTGATCATGGTACTATACTTGGTAAAACAAATGCATTTATGCTGAACAAGAAATTGAGTTCTTAGGCCTAGAGATAAAAGATGTGCAAATCATCCTACAAATGTATATTCTGGAAAAAATAGAAAATTTTCCTGAAAAAATTGAAGATAGAAAGCAATTAGAAAGGTTTCTTGGATGCCTCACCCATGCTTAAGACTTCATAAAAGATTTAGCTAAATTAAGAAAGCCATAGCAGCAGAAACTCAAGAAAAAAGTAAGTTGGACATGGACCATCAATGATACAAAGATTGTTCAAAACTTTAAAAATATGTGTAAAAATCTTCTTGTTCTTAATTTGCCTAATGAAGGAGATGATTTAGTTCTTGAAATAGATGTCAGCAATAAGCACTGGAGTGCGGTACTCAAAATCAAAGAAGAAAAAAAACTCTACAAATATTACAGTGGAAGTTTTAATAAGGTAGAATGCAACTATCCTACAATAGAAAAAGAAATCCTTGCAGTTATAAGGGAATTGAAAAATTCTTAATCTTTTTAGCCCCAAAACCTTTTCTTATTCGAACAGATTGCAAAGGAATACTAGGTTTTATGAAAAAGAATTTATCAAATATGCAAGTGCAAGGACGACTCCTGTGGGTTGGCAGTTATGGCTTAACCAGTTTTGCTTCTCTATTGAACACATACAGGGATTGAAGAATTCTCCGACAGACAGTCTAACTCGAGAACTCGCCAATGATGATCATCAAAGCCGGTCTCCTGCCAGAAAAGGAGAAAATCCTTAACGAAATGCCATTCCTACTAGAACGGACTGCACCTTCTACTAAAGTCCTTATCGATAACCTAGAATTCCATACTAAAAGTAGATCAAATTTTGGTCTACTATCCACTGCCTAGCTAATAGCCCAAAGATTTTCTCTTCTAGAGTTACAAATTAGTTACCTTCAGTGTCCTTATGATATCCAAGAAAAAATAAGTTCTCATGTTTAAGAGAAATGCTTCAATGAGTGGTATGCAGCCTGTATCGACTTCTATCATCATTATTCCTATGACATTTGAGAGTCTTGGAGTACAACGATCTATTTTTCCGATAGATCTGGAGTTAGTGGTATTTGTTTCCCAACAAATTCTTTATCTCCAAATGACCCTGTCTATAAAGCCTGGAAATATGGGATGGTACTTTACTTCACAGAGATCTCAGATCCGAAATTCCCATTTTTCTCAACCTTAACTAAATTCCAGCAATGTATGTTCAAAAGGATCCATTGGATTCTTACATTTCCTGAAGGTCCAATAAAAATTTCAGTTCGCAGATGCCTAACTTTAGAGGTTTATAGCGCTCTAATTAAATATGAAAATGAAAAAGCCAAACTAGCCCATTATCTTGTCCAAATCGTTGATTGTGACGATCTCAATGATCAACGACAAAATTGGATTCATGGAAATCTGGTACATCTAGTTACTGATCCTGCTTTATCAAGGGTCATTGGATTTTGCAACATTTATCATCAATGTTGGGCGTTACTCGAACGAGGAAAAACATTAATGCATTGTGGAAACACTACTTTCATCTTTGATAATGAATTTAAAGACTACATAAAGGTGGAATGCGTAGTGTCAGAAGATATATTTGATTATCTCTTTAATGTTGGAGCTGGAAAGTTCTTATCAGAAAAAAGGAAGAAATATGTCCTTGAATTATTTGAAGAATGGGACCAAGAGTATCTTAAGCAAATTGAAGAAGATTTTTATGATTGTTCAGATAATGATTGTCTGGCAGATATAATTGGAGATAAAGGCATCACTACAAAAAAGGTTGTTTCTTTCCACACTTAAATTGGCTTCTAACTGCGCTTACAAGTGTGGAAATAGGGGCTGCCCACGCTTGGGTTAAGTGTGGGGAGTGTATGTGTGGAGAAATTTTCGCTACACTTATGCCTAGTGTGGAAAGAGGTACATTGCCCACACTTAAAAATGTGGAAGGAGAGCCCATTACCCATACTTTATGTGTAGGTAATTCGAACGCTGCCTACATTTAAAATTGTAGAAATCTCAATTCTCTCCACACTTACAAGTGTTGTTAGTATTAGTTTTTTTTTTTAAAAGTTAGTGCATGTAATTAATATAGAATTTAGTATTTTAAAAAAGAACATATGCGTTCTGTTTTGAAGTGCTAATGTCTATATTAATTATATGCACTAATTACATAGTCAAACAAGCTAGTAGCTGCAATACTTGTGACAAAATATCTGTACATACACATCATTCGTAAAAGTCAAAATTTATTCAAAAATGTGTATTAATAACTGAATTCATTAGTAGCTAAAAGAAGACAACATTGTTTACACGTGCATACATAATAAATAAAGGACTAAAAGACTAAAATAAGATGCAGTTGTGTCGTTTTAGATCTGAATCAACAAATTAAGTATCAATATTTACTAACTATAGCTATCTTTCAAAAGTATGTCATCCAACAATAACCATCATTCCAATCTTCATTATGCCGAATAAGATGTACACAGGAAAGTGCAACCTATTTAAAAAAAATAAAACAAAAAAAAGGAAGAGTTAGAGTAAAGAAATAATTAGGGAGATTTACAGATAAAAAAGAAAGCTTACGAGTTTTTTTTATAGAAGAAAAATTCTAAAGCTGCATTTGCATGCATTGAGGAAGAGGCAAGACGATGCAAGGGCGGTCGGTTCTGCTGCAAAGATAGGAAGATGCATAGTTTTACAATATGAGTACCACCAACATGATAGGGGTATCACTACAATGGAATGCATATCAGAGGCAGACTAAGCACAGACACAGTAGAGGTAGAGCAGCCGCATGTAGTAGTTTAAAGGCTAGTATGGTAGTTGAAAAATATCTACTAAAAATAATGATCGGAATAAGAAAAAGAAGATACTAGTCTAAGGTATACATCGCATGGGCTACAAGAAGTTTCTGAACACCCCAATCTATAATTACAAACCCAAACCAGACAAAAATCCAAAAGCTTTAACAACTAGGATTAAACACAAGAAGCCTATGATGAAATAGTTAGGCACAAAATGATAAT
>JACYFF010031954.1:89680689-89749882 GCA_017589665.1 Selenicereus undatus
TGCCACCTAAGAAAGCTGGCGTTCGCGGGACAGCAAAGTGGCACGGTCTGACCGTGCCACATGGCACGACCGTGCCACTTTAGTAATTTGCGCTTAATCGTGTTTTCGCGTTGTAATTAGGGGGTTACGGAGTTTTCCAGTTTGACTGACTACTTTTCTCTCTCGTTTTACGTGATTTTTAGGGTTCTTTTCTCCTTAGTTTTAGATTGAATTCAATTGTAATTGGTTTGAGAGGGGATTGAAGATTATCAACGCAATCAATTATTCGTTCTTGACGAATTCATTCAGTTATCGATTTAAGTACGTTTCTCCTTTCTCTCTTGGTGTTTGGATTGAAATTTGTTGTTTGCAAGCATGTCTACGTTGCAATTTGATTGTTTGGTTGAGTCTAAGACAATGGTAGGCTAAATTCATAGTCTTGGATTGGGCGTAACCCTCTGTTGTAACGATTAGGGCCATGTTCTAGGTTTAATTGATGTATTCCTGCAGATTTGACTGAATTCCTGCATTGCACGCCAGTTGCTCGATGAATTGCCTGAGAGGGTTTCATTCATGATTCTTAATTAGGGTTTAGGGGATTAGCGAGAGTTAAGTCCTAGGCCTAGAGCGGCTTTGTGGGCGATTGAATTACTGACACGAGAGTAGTCGGTACTTGATATCTAGGAGTGATAGGTTGCATAATCCTGTGATTTAGTTCTCCATTGCTCTGCGAGAGTAGGCGATCTGATTTACTAAATCAGTCTAATGACCTTTGAGAGAAGGCGTAGATGCATTAAACAGGCGACCATTTCAGTTCAGTCAAGCATGTAGGTTAAATCGCATAATCTAATCTTTAACCTAAGAAGTGCAACAGTGCGGTGAACCCCAATCTGAGGCCTTAGTTAACTTTGAACTTGTCAATTGTTTAGTAATCGTTTCATCAACCATCTCAACGAAGAGATTCCCGCCTAAATTGAGTCGTAAAGGTTGCGTTGGTGATTGGAACCGAGTTCCCTGTGGATTTGACCCGTGCTTGCCGGTTGCTAGCTACAGCTACACCGTGCACTTGCGGTAAAACTGAATAACAAGTTTTTGGCGCCGTTGCCGGGGAGTTGGCGTTTTTCATTATTGAGGTTTACTTCAGCATTCGAGACTAGGCCTTTAGAAAATCCAAAAAAAAAATTTGAAAAAAAAAAATTTCAATGGCAATTTTTTATTTTCCCCAATGTAAGCAAGAATTATTTTACCGCTATTGGGATCGTTTACATTCTTATCTTGCTCAATGTGCTTCTTGTGGATATTTATATGAGAAATGGGAAATATTGCATGTTGTTGATGAGGGTGTGAATTGTGAGACCCATGCTCTTTTTGAGCATTGGGATTTTTATGCTAGAAATGTCGAAGCATGGGATTTTCTTGATTGGTTGGCTCGGGATACTTATGAATTTGAAACTAGTTGTTCTGATTCTTGTACCCCAACCCCTTGCATCCCTGATTGTGCCCCTCCTGTGTGCGAAATTTGCAATTGTTCTGACCACGCCAGTAATTCTTGTCCCTATTATGTTTCTAATGAAAGCTTTGCTCGACTTAGCAATATAATAGAGACAATGAATAAGCAACAAGTTGAGTTTGCTGAGTTTGTTACTGCACTGAGGGAGTATGACCTATCACCCGAGACTGACCTTAGTTCTAGTGCTCCTAGACTTGATGTCAATTTGTGTGATGATGGTGCGTCTTTTCCTCCTCTAGAGTCCGGACTAGAGGACGTACTTGACCCTCCCTTGACCACTTCACCCCTTGTTGTTCCATCCCTACCTAGCACCCTTAAGGACAACACTATAACCTATCTTGATCCACCTTTCCCTTTAGCTCAGTCGACGGAGTTCGAGGTAGGTGAGACATTTTGTGTTGATACTAGTATTGATGGGGATGATTTATGTCTTGAGTCAGACGATACTTTTAGTGAGGTGCATGATCTCGACGAGATTCTCAAGGGGGAGTCCTGTGTGGATGCTGTGGCTGCAGTTTCATCTAGTCCTGATCTTACTGACCATGTATCCCTCAACCTCCTTGATATCTCTCCTGCTTCTTCATGTTCACTACCCTCCCCTTCCCCTCAGTATTGTGATCTCTCACCGATTGACTCTCTTGCAATGCCCCAGGGGACTATGGTCTACTGTTTTGAGTCCCTAGGTGCTTTTAGAGGGTATGACCCCTCCCTTGACCCCTATAGTCTATACTTAGAGGACATGCCTAGAAAAATCATCTTCCCTTTTGAATTCAATCATTCTGCGGATTTTTCTAAGGCATTTGATAAATTTAGAAGAGCACTTACTATCACTCCTATATTCATGCTTGGGTGCTCTTACTTACACTCATCTGAGTTGCAGGCTCAGGTGTTTGATAAACTTCTGCGAACGTTGACGGCATCTGAGTTGGCGATGTGCGTCCTGAACGCCGTCGAGGAGTGGCTGATGCTCTTCGCACTTCCCCAACCTCGTCCTAGCGAGGTGTAGTTCGGGTACATTCAGTACCCGACCTGGTATAATCGTTCTCACTCTCTCTACCTCATCTTTTCTTTTCTTTCTTTTTCTTTTTGTATCGTTGTGAATATTAGGATTGTATTTTTGTTGGTGATCATCTTGTGGTGAAATTTGGATATTGCTAAAACATTGATGGCTATGATCACCATTTTTGTGTTTTTGTGGATATTTATTATGTTGTGATTGGTAGTGTTGCTGGGTTGGTTTTTACATGTTTTTGGTGGTGTTAGTTTGTATATATGTGTCGTTTTTTGTATGTCTTGTGTTTGATTTTGTTTTCTTTATTTTTGTGTGTTGGTGATGACTCACGGCTCCCAATGAGGACATTGTGAGATTTAGGTGTAGGGGTGGGGTCGTCATCTCCCCTTTTATTCTTATTTTCTTCTTTTTTGTGTAATTTTCTTCTTTTCCTTTTTTGTATAAATTTTTCTTTTTCTTTTGAATTTAGGGGAGTTTTGTACTATTTAGATCAGTCTTAATCTCCAGTACCTTGGCTATTAGCTCGTATATAAGTATAATATGCGTGATAGATATTCATCCCTAGTCTGTCATTTTAGACCTCAGTTCTAACCCCAACAATCCATTGTAATTTTGCAATCCAGTCCTGATTTATGTATTATCATCATCCTATATTCTTAGTCTTCCATGATTGACGCTCCCACTTGTCTACTGCACAGTTCCCTTTATATGTGCTGGCACCCCCTTTTCCAAAACGAAAAAAAAAAACAAACAAATTCAAGCGCTACTGGGTGTATCCCTTTGAGGCGTGGCATGAGTTTGTATTGAAAAAATAATGGAAAGAAAAAAAAGTGGGGAAGAAAAGAGTTGGAAACGACAAGTACCCCTTTGAGGCATGCGCTACTGGGTGTTACCCTTTGAGGCAATACTGCTACTGGGGAAGCCTGCTTTCCATGCTAGCCATTCAAAAAGGTAGCTTGTGTCAGTGAAGTGGGATTGGGCTTGGTTTTGGTTGACCAAAGTTTTAGGGTGATGATACACTTGCACACCAGGCACCAGGATGGATTCAATATTTTCATACGTCGTGGGGTGAAAGCTGATGCCTAGATACCATTCTTTGGGATGATGTGTCCTGAAATGCATATAATGCTTGTGTACAGACTGATACTTGAGTTACTATGGGGTTTTGGTTGATCCGATTGTGTACAGTTTACCCCGATGTATATATTGTGTTTTGTCATTTTCATTTTTCGTTTTTGCTTCTCTTTTCTTTGTTTTTCCTTTTTGAGATTTTGTGGGTATATCTTCTGCAAACCCTCACGAGACCTTACTCGTCCACTTGGGGGAACCAAGGGGTTTAAAGGGCTTGTTGCATATGCTAAATGCAACCGTGATTCCTACGAAAGTGAGTTAGTTGTTTACTTTAGTTTTTCTTTTATTTTGCTCGAGGACGAGCAAAAGATAGGTGTAGGGGTGTGATGAACGATAAATTCACCCATTTTACGTGCCTCTTACACCCACTTTTAGCTCGTATAATAACTTAATTCTTAGGAGTTTTACTTGTTTTATTTATGTTTTGCAGGAAATAACTCCAAATCAAGCAAACGTCGTGAAAAGGGACGAAGATGGGACGAAACGAAGAAAAAACAGCGGAAACCAACGAAAACCGGCAAAACTGGACAAATCAGGGAGCGCACGGTCAGTTGCAGGATACGCACGACCGTGCCTTGAAGCCAGAAGCTGCGCACGGTTGAATGCACGACCGTGCTCCTGAACTGTGCCTACCCTAGACACGCACGGGTGCCCGTGCGTAGGTGGCACGACCGTGCCTCCCCCCAGTTCGTCGAACGCCTCGGTTTCTATTTAAGCTTCATTCGGGCGTCTGTTTGGGGGGGGTCGCTCGGGGTCGCTTGGTGCCTCTCTTTGGCGATTTTTAGGCTAGGTTTTAGGTTAGTTTATCAAATAAAACCTCAATAGGAGGATTAGTTTAGGATTGAAGATTGTAATCTTGGATTCAACCTTTGGATTTCAAGTTCCTTCTAATCAATTCAAGACTAAGTTTTCTTCCTTTTCTCTCTTTATTTCTTATCTCATTCTTGTTTATGTTTTGCTAGTTTGATTCATGTATTTGTTTTGTTTTGTTTATTTGTTTAGTTTTCATTGTTGATTCATGTTATTTGGTTGTTTAGAATTGTTTTATTTCATTCTCTTTGTTTTGCTCTTCAAGTTTATGTTTTTAGTTGTTTGTTTAGGTTTTGATGCGTTTGTGATTTCTAGTTGGTAGATTGTGTAGACTTGGGTTGTAATTAGCCTCTTGATGGCTAATTGATCTTGTAGTAGGCCTAACCATACCTAATCTATGCTTAGAACCTAGAGTTTTCCCTCACGCCCACCAAGTGTTCGATGAAATGCTTGAGAGAGCTTTCATCCATATTTTTTGGGCGATTGACTTATGCTAAGAGGTGAGGTCAATTAGCTAGTGTGGGAGAGGGAATAGCCGAGTTCGGGACACGAAAGTAGTATCCGAATCGAGCTAGGTCCGGGGTTGCTAGTTTTGTGGTCTAATTCAACTAACCCCACGAAAGTAGGTGGTTAAGCGAATTAGACTAGCTCATGACCCTTGAGAGAGGGCTTGGGTGGTCTTTGACGGTGCAACCGATCATCTCTTGTTCTCAGTGTGGTTTGGGTAGGTTAGGACTCGTCTTGATTAACCGGATCATCACTTGGTGAAGTCATAACCCTAAGTCCCTTTTTTGTTTATTTGTTTTAGTAGTTTAGTCCTTCTTCCTTCACTCTCTCTCTGGCCTAGATTGAGACGCTTTAGTTAGCCTCGGTAGTTGGAAACACAACTCCCTGCGGACGACACCCCAAGTACTCAACGATACACTTTGCACTTGGGGTTTATAAATATTAAAACTGTGTGGTTTTTCCCTAACAAGTTTTTGGCGCCGTTGCCGGGGAACTTGGTTGTTCAACATCAGTAGTGACCTTAACACTCTAGATTCGGCTATTAGTTTTCTTTCTTTCCCCCCCTTTTTCGCTTTTCACTTCCTCATTCTCCTTTATGCGTTCTGTTTTCCTTGGGCCTGCTTACGCCTGGTATAGTTGTTGATTTTGTATGCGCAGGCGCAACCAAAGGGACCAACCACTTGCTCCTTTTGACCCGGAAATTGAAGCAACTGCATGGCGACAGAGCGGCGCAAGGAAACGCCAACAAGTACAAACTGAGATGGCCGACGGTAACCCAAGGGTGCTGCGGGACTACGTCATACCACACGCCACTGGCCTCGCGTCGAGCATCGTCAACCCGGCCATCGAAGCTAACAACTTCGAGCTGCGGCCGGCTTTGGTATCCTTCGTGGAGAAGGATCAATTCAGCGGGCGCCCCACGGAGAACCCACACCTTCACCTTCGCAATTTCCTTGCGAAGTGTGACACCATTAAACTCAATGGGGTTTCCGCTGACGCCATCAGATTGAGGCTCTTCCCATTTTCACTGACAGACAGAGCAAGCAACTGGCTTGTGAATGAAGAGCCAAACTCATTCACCACCTGGGAGGCGCTATCAACCGCCTTTTTGACCAAGTACTTTCCCCCAGGCAAAACCGCTAAGCTGAGAGCGGACATCACCTCATTCTCTCAACGAGGCGATGAATCTTTCTATGAGGCATGGGAGAGATTCAAGGATCTTCAGCGTCAGTGCCCACACCACGGAGTCCCCGACTGGCTCATAATCCAAACTTTCTACAATGGATTAGACCAGTCGTTGAAGATGTCTGTAGACGCCGCAGCTGGCGGCGCACTTATGGGAAAGTCAATAGCTGCTGCAAAGGCTTTGTTGGAGGAGATGGCCACCAACAATTATCACTGGTCTAGCGAGAGGACGGGTCCCAAGAGAGCTAGTGGGATTTATGGAGTTGATGCTGTGAATATGCTAGCAAGCAAGGTGGATGCCCTAGCACAGCGATTTGAGAAGTTGGGAACTTCTACTACGGGGAGTTCAATGGGGGGCCTTCCAGGTCCTATGTTTGAGGTCGGGGCTATCTGTGAGATATGTGGCATTCAAGGCCACATGGCTGCTGAATGCCAAACCCCTTTCCCAGGCGTTGAGCATGCCAATGCATTACACAACTATGGCCAACGCCCACAAAACAACCCCTATTCAAACACTTTCAACCCAGGTTGGAGAAACCACCCAAATTTCTCCTACCGCAACAATAACCCCATTCCCCTCAATACTTCCCAACCTCAACCCCCTGGTTTTCAATACAGGGCTCCCTACACCCCACCTCCATCACAGCCACAACCTCCCCCACAGAAATCTAACCTAGAGAGTCTTATGGAGAAATTCATTACCACCCAGACCAAGACCAATGATGTCCTTACTGAGTCAGTTAGCCAACTTACTTCAAGAGTTGAGGCTATCAGTACTCATCAGAAGATGATGGAGACCCAGATCGCTCAGATAGCGCAGCAAGTGAACCATCTATCCCGACCCCAGGGACACTTTCCTGGTCAGCCTGAGACAAATCCAAAGGGGCAAATGAATGCCATTATTCTGAGAAGTGGGAAGGAGCTAGAGGGCCCACAGGTGTCTATGAAAGAAGCCACACCGGAGGCCCCGGATGAGAGCAGTACTGCACAGGACACCCCACCTGAGGCTCCTAATGAGAGGGTCCACACTGAGGAGACCCAAGAGGCCCCAACTGAGCGAGTTTCACCACCAGTGAAACCTTATCGGCCGCCCGTCCCATATCCCCAGAGGCTCATCAGGGCCAAGGAGGAGCACAAATATGGCAAGTTCCTCGAGATGCTCAAGAAGTTCCACATCAACATCCCCTTCCTGGAGACCATCACAGATATGCCATCCTATGCCAAATTTCTCAAAGACCTCTTGTCCAATAAGGGGAAGTTACTCGAGAACGCCACAGTGGCACTTACTGAAGAGTGTAGCGCCATCATCCAGAACAAGCTTCCCCCTAAGCTGACAGACCCAGGGAGCTTCTCTATCCCCTGCTCGGTGGGAGATGTGGCCATTAGCAGGGCACTGTGTGACCTTGGGGCCAGTGTCAGCCTCATGCCCTATTCCATCTGCCAGAAGCTGCAAGTGGGGGAGTTGAAACCCACTACTATATCCCTACAGCTGGCAGATAGGTCGGTCAAACATCCATTGGGTGTACTTGAGGACGTTCCACTGCAGGTGGGCAAGTTTTTCATTCCATGCGACTTTGTGATTATGGAAATGGAGGAGGATGCCCGCATACCCATCATCTTGGGACGCCCCTTCTTAGCCACTGCGGGGGCGATGATCGATGTGAAACATGGCAAGTTATCCCTTCAGGTTGGGGATGAGAAGGTCGAGTTCAGCCTGCCACATGCCATGACCTCCCCCGCCTCTAGCGACTCATGCTGCAGAGTCGATGTATTAGAGAAGACCCTCAATCAAGAGGGTACGGCCCTACATTCAGTAGAAGATCCATTGGAGGCCGCGCTAATCGACTGCTATGCGACCGATCATCCCTCGGGCGAGAGGGAGGAGCCTTTTTCCCAAGGGTCGTCGCAGACAGAGTTGAAGCCCCTACCGTCTCATCTCAGGTACGAATTTCTTGACCTCGATCATAAGTTCCCTGTTGTTGTCAGCTCTAGACTGGATGGCCCCCAACTTAAAAGGTTGATGGATGTTCTTAAACAACATAGGGGTGCCCTTGGGTATAGTGTTGACGATATTAAGGGACTTAGTCCCTCATTTTGCATGCATCGCATTCTTCTTAATGAAGGTCATCACCCTTCTCGACAACCTCAGCGCCGTTTAAATCCAAACATGCAAGAGGTTGTGCGAAAGGAGGTTGTCAAGCTACTTGATGCTGGGATCATCTATCCTATCTCAGATAGTGAATGGGTGAGCCCAGTTCAGGTAGTCCCCAAGAAAGGTGGGATGACCGTCGTCAAGAATGAGCGCGGTGAACTCATATCCACTAGGACCGTTACGGGATGGCGAATGTGCATTGATTATCGCAAATTGAATCAAGCCACCCGTAAAGATCATTTCCCCCTTCCCTTTATCGATCAGATGCTGGAAAGGCTGGCTAGGCATTCATTTTTCTGTTATTTGGATGGGTATTCCGGTTTCTTCCAGATCCCTATCCACCCAAGTGACCAGGAAAAGACGACATTCACATGCCCTTATGGCACCTTCGCTTATCGTAGGATGCCGTTTGGGTTATGCAATGCCCCAGCCACTTTCCAGCGGTGCATGACTGCGATATTTTCCGATTTCATAGAAAGCATCATGGAAGTGTTTATGGATGACTTCTCGGTCTATGGAGACACCTTTGATGTATGCTTGAACAATTTAACTAAGGTGCTCCGTAGATGTGAGGAAGTCAATTTAGTGCTCAATTGGGAAAAATGTCACTTCATGGTGCAGGAGGGGGTAGTACTAGGTCATGTGATTTCTGCTAGGGGCATCGAGGTCGATAAGGCTAAGGTAGAGGTTATTGAGCGATTGCCCCCTCCTACTTCTGTCAAGGGGGTGCGGAGTTTCCTGGGTCACGCGGGATTTTATCGCCGCTTTATCCAGGATTTCTCCAAAATCGCTAAACCTCTAACGCAGCTTTTGGCCAAAGATGCCCCATTTGCGTTTTCTGATGAGTGCCTTGAGTCTTTTCGCATGATCAAGCAGGCGCTAATTTCTGCCCCTATCATTCAACCACCAGACTGGGATCTCCCCTTTGAGATCATGTGTGATGCAAGTGACCACGCGGTGGGGGCCGTGTTGGGGCAGCGTCGAGATAAGAAGCCTGTGGTGATCTACTACGCCAGCAAGACATTGGATGAGGCGCAGCAAAATTACACCACCACGGAGAAAGAGTTGCTTGCATTCGTGTATGCAATGGAGAAGTTCAGATCCTATCTCCTTTGTTCGAAGGTCATTGTATACACCGACCATGCAGCACTCAAGCATCTACTTGACAAGAAGGATGCCAAACCTCGCCTCATCCGGTGGATACTCCTCCTCCAAGAGTTCGACCTGCAGATTAAGGATAAGGCGGGGGCGGAGAATGTCGTCGCCGATCACCTCTCCAGGCTCCACATTGAGAGCCACGACGCCCCTATTGACGATGCTTTTCCCGATGAGCATCTTCTGGCCATTGCATCAGGACAAGCCCCATGGTTCGCCGATTATGCGAACTATATAGCCTCAAGGGTTCTCGCCCCGGATCTCTCATCCCACCAGAAGAAGAAATTCTTCTATGACATCCAAACATATTTCTGGGAGGAGTCGTTCCTTTACAAGCTATGTAAGGACGGGATTTATCGGCGTTGCCTCCCCGAGGAGGAGATTCAGAGTGTGATTTCTCAGTGTCACGACTCACCTTGTGGAGGCCATGCTAGCACGTCCAAAACCGCAGCCAAGGTCCTACAGGCTGGGTTTTTCTGGCCCTCATTATTCAAGGATGTCCATGCCTATGTTCGTGCATGTGACCGCTGCCAAAGGATGGGGAACTTGTCGAGGAAGAATGAGATGCCCCTCAACTTCATCCTTGAAGTTGAGATCTTTGACGTTTGGGGCATCGACTTCATGGGTCCCTTCCCTTCATCGAGAGGCAATAAGTACATTCTGGTCGCCGTTGATTATGTCTCCAAGTGGGTGGAAGCCGTGGCTAGCCACACTAATGATTCGAGGGTAGTGGCCAAACTCTTTAAGAAGATCATTTTTCCTCGATTTGGGGTCCCCCGAGTGCTTATAAGTGACAATGGTACGCATTTCATTGAAAGGAAGCTTGAGGCCTTATTGAAGAAATATGGGGTGCACCATAAGTTTGGGCTTAGCTACCACCCCCAAACCAGCGGCCAAGTGGAGATCTCCAACAGAGAAATCAAGTCCATCCTAGAGAAGACGGTTGCGAGATCACGAAAGGATTGGGCGGATAAGCTTGATGATGCCCTTTGGGCCTACCGCACCACCTACAAAACCCCTCTTGGAACTACACCATTTCGACTGATCTATGGTAGACCCTGCCACCTCCCAGTGGAATTGGAGCACAAGGCCTATTGGGCCGTTAAACATTTGAACTTCGATATGAAATCTGCGGGCGAGAAGCGATTGCTCCAACTGAACGAACTTGAGGAAATCCGTTTGGATGCCTACGAGAGTTCAAAGATCTACAAGGAGAGGGTGAAGCGGTGGCATGACAACTTCATCAACCGTCACGAGTTTAAAGAAGGTGACTTGGTACTTCTTTTCAACTCTCGGTTGAAGCTCTTCCCAGGCAAGCTCCGCTCAAGGTGGTCGGGCCCCTTTAAGGTGATACGAGTCTATCCCTACGGGGCCATCGAGATTGGCACCGAGACTACCGGCTCGTTCAAAGTAAATGGCTCTAGACTCAAGCACTACATCGCGGGTGAGCCGCATACGGGAAGTGTTTCTTGCAATCTCTCTGATGTTCCTCCTACTTAGGAGCCGTCTATGGTCAGGCTTGAGACCTAAAACAAGCGCTTCTTGGGAGGCAACCCCAGTTTTATCGCTTTTGAAAAAAAAAAAAAAAAAAAGGGGGAGGACATGGAATGTGCAGTTGGGAGGGGGCAGAAAAGTGGCATGGGCAGCCCATGCCGCATGGCATGGCCATGCCGCGCGCCCCCCACCATCGTGGAATTCAGATGGGACTGTCAGCAATATGGCACGAGGGCACCATGCTGGGTGGCCCGACCGTGCCCTCCTCCCACACACACACCAAAAAAAAAAAAAAAAAAACCGGTGCAGCAATGTGGCACGGTGGCACCGTGCCACATTAAAAAAGGCCCGGCACGCCCTTTTTCTTCTTCCTTTCTTCTTCTTCTTCCTTCATCCTCCCTCCCTTTCTCTCTCTACTGCGCTCGCCCACCCCATAGCCACGCCTCTCTCCCCTCTTCAATCTCCCTCAAATCTCCACCAAATCTCTCCCTTTTTGTCTCAAAACTTTCCCTTTCTTCATTTCTTTCATCATTCACCCATTTTTTCTCACAAATTTCCTCTCTTTCACTCCCCTTCACTAACCCATCCTCCTTCACTTTCTCTCTCTAAAACCCTAACCTCCATTGTTGAGGTTGAAGGTTGTAGAGATAGAACCTAGCTTCCATTCCTACTCCTGAGGCCAGATCTGCACACCCACCTTCCAGATGGGCAGAAAACGTACCGGTGAAGGTTCGACCCGGCCACAACCCGCACCCAAAAAGTCGTTTAGAGCTACGGGATCCTCTTCTGCTGCTGCTGCAGGTACTGCAGCTAAAGGTACGAAAGATGCTTACCCCCTAAATCTGCCACCTAGCACTCGAGGATTATCGTTTGTTTCTGATGAACAAAAATCTCGTTATGACTTGCTAATCACCAGAAACACTAGTGAGCAAAAATATTTTCCTGCTGATACTCTTAGGCAGTTAGGCTTACTAGATGATATGTTGGTACTATTTGGTAGACTTGGGTGGACTGAATATGTGAACATGCAGTACCCTTCCTACGACCGTCTGATGGTCGAATTTTTGAGTTCAGTTATTGTGAACTGGGATCATACTTACAATGGTCAGGAAGTAGAAATTTACTTGCGGATGTTCAACCTTGACCACCGAATGAGCCTAAGAATGTTTAACGACCTTCTACGCTTTCCAGTGGCCGATGGGGCTTATCGGGACGTTCCGTCCCTGTTTCGTACTGACCCCGTCTGGTTGAACATCACATGTTCCAACCGGAAACAGTACCGGGATAGGTGGGGGCGACCTAGAATTTTTGACCCCCGACAGGCTAAGGCAACCGACATTTGTAATGTCAACTTGCGCTACCTGTAGCGCCTCACTGCTAACATCATATTTGGGCGCAACGACAACCAAAATAGTTGTCGTAAAGCCGAGTTGTTCATTGTCTGGTGCGCCTTATCGGGCACCCCCATTGATACGGGGGCATTCATTATCCGCCACCTGGCGGAAGTAGCCAAACCTAGCAACCGCAACGTCCTTAGCGTCGGCGGCACCATCACCGCCATCGCCACTGCCCTTGGCTACGGCTCGAGACTCTCTTCCCTCGAGCCTCACTTCTTAGGTGGTCACCTCGACCTAGGCACCCTTCACCACATGCATATTATCGACACACGAGGTACCACTATTCGCTACCCCCACCATAAACAAATCCTGCTTACTTTTCCCGATCTCCAGCGCACCACTATTTCAAACAAGCGCAACTGGAACTGTGATCAGGTGATCAACAGAGTCCCAGTCATTCCCACTGAGGCTCAATTATCCGCCGATGAGGCTTTATTGCTAGCTGAGGAGGGTGATGATGACTTAGATGAGGAAGGGGATGGGGACGACGTTGGCATTGACCCGCCTGCCCCCGCGCCTCAGGCTGCGCCTCCTCATGGTGAGGAGGAGTCCATTCCACCGCCTCCCCCACCCTTTCACCCCCACACTTCGCACGAGGCAGGCGGGTCGTCTTCTTCAGCGACATACATGCCGCTCGACCCTGCCTTTCTCCAGTCCTTCTCCACCCTCCAAGTGGAGGTCTCTGGACTTCGGGAGGGTTTTACCGGCATGTGTGCCGACATTGGGCGCATTTCTGGGCGCATGGACTCTATTGAGGAGGGAGTCTCCTATTTCCGCGGTTTCATTGACCGCCAGGAGGACAGGGAGCAGCGCCGGATTCAGAGAGAGGAGGAACGGGCCATGAGGGAGGCCCGTGAGTCTGAGGACCGTCGGAGGATGAACGAGCTACTCTGGCGCCAGTCGGAGTCTATTCGCCAGATGGAGGAGCGTTTACGCTCCTTTCAGGGCGCTCAGGGTAGCTCCTCATCTGTCCCATCCTATGACCCCTCCACATTCTACCCTTTTCCCCCGCACTTCTGGCCCCCTCCCGGGCCCGACGGCACCTAGTGACCGTTCGTATTCTCCCCATTCCCATTCTCTTTTTGCACATCATATTTTCATTGAGGACAATGACGGGTCTAAGCATGGGGGGATTCTATTTAGTGGGGTGCACTGTATACATTGTATATATTTTCTTGCATTTGACATTTTAGGTTTCATTTTAGCTTAGCTGCATGCTTAGGGTGCAGTAGTTTTCCTTTTTATTCATCCACTTAGCAAAGCATGTAGGATATCGCATATTAAATAGGTAATGCATTGTATATATTTTATTTTCTAACCTGTTGGCCTAAAGTGGACATTCGTTGAGTGGAGTTTCACAAGACTGCGAGGTAATTCTTCCAACTCTACTCTTCATTTATTTACTCTTTGGCTGCTTAGGATGATTTATTGTTTTCGTCGTTTCACCTTTGAAAAAAAAAAAAAAACCTTTGAAGGAAAAAAAAAAAAGTTTTTGAAAGCCCCTCCTATGACGATGACCAAGGCCTTGTGGATCTGTTGGTTGGCTTGTTTGTGTATAATTGTGGGTTCTTTGTGGCAAAAATGTGTTGTTCGGTGATGTTGAAATCGTTATGACCACATTGTTTGGTTCACATTCCTGATTTCCTCTAAGATCCCCTTGTTATGAATGATTACTCCTTTCAAGTAGGACATCTTTGGGGATTGGTTGTGCTATATGGTAGTGTGACCCGTGAGACTTTGAGCCTATAGACTAATTCATTAATTTAGTCTCATTTCGTTTTCATGTGTGTCTCTTCCACGACAACATCTCTAGAACTTGGTTGGATTCTCTTTGAAATCGCATTTAGCATGTACACAACATTAAAATGATAGAGGCATTCATTTCTTTTTGAGCTACATAGCCAAACTGCCACCTGTGATATAATGTTTACCCTTTGCTTACCCCTCTGAGCCTTTCCTGTTTTGTTGTGAACCTTTTGCTGTTAGCTTTTGGCCTAAACATATTTCCTACCCTTAAGCCAAAGCCAGTAGAGCAACACTTCGCTATTTTGTGGGTAATCTTTGGGTTTTGTTGTGGTTATTTTGGCATGTGATAGGGATACATTATAGTGATCATTCGGGACACTTTCTTATTGTTATTGTGCATGCCACTCACTTATTTTCTTGTCCTTTGCAAAAAAAAAAAAATTAAAAAAAATTTAAAAAAAAAAAAGAAAAAAAGAAAAAAAAAAGGAAATAAAAGTGTTGGCATGTTAGCATATGCGTTCCTGGTGGTCAATTGGGTTTAGGGTATGTTTGATTTTCCAATGAGAGTGTGATTGAGTTGTTTCGGTGTTGGTTGCTCACTAGCTATGGCTTTTAGCTCTACATTTCCCAAACTGTTTATCCCCCTCTCTTACCTGTACCCGTAGCCCCATTTCAACCCTGCGAAGTCCTCTTAATTGATGTTGTGTATTTTGCGCTCTAGCGGTGGAGAATTGAGAATTCTACCAAGCCTATGGTAGATCGTTTTAGTGGAAGAGAATCGAGTGAACCTCTTTATACCTTAAACACATGTGAGGGAGAGCATTCAAATTGTTTCCCCCCCCTATGAGAGTCACTACCAAGCCAACTAGCTCACTACTTGTTTGGGTGAGTCATGATTGATGAGGGGGGTGATATGGTTTGACGGGGTGTTCACTTGAATGTGTGGCCCTCCAACGCTTTGAACTGAATCCTGCAAATCGTATTTATGCCTCAAATTATCCCATTGGTTGTGCACAACTGTGTTCGATTCGACTGATCCACTATTAGCCTTGCCTGAGGAGGCGAGTAGCTAAAGGTTCTTGACTCCCTCTTTTGTTCATTCATGTTCTAGTCTTGCTTGAGGACAAGCAAGAGATAAGCATGGGGGAGTCTGATAAACCTCTATTTTACACACTTTTGGGCATAATTTTTACCTCTCATCTTGGCGTTTTCTAGTAAAATCCCTAAAGTTTAGAGGTTGATTAGTCATTCTTCACCTAAAATTTACTTAAAAGTGTGTTTTTTATGTTTTCAGGGGCTAAACTGAGAGAAAAGAGGAAAACAAGCTAATGCCGCGCCAAACGGGAGCTAAAAGGGGGGATTTCAGGCCAAAAGAGGGTAGCACGGTGTCACCATGCCATCCAGGCTGACCTTGCCACCTAAGAAAGCTGGCGTTCGCGGGACAGCAAAGTGGCACGGTCTGACCGTGCCACATGGCACGACCGTGCCACTTTAGTAATTTGCGCTTAATCGTGTTTTCGCGTTGTAATTAGGGGGTTACGGAGTTTTCCAGTTTGACTGACTACTTTTCTCTCTCGTTTTACGCGATTTTTAGGGTTCTTTTCTCCTTAGTTTTAGATTGAATTCAATTGTAATTGGTTTGAGAGGGGATTGAAGATTATCAACGCAATCAATTATTCGTTCTTGACGAATTCATTCAGTTATCGATTTAAGTACGTTTCTCCTTTCTCTCTTGGTGTTTGGATTGAAATTTGTTGTTTGCAAGCATGTCTACGTTGCAATTTGATTGTTTGGTTGAGTCTAAGACAATGGTAGGCTAAATTCATAGTCTTGGATTGGGCGTAACCCTCTGTTGTAACGATTAGGGCCATGTTCTAGGTTTAATTGATGTATTCCTGCAGATTTGACTGAATTCCTGCATTGCACGCCAGTTGCTCGATGAATTGCCTGAGAGGGTTTCATTCATGATTCTTAATTAGGGTTTAGGGGATTAGCGAGAGTTAAGTCCTAGGCCTAGAGCGGCTTTGTGGGCGATTGAATTACTGACACGAGAGTAGTCGGTACTTCATATCTAGGAATGATAGGTTGCATAATCCTGTGATTTAGTTCTCCATTGCTGTGCGAGAGTAGGCGATCTGATTTACTAAATCAGTCTAATGACCTTTGAGAGAAGGCGTAGATGCATTAAACAGGCGACCATTTCAGTTCAGTCAAGCATGTAGGTTAAATCGCATAATCTAATCTTTAACCTAAGAAGTGCAACAGTGCGGTGAACCCCAATCCGAGGCCTTAGTTAACTTTGAACTTGTCAATTGTTTAGTAATCGTTTCATCAACCATCTCAACGAAGAGATTCCCGCCTAAATTGAGTCGTAAAGGTTGCGTTGGTGATTGGAACCGAGTTCCCTGTGGATTTGACCCGTGCTTGCCGGTTGCTAGCTACAGCTACACCGTGCACTTGCGGTAAAACTGAACAATAGAAGAAGTAGCAGAGCTTTCACCCCCCTCTCGACCGTAAGGAAATATAGGCCTTACCCTTTTCCCTTTTTAAAAAAAAAAAAAATTGGTTCCCTATTTTTCTTCTTTTCCCACAATCCACATCAAATAATTATGTTATTGCCTCAAATAATTAAATTGCACAAAAAATATAAAAAACATTTAAATTAGTATGTCAAATTAAATTGTCCTTAGTTAACAAGTGTAGAAAGAGATTTATGGGTTCCCCACACTTATGAAGTGTAGAGCTGGAAAGTTCCTGATTTTTCCTCCCACACTTCCTTAAGTGTAGCTAGATAAGTGTGGGCATATACATTATTTTTTGTAGTGCATGCAGAATCTCAATAATGATGACTAGTTTTGTCATTATTAAAAGTTATGAAAAGCAGCTGCCCCATTATTATACTGTTTTGACAAGTGTCTGCTCTGTAAAATAAAGTGTGTACTCTAGAGTCAGTATGTACTATAGCCATATGAAAAATCTTTATGTATTGTAGCCATCAGGGCATCATATGTACCTCTATCCCTCTATAAATAGAGAGGTCGAGTGTTGAGAAAGGACACAATCATTTGAGCATTCTTGAGCAAAAGATAAATTGGGATTTTTCATTTCTCTATGAGCAAACATCTCTAATGATCTTAGTTTAAGTGGTACCCCTAAAAATAGCTTATTTACACGTTTTTTCTATTCCATTGACTATTCTGTAATTTCTAAAAGTTCAACGACTAAACAATAAGAAAAAAGGACCTAAAAATTAGTTTTCTGAGAACATAGGGTATCACAGAATTAGTTTTGAAAAGACATGGGCATAAAAACAGTTACCCTTGAACTTAGGGACCTGGGTGTTAGTAATTGCTTTTCCTTCCTTGGGAGCTAAAATTGTACTGTAAATACGTGCATTTGGGGAACTACGATAATAAGATAACATGTCTTAATGTTATTTGCGATTTTAATAGTTATATTGATGTCTAATCACATTTTTAATGGATTTATCTAGCTTGTTTCTGCAAAATATACTTTATGAAATATGAAATACTTTAAAAATATTTTGCATAGAAGTGCGCCTCATATCCATGATGCGTACACCTTCGCCTCGCGCCTTGCGCTTCACGATTTGGGAACCTATGTGCCTCAGTGCGCCTCGTATTTTTTAGAACTAAGTATACACAAGCACCGTTGGCTTATCCAAGAGAACGGAAAAGTAGAATGCATGGGGGTGAAGATTGGCTTCCATTTTGCATATTTTCCAATGGAAATTTCACAGAAAGGGTACATTTTGCGTGGTCTGATTATTATTCTTTTAATCTGCGGAATCCTTATATCCAGCAACTAGCACCATGGGTTGCAAAGCTCTACAGAAGGCAAGTGTCATGAGCTCCCTGTCTACTGTATGTTCAAAATCTGTACTTGTTTTCCTTGTCCAAATCCATCATCTTTCCCCCATGTTTTTCTTTTAATTTTCTTTTTTTCGGGGGGGGGGGGGGGGGGGGTGTTAATGCCTCTATAGCTGTGTGGTTATCGTGATCCCTGTCCATACATTTTTTAAAGAGATGCTGATGATATATAGCATGCGTATTCTACGTACCCTGATATAAAAGGATTCCATCTAGATTCTTCTGTTTTGTATCTCCTAAAAATATGGAATTTGGATAAATTAAGCTCAAGATAATAGGCTTTGTGGCTTCAATCTACTGCAAAAACACAACCTCCTCAGAAATCTTGATGTTCTTCACCAGCTAGTGTTGCTATTTTTCACGATGTTCTTCACCGGCCAATCTTGCATCGGTTGAACTTGTGCATGGAGGCATGTTGCTGGCATCGGTATTCATGAAATTGGGTGTAAGCCCCCCCTCCCTCCAAATAAAAGATGGTGGGTTCTGTGTTCCGTTGAGGATAATGATCACCCTATGGAAAGCTCAGGCACATTCTCAATGTGAGTCTAATTTGTTATAAAAATTAAGGTTTGCTGCTTTCACCAAATAGTTTTTCCACAAACAATTAATTCAAACAGCTAATACAAACAACTGATTCAAACAGTTAACAACTAATAGCTAATACAAACAACTAACAGCTAATAGCTATTTGCCAAACATGGCCTATATGAAGTTCCAAGTCGGATACTACCTACTCTTTTATGTGGTAGTTTTTGAGACTTAAATAGACTTAAAAATTTGTAACTGTATAATTTCCAAAGCAAACACGGTACCGAAAGCAGGGCAGCCCGATGCTTGAGCTTCATATAGGTAGTATCCGACTTGGAACTTCATATAGGCCATGTTTGGCAAATAGCTGTTAGCTGTTAGTTGTTTGTATTAGCTATTAGTTGTTAACTGTTTGAATCAGTTGTTTGTATTAGCTGTTTGAATTAACTGTTTGTGGAAAAACTATTTGGTGAAATTAGCTGCTTCTAATATAATTGTGAAATAAAAAACTAATTCTCAAAAAAGCTATTCCAAAAGGCTAATCAAATTAGCTTTTTCAAATTAGTTTTTTGAATCCAAAAAGCTCTTCAAAAAATCTATTGTACCAAACACCTAAATTAACTTTTTGATTAGGTTAAACAGTTTATTTTGGTAAAAAAAACTCTTTTTAATCAAAAAGCACTTCAAAAAGCTGGTTACCAAACACCCCCATAGTCAAGGTCACAATCTTAACCAATATCTGAACAACCAGTGTATCTTTGTTTGCATATGCCATATAAATGGGTATGACTAGCATGCCGAAATGTCTGTAGGATAAGGTTGTCCACATTTGAATTTTAGGCTCTGAAAAACGAGATCCACATTAGGAGTTGTATATAAATTTGTATGGTTCGTATATATTTGTTGTTATTTGGTTAAAAGTTAATTCATTAGAGATCTTATTGGGTTTCTATTCTTCTCGCTTAAAACCCATAAAAAGCTTAAAATTTCCCTGCTCAGCCGTGAAAGTGGAAGATGAAATTAAGTAGTATAAATTTCCATACAAGATTATCTATAATTACGGTAGTTGCCGCCAATTATGCCTTGAAGCTCTCGTATTATTATTAATGTATCCTTGTAGTTGAGATGGGAGATCTAGTTATGCATAACATTGACCCTTGGGCACATATGCGTATAGGACATTCAAACCGGAGGCCAAGTAACACAGTTGAGGATAAAAACATTAAACTTTTTCTTCCTTTTTCCTCCAAAGTAAAACCACATAATACTTATACCTTGTTATAAGTACATCCACACAAGGAAGCATCGAGAATCAAAGTTCAAATGGAAAAGGGGTGAGCATAGAGTGCAGTGACATGATACCTGATAACTTTGGCTAGGTGTGCGAAGCCATCTGAGTCCTTGTAAAGAACATTCGCCAATTGGCAAAGATTAAGGACTCGTTCCAGCACTGGCTTGGAGACCTCTTCCTCTTTATGATCACCCCCATCATGGGTTTTAGTATTGCATATAGTTAAGGTTGCCTCATTTATATCCTTCCATGCATCTTTCATCATTTTCTCAAATCTTTCTATTGCTTCTTGCCTACTTGCACTACATTTCTTCATGTATCGTTCCACGACCGAAGGTGCATCTCCGCTTGCTAGCTCCTTCTGTCGTGTTTGTCCATGCAAAAATGCACCAAATCAAAAAATATGGAGAGGAAAAATTATACTCTCATGCTATAATTACTGCAGTATCCATACTTTTGTTTGGTTAGAAGATAATTTGTAGAATCATCCTATCGATAAAATAGTGTTGAGATTTTTAGGAGTTGTTTGTTTGTTACCTATAGTCAAAGAAGATGCATTATGTGAATTTTATATTTGAGTATGCTTGATTATGAGTTGTGACTATGGCCAACTTGCTGGTTTTAGTCAATCTAAGTTCCGGATATGAACCTTTATGATATCAGTAAGTTAAAGGATAGTCTACCATACCTCGTGAGTTTGGAGATCATTGACAAGGCGACAAATGAGCTCACAAGCTCTAATAGACTTGGGGGCTTGTCTTATAAGTTGAAAGGGCTTTATACGAGCAATTTCATCCATACCCATCAAGCTTGAGATGAGAAGGATGGGCCTGTTTCCTATGAGCCTTCCCTCAACTGTGGACTCATAAGTTGGCATGTATTCAACTTCACTCTTCACTTCTTCCATGTAGTATCCTATTGAATCTATCATACGAATTTTACAATTGGAAACCACTTAATAATTTAGCACAAACTTGTTAATAGTTTCATGTTAAAAATATGTAACAATCCCTAAATGCGAATCCAGTGAAAATTATGAAAACAGAATTTGAGGAGACTTACGTGTACATAGTATTACTCCTCATAAGTACAGAGCTTCCCCCCCCCCCCCCCCAAATGACTCGAAAAAGGTTTGAAAATAAATTGGAGAGAGCTAACAAAAAAATTTGATTATACCAACTTCTGAATTAAAGGGGAAGAGATGAAGAAAGATCATAATCGAGAGAAAAGTCTACTTGTCCTTTGGAGTATTCAGCTGTAAAGGGTTTTCCGCTCTTGGTCATCTGCTTAGCAGAATTTTCATAGAGGTTTATGACAAACTCGTAAACTATCTTCATATTATCTGGTAATTGGTCTATTGCACTTAAGCCCTACCTATACGGCAAATGAATGCATGTTAGAAAAAATGAAAAATAAATAGGAAATTGATGAGCATTGAACTAGTCAAACTCCTATACGTGTATACCTCTCAACTGCGTTGGTGAGGGATTGAAGTTCCTCAAGAGTTCCGTAGGCGTTGTAGGTGTCATCTAGCACAGTGATTACAACGACAACTTTGACAAGTAATATTCTGCTTATCGAGTATTGAGGCTCGAAGTACACGCCATTAGCCACAATGGCTTTCCAAACTTCTATGTAAGGGAGCTCTTCTGTGAAATTGAATGAGTTCCACCACCTATGAGGTACACAGTAAGCAAGTGAAAATGGCCGGGTTCAATGTGATCAATATATCTACTCTACTGAATGGAGTTTTGGACAAAGTTTCGTTACACAAGATATGCTCAAATAATCCACCACAAAACTATACCACATCAACAGCTCTACTTATTAAAGAAGATTACCACTGATATAAGGATATCTTTCCCATTTGTAATGAAAGGGAACATTGGTGATACAAGGGAAGATGAGCGTTCAGAATGTTCAAAATTGGATTTTTTGGATTCTAGATTTGGTTTTGACATTTAGGATCATATTTGTTTGAGTCAAGTTTACATTGTAGACATCGAATGGTGTATTATTATTAATGAATCTATCCATTTTGTTGCAAAAATAATACAAGGAATATGGACATGCTTTTGGATTTGGCTCAATTCCTTTCGATGCAACATCTGCAATATGTTAAAGTCCATCTTGGCAAGGTGCAAGAGCGTTTCGTTCGGAGACTCATCTTTCTCATATACCAAAATGAAATGTCGGTTCTGTACCCTCAACATGGTATTGTGCAATTGGCGCTTTAGAGCTCAACAAGCTTGGTTGGACGATTTCTTGATTGAGTTGAGGAAATTAGTGATGAAGGCGAGCGATTCTTCAGGGATGTCTTCACCATGCACCCTGAAATGCACAACTTCGTATAAAATCACCATACGCTTTATGTCGCTTCTCATGGCTCTATAAACTTGCATTTGGTATTGGTGAACTTGAAATACATTTGATTTTTTTATTCTGTTAGTTGACAATCATTCTTAATTATAAAAGGTTGTGTCTTGTGTCAGAAAAAAAAAAGTTGTCCATTTCCACCCCCCAAAAAATCGTTGGTCAATTGGAATTGTTTTCTCTGTTTTTGGAGGTGAGACTACCTATGTTTGGATCTCCTAACACTCTAGCATGACGAGACTCATATTTTCTTTTGGGGATTGGGGGCGGTGGTGATGTGGTAATTAATACTTGTGTATATTGGTTGAAAATTGAAAATTTAGACACCAACAAGAAATCAATTATATATGAACAGTACATGTAATCAAGATTCAAGTGCTTATTGAGATTTGAATATCTCCCTACCACAAGGAATATTGTATCCATGTTGCTTGAAGATCTGAAATTGTGCAGCAGGTTTGAAACAATTGTCAATCTCGAAACCATTTCCATGTGGTTGTTCTAACATTTGATCTAGGATCACTTTGACTTTATGTTCGTGGAAGTAGGGGATGCCTAGAGTTCCAACTGCATCAATCAAACTCATCTTCAAGCACAAGTTGAGTGAATCATCGATTAGCAGCGCTCGTACATTTTCCTTTAGTGACTCAATGGCTTCATTGTACATCTCCAGTCTCTGTGCATAATGTAGTTCCTCCTATTCTGTTTACAATTTTCTCTATTTTTCCTTGTTTAAACTCAAGCAGAATTTCTTCGTTTTCTTTATTTGTTACTCTCTATAGATAATACAAAGAATGTCATGCTTCCTAATTTGCAAGTAAAATTTGTCGCTATCATTTGGCTATGGTTGTGTTAATGTTGTTTCGAGTTTGAGTGTGGTTCAAATTGTTTCTTTGTTGACTCAGGTCCACTTCGAGTTTTGTTCTCAATTGGCTCACTGACATTGTTTCCAAGCAATATAAGTCCATGTTTCGACTCAGGAAAATTTGTGGGAAAGAGGGAAAAATTGGAAAAAAAGTATTTTTCATGTAGGAAAAACTTGACATAACATAACATGTCATACGTGATTCACCTCCCTCTTCCTTTTGAGAACTTTTTAATTTTCTTTCTATTGTATTTTTGTTATTCCAAGCACACCCTTAGAAGGAAAAATGGATGCAGATATACTTATATCGAGGTTGAGCAAAATTGTGCTATTTCAAATCTTAAATTTGGTTATGATTTCAGGTCAACCAAATTGGATAATCGGTTATTTGTCCAATTTTATTAGGCACATTGTGGAGATGTTAAGAAGACTTTTAACAAGTATTTGGATTTAGAAAATTTAGCAAAATCATAGACAGTCGGAAATCGGGTAAGAGGATGATTAGGAACATCTTTCACTTGATCAAGCTGGCCTAGTTGGCATGTGACCAGTTACTAAGGCAATCTTAACTAAATCTCGGGCAGGTTAATTCTCAAGTGTCAAGTATATGGTAAAACTCACCGTGCACCTTATCCCCTTTTTTTACTAGATCAAACATGCAAGGTTGTACATTTTGTTCCTCAAGTTTAGCCTTGGACGTAATCCTTCCTTTGCTAACCAAACATAAAAGGCTTTGCTTGGTAATGAGTTACAATGCGTTGTCCCAGCTTGAAAGTTCCTTAATATAATGTTTTGTAAGATTCAATTGTATTTGCGGGTAAAAGAAAGATGAAAGTTAAATGGGAAACAATATAAGAAGAATTGGTCAAAGACAGATTGCCATGTCAAGTTAGATGCATGTATAGGATGTTAACTAACTAGGTCCCTATGCCCTTCAAACTAGAGAATGATGTGCATGAAATATACAATCTACTTGTTTCAACAATTTAAATTAAGGGTGATGATGTATGTGTTATAGCAAGATATCTCTTAAGTTTTTTTGCTTTATTTTAAATTAACATGTTAAATGATTTGAAATCACCAAAATTTTATTAGTTAGATTTAGTTATGAATTGTAAATCCTTACAATTTTTGGGTTACACCAATGGATACAAAATAACAACCTAATTGAATAAATCATATCCGCAAAAGCATATCATACACAAAATGTTTACATTGTGAAAAATATAAATAAAAAGATTTTACATAATTTATAAATTGTAACACCCTTTTACAGTTCAATCATATCATTTTTCAAAAAATATTTAATATATGATAATATAATCTTTAAACTCAAACAAGATACTTAAAAAGTGTCTTGTAATAAAACATTTAACATTTTGTTGTAAACCATATAGAGTATTACCAATAATAAGTTCAAAGATATGCCCATGATTTCTAACTGTTAATAAAATGTGTGTTCGTATAAACCGACCGAAGGGATGAAGAATTTATGTAATTATCATTAGGGAGATTGAACACACAGATGTGATCTCAAGTTTTTTAAACTTTACGGATACCATATTGACTATGTATCTATATGTAGGAGAATTGGGAATAAATGAACGATTTCATTCTAAAAGCCTTTGTTTTTAATAAAAAGAGGAAGGCTAATTAAAAAACTCCGTTATAGGGACTGAGACTACATGAATTATCTACCACATATACATGCAAGCAGGTATGTAATCAATTGAGTTGAGCTCGAATCCAAGCCAAACTTAGTTAAACCAAGTCCGAATCAAGTTTTCGTCAAGCCAAGCTTACACAATAGATTTTTCTAATTTTATAGTTTAAATATTTATGCAACTTAGCTTAAACATTATTTAAAAAAATTTCACTTTAAAAAAAAGCACTCCTACTCGAAGAGAAAAACCTTATGTATGTGCTTTACTAATGAACCACGTACATTTATACTAATATAAAGTCTATATATAACAAACCAAGTCCGAATAAAGATTTCACCAAGGCAAGGCGTACCCCCTTCTAGAAGCAGCAATGCATAATGGAGCGACCAACTAACCAATTAATGATGACGCTGACAACATGGAGAATGAATGAGAGGTTGGCAATCGGAAGGCAGAATAGTAGGAATATGTGTTATTAATTTATTCCTTTATTGTCTTGAACTGCCTCTCCCATTGTAGCTGTAGTTGAAAAAATTTTGCATTTTAAGAAATATATTTATCGTCATAGTTTATCCATAATAAAAATATTATTTTTAAATTAACCTAGTCATCTCAATATCAAGAATTAATTATCTAACCATTTAATGTTACGGATAAAGTTGTTCAATTATTTAATTTTCTAATTTAAGTAATCAATCATGTCAATCTTTTGGGACAAACGAAAATATAAACTATGAGAATCATAATGGGACGGAGGAAGTTTTTTATCTGATAATTATCTCTTAAGATTACTTGTGGGATAAGCTAGGGTTTTGTTGTGCTTTCTTTGTACATATGCATGTATTCTTCATGTCGATGAAAGGAAAATACGTGAGGTATAAATTTTCAGCCTTCAAACATCTCTTACTCTCACTATATGTCCGGTTCGTTCATGGTATCAGAGTCAAGTTATTCGATCTTGATTTTCAGCCGTCTCTATTTGATTAAAACTGTGCACACATTTTGGGTCATGTTGGTCGCCCACATGTGTAGGGGCATGTTGGAGTGTAAAAGTGAGATTTGTCATCTATTGATAAAATTAAAGGGTTTGAACATGTACATAAATTTGCAAGTTACTCCTTCCATTGCTAATGGATTTTAGATTGGAATCTCATTTGAACTTATATACATGACTCTTTGTTTAAGGCCCAATTAATATATAAAATTTAACATGGTATCAGAATGGGTTACTAAATTTTGATTTGCAACAATCCTCATTTAATTAAAATAGTATGCACATGTTGGACCTTATTAGCAGCTCATACGTGAGGGAACGTGTTGGGGTGCGAAAGTTGGGTTTGTTTGTCATGGATTAAATTAAAGTGCTTGAGCATGGATATAAACTTGTGAGTTGTTCCCTCTATTGCCAATTAATTTTAGTTGGAATCTCATTTAAGTTTACATGTATGACTCTTTGTTTAAGGGCTACTTGATTTATAAAATTTAACCGACAATGACCAGGAATTGATGAGGTGCACTTCTTATCTGATAGCCGTACATGATCGGGTCTCTTAGTGAGGAGTTGACATTACAATGGCTAATGTTGCTGGGGTGGCATTCATGCATATATCTGTAATACAGTGGGTCTGAAGCAACATGAGAATCGGTTAACCATGATTCTGCATCACAGGAGGCTCGTGGTATATGTAATGCACACGACTGTTCAGAATGAGCAAGTAATAAGTACAATATAAGGAGTGGAAAAGAAGTTCAGGTATAATACTGCAATAAAGCTGACAATCAAGGTTAGCAAAATCGAGAGTAATGGCGGATCTAGACATTTAAAATAGGGCTGTCAATCTATTAACGTCATCATTAATATATACTCCCAAAAAAAGGTCATATGATACATACTTTAGTAGTCTATTTTGTAGGGATATTCCGTCTCGATTTTTTTTTTCAACCGTCCATCTCATATTTCCACACTAATGCAACTTGATGCGCAATAATAATATGCCTCACTTCTTTACTTTAAAAAAAAAAGAAAAAACTTTGATAGTCTACTACTATGTTTGTTCTTTGAAGTTCTCATATTTTATACTTCGCGCATAAATGTTGTTGAAATAATAGAATATTATTATTACGTATCATTTACTAAAACCGTTCGTTGCAAAGCACATGTCATCAGCACCAATTAAAAAAACAAAAAATAATTAAGCCATGAAGTGAACATGTCAAACATGAAATAAAACTACACATAAGTACTCTCCACTATCTAGTTACGTCAAAAGGAAAGGGAAAAAAATCAGCATTAAGTTCGAATAAGTAATTAGTGTCAAGTTAAAGAAAATTCGACATCAAGGACATATTGCAACTGAATAGCCAAAAAAATAATAATAACAACAAAATAAAATCAAAGAAACTAATATTAGATTAAATTAAAAAGTCTAAAATACACATAAGAGAGGGAGAGAGACAGAGCAAGAGATTTGGGAAAGTGGAACGCAGTTTTGCTTGAGAAGAAGAAGAGGGAGAGACAGAGAAATTTGAGCCTGGGAGCATTTAATTCTATTTTATGTTGCTATGAAACTTAGAATTTACTGCTGTAACGTTCATATTTAAAAAAACAAAAATGTTAATATGTAGGTTGGGTATATTTAGAGAGCGTCTATAAAGCATAACTCTTAGGGATTATTTTAGGAGTGTCCATATATCCCAAATTAACCCCCTTTAAAATAGTTCATTAAAATTTTTTTGGCCCCATTAAAAATTTTGTGGGGTTAGGGGTGTCCATGGACACCCCTAACCTCAATAGAGATCCGCCTATGATCGAGAGTCTAGTTAGAATCGATGAGAAGTCCTTCCAATCGAAATCATATATAGAATCGGATCGAAGGTCATAAGATTCTAATTTGCTTAGAATAGTGAAAATTATTTGCGTAAGAATGATCATCTTAATAAACACCCACAAAGATTATAGAAATTCAACTTAACTATATTTTGTGGGCAATTTTGATACAGAATATACGTTATTGGAATAATTTCTCGCTTACAATTAATTATGAGAACTTGGTGAAACCTATTTGGGATCTTGGATCAGATCTCAGGATTGTAGAGTCATATTATGATCCTGCCATACATCTTTTAAACCAACTTATAATCGTAAGATCCTAGTTACTTTAAAAATTCTAATGGAAGCTAAATCGCTAGAGGATTTTTGGATTGTAAAATCATAAGATTGCAAGATAATAGTTAAAGTCTAGTCCTCTCAATGGCAGTGTCACTAGCGGGGGCTTCTTAGGGTGGAGGCAAACCATTTATATTGTTTGGATAGGCGCTGGTTATTGCATGGATTTATGTTTCTTCGGTGATATGCTCTTTTGTTTGGTGGTTTCTTAAGCAAGAGGATGGTTGTTTAGCTGTACAGGACACCTCATATTTTCGGTTATTTCGCTTCTTTGAGCCCAAGTGGATACTATGATGTGGTGGTCAAGGGCTTACTGTAAATTTGTACAATTGTACTCACCAATTAAGTCTAGTGTTGTATTGTTTTTTTTCCCAAGATGAGCTCCTTGAAATTGAGATATAACAATTTAAATAATGATTCCACTTGTTTGACCATGGAGCTTCTCGTTGCTTTCTCTATCTGTATCTAAAATAAAAGATGGAGTTCGGGGAAAGTTGGGTTGTAAAAATCTGCACCACTTCCCTATGTGTTTCAGTGGACGTCCTCCGTTGCATGTCTTTGCATTATCCTTTAAAAAAAAAAAAAAGGGTTGCGTGGCTAGGTCAAATGCCGCCACATAATAGATGATGCCATTTTTTTTTTGTCTTGCCATGCATTTTTATTCTTTATGGCATGTAAATTGTGATACCCATTATTGTTGCCCTAACTCTCATCGCTTACACCTGCTCTAGGTTCCTTTTTTATGGTTCCATTTTTTATATTTTCTTTGAAAATATTGTAGGTTTTCTTCTCTCTCTCTTTTTTGGTCATAACAGATGTAATAAACTGCATTGCTGCTTATAACACATTATTAGTAACTTAAATAAAATTTTAACGTATATAAATAGATTATTAATTACTGAAATGAATCTACTAAAAAAAAGTCATAGGAAAATTAAAGTCGAGTTTCATTGAGTTGTTTAATCCACAGTCAATTGATCTTATTTTAATAAATAGATGTCAATTTAAAGTTTTGAGAAAGAATGATGTCCTAGATAACCATCTACCAAAATACTATTTGCAATTATGCATGAAATTCTTGAATTTTGTAAAAAAAATGATAGAAAATAATTGGCACTTGAAAATTATACGAAAAAGTTTAAAGATCATGTCATTATATATATTTTCATATGAAGTTAAATTGAGCTAGGTTAATCCGAATTTGATCAATCCTATTTTAACTTTTGACCTAAATAAATGTCAATTTAAAGTTTTGAAAAAGAACGATGTCTCAGATAATTCCCTACCAAAATATTAATTGCAATTATGTATTGATTACTATTGTAATTTAAATTAGATAATGGATTTTATATAAATATAAGAAAAAGTTTAAAGATCATATTATTATACATATTATTTTCGGCGCTACTTATCTAGACTATAGATCATTCGAATTGAATTAATAATTGATTATACGTTCTTAGACAAAAATAGTTCTTATAATTAGTCCATATTCTATACAAGTGTAAGTGTATTGATTCTTTTTCCTCAATTTAACACGTGAAATTTTAACACTTAATTGAACATGGAAAAATTCAAATGAATTTATGAATTTTACCACCTTAGTGCGATTTCTTTTTTTCAAAAAATAGTTTCTTACACGTCATTTTGTTATAAAATAGATGATATTAAATTTCAGTTTAAAAGTAACTAATACTAAAAAAATTTAAATATTCTTGTCATACATAGTTATAATTTAGGGGTACATTTATGAACTATTTAATCCGGTTTGTGCGAATATTCAGAGTAACACCAACCAAGATAATGAAAGAAAATTGCAAGCCATAGTACTCTACATATTATATCATATGCAATGATTGCATAATTGTTAACTTTCTTGTTCGACTTTTTTTTTTGGGTGCAAAATTTGCTTGAATTTTTGTTGTTAAATTACACTTATAATACTAATTCATTTATCTTGTAGTAAATATTAATTCAATGTTAGAATTTAAATTAGACAAAAACTTGCATTAAGATATTATTTATACGTAAAAAAATATTTTAAAAATATAATAAATATAAACAGCAACTGCCTTGCACGGGCAAGAGACGCTAGTCTGACATAAATACATGGATGATGGCATGATGCACACCTCCCTCCAACAAAAAACCACGTGCTTTTTTTCTTTTTTAATCATTGATTTTCCTCACAAGGGTTTTTTTTTTTTTTTTTATATATGGGCTAGCATCGTATAACTCGATAAAATAAAATCTTAGAGGTACAGTACAAACAATTATTAAACAGAAATAAAGTTTTATCTAGTATAAAACAAACAAACAACCCCTCTAATTTCTAATAATAAAATTAAGAATGAACATTTCGTTTTGTCCTAGCGGACTAAAGTACAATATTTCACTCTAAATTAGATGAACGCCCACAAGTCAAAATAGTGGCGGATCCAAACATTTGTAATAGGGGTGTCCATGAATTAATATCGTTACTAATATACACTATTTTTTTTAGGGGTGTCTATTAATCAATATTGTTACTAAATTAACCACTTTTTAAATAAATTTTTTTTTTTTGGAGCTAGGGGTGTCCACGGACACCCCTAGCCATAACATGGATCCGCCCATGAGTCAAAACTCCTACTTAGGCCCTTTCCTTTCTTGCGATAGTGAGCATTTATGCTGTATCTTAAATTTCCTTACAACATCTTACTTCTTCTCATAACTCTTTACATTTTTAACAAAGCGCTTACAACTTCTTACATTTTCTTATGTTCCCCTATATTTTCTTACATCTTCTTACATCTTTTTATATATATTTTTTATAACATTTAACTTATCATTTTTTTTTGCTTATATTTATATAGATATGTATACATTTTTTGTATATACTACCAATATGGAAGCCCTGCATATATTTTTTATGAGCATAATATAAAAATAAAATTTAACAACATGAATTATATTTGAGTTTTGATGTGAATCGTATACGCCATTAGACTAAAAAATTTAACATGCTTTTAAAATTATAATAAGAAAATTGTATTTATGTTTTAGTTTTGACATGAATCATATGTGAAAATAGTCAAATTGTAGGCGACGAAATCGTTGCAATTATTTCAACCCTAACTTTATCCTTGGCAATTTGGTTGCTATTATTGTATGATTGAATCCTTGCACGTTTTGGCCCATTGCTGAGATTGATATGCCATTTTATGTAGAATAATAAAATTGTGGATGGTACAATAAGAAATTATTATCTCAAGCCGCTCGTCCGATCTCATTTAAGGCATTATGTTAAAAACATTAATTTAAAATTACTTCATTTAAATAGGGTTTCATTTTAAAGGTTCTATTCAATTTTGTTTAGAAAAATCGTTATTTTTTAAATTTGTTCATAGGGAGATGAAACTAATGTTAATAAAAAAAAACACTTCAAGTGTAGAAACATGTTCTACAAATTTATGAGCTTTAATTAATTTTATTGTTATTTAATTGTTGTATTTGAGGGTTTTTTTCATTAATTATGTAGTTTTAATATTATTTATTCTCATCCAAAATGACAATTTTTTGTATAATGTTAAAAAAATTTGTTCCGTGATGGTAAAAGATTCTATTCATAAATACTACTGACACACTACACATAATTTACCTTCATGAAATAATTTATTTCACAAACTATACATTAGAGACCAACAATTATGCATACAGATTATGTTTATACAACTTTTTTATAATTCAACAACTCCTTACATCTATCCTCATAACTTTTTACAGCTACTTACAACTGCTTACAATTGCTTACACCTTCTTACGCACCTTTTTACAACTTATTTACAGTTCTTATAGCTTATTACAACTTTTTACAGCTTTTTACAACTCTTTACATCTTATTACAACTTACAATTTCATCTGAACGCAAACAAGAACAGGCGCTTAAAATATAAACAATTAGCATACTAACACCCTTTACAAAATAATCCAAAGTCCTAAATACACCTAAAAGCAAGAGGATATCTCCTAACTATAAACATAAGTACAAATGCAATTGATAACTTTAGTACAAACATAAATACATAGGTTGGTTCAAGTGGTTTGACATTTGTTCCTTTTAAGTAAAGTCTCATGTTCGAATCATGTGAATGAAGAAAAATTCGTGATGGGAGAGTTCTCCTATTATTGGGTCAACAGTAGTTCAACTCTCATAAAATGGAGGATCCAAGATTAAAAAAATAAGAGTACTCCTTATGCTAGCTATTCTAAATTAAAGTAGCGCAAATTAGCGTTTGTTTCCTAAAGACGCATTCATTATTTTAGCTTGATTTGCATAAAAGTATTCATCACTCCATCCTAATCATCCCATTAATTAGAACAAATTCAACCGTAGCTCGAAATAGAGCAGTCCCTGATCAACTTTGTCACAATTAGGGGTAGGGGGTATTTAGTATATGGATTTTTGGATGCCTTTTTGCGTAATAATAACCGGGGTGGGGGAGATGATCTTAGCTGCTCAACTAAGTCAAACAGCTGTTTGAGTTATTTGATGAATGACTTTTCGGAATAGCTTTTTCGCCACAAAAAACTGTTTTTCAAAAAACTAAAGTTTGTAACTTTTTCAAGTTAACTATTTGGGTTTCTAATATTGTTGACCGTTGACCGAATCACGGAAGAAATCTTTTGTAATATATTTTTTATAATATTTTCTAGTATTATTCTTTCTTGATGCTGTATTATTCTTTTGCTTGATTTTAGGAGCTAATTGCCTAAGTTAGGCAAATGTAGGATTCTTGACAGGATGAGAAGCAAGGCTGCGTGTATATAACCAAAAGCAAGGCACATTGTAAGTCTTTGAGGAAATAAGAATTGATGTGAATTCCTTGTTTTTCAATCCACAAAATCATTCCTCCATTAATAAGTTCTTCACGGTATCAGAGCCGCTGCCGTGAGGACTATTTCGACCATGCCACATCATGAGCGACAGAGGGAAGAAAAGGTTCGTAGTCGAACCTCATTCACCATATTACCTTCATCCATCGAAAGGACCTGATGCGATGTTAACGACAATTGTGTTTTGCTGAAAGAACTATGATATGTCAGAAAGAGCCGTAAGAACGACCTTGAACGCTAAAAACAAACCGAGATTCATAAACGGGACCTTGGTAAGACCACAACAAAGGACGGAGATGAATTTTTCGAAATGGACGCTTGGGATATGATGAATTCCATGTTATGTTGATGGTTGCTTAATGTCATTGACCCAAAATTGCGCATGAGTGTAGCCTACTCGGGCACGGCTAAAGTCATGTGGGACGATATGAAAAAGCAATATGCTATGGTCAATACTCCAAAAATCCATCAATTAAAAGCAAACATAGCTAATTCTAAGCAAGGTGATTTGGAGGTCGGTGAATTTTACTCTAAGTTCATAAATTTATGGAATGAATTATCTAACCTTGTGAAGGTGCCCATATGTACTTGCAAGGGGTGCACATGTGGAGCCGCTAGCAAAATTGTGGCAATCTACGAGGCGGACAAGACCCATCAATTCTTGATGGGGTTGAATGATGACTCGTACTCAACATTAAGGAGTCAAATATTATCGGTTGATCCACTACCACTGCTTGACAAGATATTCAACATGACACAACAAGAGGAGAGTCACAAAAAGGTGATGATTGCTCGAGATAGTCAAACCGAGACAGCCATGGCGTTCGCAATAAAGGCGCAAGACACTATGTATGAAAAGGGAGCATGCAAGGTGTGTTGAAGATATGGTCATGAAGAAGCTGTGTGCTATGAGGCGATCGGGTACCCACTGTGTTAGGGGACTCGTGGTCGTCGAAGAGGAAGCTGAGGTGGAAGAAATGGAAGGCCGGGGTGTGGAGCTGGGAGAGTAGGCAGGCGAGGAGTAGGACATGAGATGGCCTCAACGGCTATCCATGCAGAGATAGCAACAGGGCTAGGCCCAAAAACGGAGACAGGGACCGCAAATGGAAGCCAAAGAGGGGCCAGCAGCAGTAGTTGGAGTTCGGCCTAGCCCACGATTCCTAGGCTAACAGCTGATCAGTTTCAGAGGCTGCTAAGTCTGATTGACACACCACAACCCGGATATGAGAAATTGTCAGGTAAAATTTCGTGGATGTTAGACAACGGAGCATCGTGTCACATAGTTGGGGATGCTTACATGTTGACCGACATGAAGAAAATTGCTCCAGTGAAATCGAGTTACCCAATGGAGTGCATACCATGGCTAGTGAAACGGGATTGGCCCGTTTGGGAGAAAATTTAACGTTGAAAAATATTTTATATGTGCCAAATTTAAAGTGCAATCTTGTTTCGATTTTAAAGTTGTGTAAGCAGTTAAATTGTGCTGTGACATTTTTTGATGATTCATGTGTGATACAAAACCGCACTTTGAGAACTCTGATTGGAGCTGCTGAAGAGCGAGGCAGGGTCTACTACTTCAAGCATAATCCAGCTCAACGAGTCAATGTGGTTAACACAAGTGAAGTCCTCTCCTCCTCCCTAGTAGTTTGGGCATAGATTTTGGAATGAATAAGAGTAGAGACAATTTTTGTGATATTTGTTATTGTGCAAAACAGACTCGAAATCCATTTTTCATTAGTAGAAGTATTGCTAGAGATATTTTTGATTTAATACACTGTGACATTTGGGGTCCTTATAGAGTGCCTTAACATGTGGTGCCCATTATTTCCTCAGTATTGTGGATGACACAAGTAGGGCATTTCGGGTGTATTTAATGCAAGATTGAATCGAAGTAAGTGAACTCCATAAAAATTTCATTGTTATGGTGAAAAATTAGTTCAATAAAGGAGTTAAAGTGGTTCGTAGTGATAATGGAAGGGAGTTTACATGGGGTTTAATGCAAAATTTTTATCATGAACATGGAATCGTGAGTGAAAGTAGTTGTGTGAACACTCCCCAAGAAAATGGACGAGTGGAGCGTAAAAACCGTCACATTTTGAATGTAGCAAGGGCACTCAGGTTTCAAACCAATTTACCAATATGTTTTTGGGGGGAGTATGTGCTCACAACAACCCATTTAATAAATAGAACTCCCACTAAGCTATTAAACGACAAGTCACCCTATGAAGTTCTCTTCAATGCACCACCATCTTACAATGAAATGCGAGTATTTGGCACCTTATGTTTTCCACGGAATAACCCACGCGTTAAGGATAAATTTGCATCAAGAAGTAAAAAATGTGTTTTCTTGGGATACACATTTGGAACAAAGAGGTGGAAAGTGCGTAATTTGGAGACTCCAAAAATATTTGTGAGTCGGGATGTGGTGTTCCAAGAACATATTTGTCCCTTTGATAATGAATCCATGCTTTATGGGCTTACTAATGAACCCAGAAATTTGGTTGGGTCATCGGTACTAATGGGTATGGAAGATGAGCTCTACGGTGGGGGGCCAGGTGAGTGGGGGAGTCCAGTAGCAAAGGGCCAAAAAGACTTGGGCCTCGCTACCTCCCCAGATACACGAAGGGAAGAAGTAGAGAGGGAAAGTGAGATGGGCCATGTGTGTGAAAGACATTTTGATCAAGCAGCAAGGGGGAGTGAATTCGGCCAGGGTGTAGTTACTGTTCCTCAAATTGATGCAGCCACTCGAGGACCTAAATGGAACGCAGCCTAACATGGCATCCCATCCTGCATCTCAGCGTAGTTCTGTGTGCAATCCGCGGGCCAGACGCACACCAGCTCACCTTTATGATTATATTTGCTATACTTTGAGTGCAAAAGACCCTCTCTCGCTCGCACACCGGCTTCAGGATGATTCCTCATGTACATCCTATCCCATAGCAAATTATGTCACTTGTGCTAACTTTTCTGATTCACACAAAGCTTTCTTAGCTGCCATTGTCAAGATAGTTGAGCCCAAGTATTATCATGAAGCGGCCAAGGGTCCAAAATGGAGAGTAACAATGGAAGAAGAAATCCGAGCTTTGGAGAAAAACGACACGTGGGATCCCCAAGACCTTACAGAAGGCAAGAAACCCATTAGCTGCAAATGGGTGTATCAGGTGAAATATAATTCAGAAGGCACTGTCCAACGATATAAAGCACGGCTTGTCATTCGTGGTGACCATCAAGTTAAGGGCCTTGATTACAATGAGACGTTCGCTCCTGTCGCAAAAATGTCCAGTGTACACTGTTTTTTGGCTATTGCAATTTCAAAGGGATGGGAATTACATCAATTGGATGTCAACAACACGTTTTTACATGAAGATCTCGATGAGGAAATGTACATGAAGTTACCACCAGGTTTTACATGTAGCTCTCCAACAAAAGGATGTCGTCTTCAGAAATCTCTTTATGGACTTTGGGAAGGGCCCCAGCAGTGGTTTGCTAAACTTTCCTACAAGTTACGTGAATATGGATTTGTTCATTCATATGCAGATTATTCTCTTTTCACCTACAAGAAAAGGAGCATTTTTATGGCCCTCTTGGTGTATGTTGATGTAACGCCCTCAAATTAAACATGTTTCACTGTTTGTGTTTTTCTTAATAAATCCCTTAATTATCATCTAGACAACCCAATGATAGGAGCCTTACTGCCGTCTAAAAGGACAAGGCTTGAAACATGAGTGCTATAAATAACACAGTTAAGCGTAACGTTTTTACACTATAGTAAAAACAAATCACCATGTAATCTGCATCTCCATCTATTGCAGATTTCAATATACAACTCTAAAAATATGCATACATTGTGTCAGTGTTGATCCATCCAGATTCCCTTGCTCAACTTATTCTCTTCCGTTGGTTTACTAGCATGAAGACGATTATCTGAGCATTTGCCTAAAACAAAACATGAAAAACATTTCGAATTGTGAGCCGAAGTTTAGTACATGCATTCCTGAATTGCTAAATGATCATTAAAACACTAGTTGGGCCCGCTGTGCAATTCATTTTAAGTTAAAACAGTGAATGAGATGAATGTAAAACTATATTGCTAGTTATTATCTGACAGTGAACCCCTTGATACTGTTACGATCTATTGGTAGGTGTATACCTGTCAAGCCGATCTGGGACTTGGCCTGAAGCCGCGTGGGTAATTGAAAGGCGAATGCCCTATAGATGATAACTGACGGGGTCACTAATTAAATGATAAATCACTGTGTAAACTGATTCATCGATGTACTTACCAAAACATGATAACTTTGATAAATACACTCTGATTTATAAAGATACAGACAATGAACGTACCTGAAGTCTTTAAAATGATATTTCACTTGATAATACTTATGCACAATGAAAACGATAAACTAGGCCCATTTCTATTTAAGAAATGTAATTATAGATAAATGTAGTTAGTAAACCATGTTCACTAACATAATTTATAACTTTAATAGAAATTGATTAATTAAAAAGGCTTCTACAATTCCAATAAGTCAATATAAGGTAAGTTAAATCAAGATGATCTGAAAAATAAATCAGTTATGGTTATTGAACTTGAAATACAACAAATTGAACCAAATAGATCACATTGGAATGATTGAGTTGATAACGAAAAGATTTCAATTGAAATAACGAAATATGGGTTTTTGATGTTTTTGAAATGGATAATGGAAAGTACCATGCTTTTGAAATGAATAATAGAATGTGTAATGATTCTGAAATGTATAATAGAAGGTTCAATGCCATGATGGGTGTCATGAGGTTCATAAAGGCTCAAATAACCTCAGTTGATCCGATAGACACTAATGAGTCATTATTGTGCCCACTTCTCAAATGTCATTTTCATGCTCACTTAACTCGATATTCAAACCCAAGTAAGCTTCTATATATAATCGCACTTGTTGAACTCACTACACTTTGTAGTTTCCTTGCAATACCCATAATTATATGGAAACTTCTGAAAATATTTCCAAATGTCACGATTTCTGTATTCACTTATGTTACCGTTTGATGATCTCATTACAAAATCCATATCTTTCACTCCCGACCTCCAAATAAGATGTAAACCCAATATGAAAAGCTCATAACGTCCACTAAAACTTTTATTTAGGACACAAAGCATGATTCATATAGTAAGGTCCCTAAAATTAGGGTAGAACACAGACGTGCAGAATTTTAATTATACTTATGCAGTCGTAGTAAAGCGACCATAACGTTTTTCACAGAACTCGGATTAAGGTGATTCAAAATGCATGTGAAAGCTAACTCATTTATCTATACACACACCAAAAATCACAAGTTTTTAATGAGCCAATCAATACCAGGGTTTTCGTAAAGTCCACTGTTCAAAACTACTCCCAGTTTCGATGTATTCTGCGCAGTCTTAAGTAAAGTCACCATAACTTTGTCTACACAACTCGGAATTAAGTAATTATAGAGCCCATTGAAAGCTAACTCATAAAGCTATCAATCCACCAAAATTCATTATGCCAAGAATTACCAGTTTTCTCCCAAAGTGACCCCTGTTTTAGGTCTGTTTACAGCTTAATAACCACATACTTGCAATCTCTTCTTCACGTAACTACCCACTAAAATCACTCTTTAACTTATATGAATCACTATAAACATATTTATACTCATTATCAATACCAAAGATTACAAAATCTCATTTAAAACAATCAAAATCCATCATCACCACCTAAACTTTCATGATCATGACACCTTCAAACATAACTTGTTTTCAAGATGATCGAACCAATAAAACATCAAAATAATTCTTGATTGCATCAAAGCAACATGATTCATGATCAAAACCAATATAAAACCAAGAATTCAATAAAGTTGGATTTAAAGATTACCTCACTTAAGCTTGAATATAAGAAGATGTGAAGGTGGTATTGTGTTTGGTGCTAGTGGTGGTTGATGGGGTGGCAGCTGGTGGTGCTGTGGTGGTGGGGCTAGCCGGAAGTAGCCCTGGCTGGTGGCAAAAGATGGATGCAGCAGGCTGGGCAGAGCTCAGCCGTAGAGGAGGAGGTGGAGGAGGAAGAAGATGGTCTTGCTTGCTTAGTTGGTTTATGCATTTTACTTGGCGAGAAATGAAATGAAGGCAAAGCAAAAGACTTGGCTGAGATTTATGCTCCAAAATATCTCTTACTAATGAAAATTAGAAGTAATGATGGTAATTAGCTAAACAAATGGATTAAAAACTTCTTGGGCCGAAATTGGCCTCAAATGAGCTCAGGTTGGAAAAAAAAATGCCAAACCGGGTGCGATTAATTAAATTTGTTTTTCCGAAACTTGAAGTTAAATGTGATATCATGAAAAATAATTTAATCTTTTAAATCATAATTATCGAGGCCTACCATCAATTTTCCTAAAATTAGTATGATAAATGAAACTTGAATTGTGAAGTGGGGCCCAAAATTAAATTCTCCCAACTGAGATGATTAAATGAGAAAAATAAATGTGAAAATTAATAACATAGCTTAATTAGATAAATAAACATGATTTAAAGTCAGGATGTTACAGTCTTCCCTCCTTAAAGAGTTTCGTCCTCGAAACTTATGAACTTTGTCGATCATGCAAGGTGATTCAAATAAATATGAGTACTTGGCTTTCATTTCTTGCTCAGTTTCCCAAGTAGTTTCTAGGGAGATATGGTTTGCCCAAGGCAATTTGATTTAAGGTATTTGCTTAATACTTAACTGCTTAATCCTGTGATCCAATATCTGAATTGGGTGTTCTTGAAACACAAGACCCTCAATGATCACAATGGATTTGATTAAGACAGCATAGTTAGGATCTGAAATGTACTGTCTGAGTTATGAGGTAAGGAATACGTTATGCACGTGTTTGAGGTATATAGATAAATCTAGTCGGCAAGCTATGGGATTCAACTTTTCAATGAACTTGCACGATCCAATAGATATTGGCCTTAGTTTAGTTCACAGTTCAACCTCGTTATACCCTTAGGTGGTGAAACTTTATGAAAAATCTTCTCATATATTAGAAATTCTAAGAATCTCCTTCTTTTATCAACATAGCTTTTCTGTCGGTTCCAATGGTATGCTTTCAAGAGTCTCATGAGATATGTCGCCTTATTGAATGCTGAAGAAGATCTTCATGACTCAAAAGATGATTTTGCTGTCAATGTCTGCCATCATTTTATCCGGATGTTTGATATAGGATTCTCTGCTAGTGCTATCACAACGTTGACCACTGGAAGTTCCATACTTTCTTCAAATGCACATGTTGGTCGTAGGTCATGAAGTACTACAGGATACAACTCAGAAGAGTTGGATCCATTGATATGTTTAGATAGTTGCCAATCCGTTTCAGGATGATAAGAACTACTAAAGTTTAATCTAGTTCCAAAGGCTCTTTGAAGTGCTTGCCAAAACAGGCTTGAAAGCTCTGATCTCTATCAGATACTATAACTAAGAGAATCCCACAACAAAGTCCATTGAAATTGAATCCCTTTCTCAAGATTTTGCTTTATTCTTTGTAGCTCAGGATCATTATCCTGATTCACTCTAATTTCCTGCATTAGGGAGGGCTGTAAGGTAAGTTCCAGCAATTGAACATTCACCTTTTTGTGCAACATTAATTGAATGGCTAAGTCCTCAAGCTCTCTCAAGAGATTGTAAGACCCGCCTTTGTTATTTTTTATGTTAAGTTGCTTGTAATACCTTTTCATGTTATAAAATCGTATTTTTAGTAACCATATGAGTTAAATGATTATCGATGTGCTTTTGAAAACTATAATTTTATAAAAAGGGATTTTTATCGCTATTATTGATTTCAAAGTCAATTCGTGCTATTTATGCCTTTAAATTATATCGATAGTTTAATTTAGTTGTTATTCGATTTATTTAGTCGTTTCCCGAGTACGATTAGGTTTTCAGCCTTAAAATTAGTTTCGAGGTTTCTTAAAATCGAACCTAGACATATTTGGGATCGAATGTTTGATTGAGGATTATATTATCGATTTGGGTTTAGAAATTTGGATACGAAATAGACTGGCGGTATCAAGCATTGAACAGTTTGGGATGGAAATATAAGGGGGAGGGGCGTTTTTGTAATTTTGCAAATCTCCTTTATTTCTTGGTTCTCCTCCTTCTCGGTGACAAGAGGCCCGACTCCCTCTCTCTCCTCTGCCTTCCACCTCGGCTTCCTCCTCACGCAGAAGGCTGCGAAACCCACCACCACAACCACCACCACCGTCGCCGGTGAACTAAGGAGGGACCACGGCGTCCCCTGGGTGGCCGTCGACCACCACCACCCCCTCTTCTCTTCTCTCCTCGCCGTGAACTCAACCGGCCAGCCTCGAATTGTGGGCCCTGTACCGGAATCCGACCGAGCCCAGCAGATTTGGAGTATGCTAGGTGAGTTTCGAACCTCTTCTCTTCTACAAATTGGATTTTCACCCTAATTCCATCTCAATTGTGCCTAAATTCCTCAGAATCGCGAGTTAGGGTTTCGGGTGAGGACGAGTTAGGCGCGAATTGGGCTCTGTTCGTGCGTGGTGAGCAAGGACCGAGGGGTTAGTGTTGTTTCGAGCACCTAAAGTCGAGCTCAGCAGCCTTAGATTCGACTCCCTAGCATGGAATCGAGGTGGGTGTCCCTTGCCTCCTAAATTAGTAGTAATTTCAAAATGAATTTTCAGCAGATTGATGTTGCATGTCAAGTTGGGGTTAGTTAGATTTGTTAGAAGTATCAAGAAACGAGCTATGCATGTTTAGGTTCGAGTCATTTAGTTGATTTATGCCTGGAATTATAAATTGATGCGAGCTATGTGCGTTTATATGGAATTATGCCTGAATTGGACTTGACTGAAAACCATGCATGAAAATGGATTAATTTTTAAAGTTATAAAGGTGTAATTAGTTAGAATATGACTAAAGCAAGCTATGGTTTTAAAGGAATCGAAAACGAAGTTGATTTGATATATTTAGCGTTGATTCGATTAATTAGCGATTCCTGAAAATGGATTAATTTTAAAGTTATAAAGGCGTAGTTAGCTTGAACACGACTAAAGTAAACTAAGGTTTAAAAAGAATCGGAAACGAAGTTGTTTTGGTATGTTTAGCCTTGATTCGAATAATTAGCGATTCATGAAACAACCTAAGAATGTTTTAAATCGATACATGTTTAATTGGTTAGCTATGTTTTGAAGATGACATGAGTATGACATGCTTATTTCCTGAATGTGAGTTAAGAATGCAATAAGGTTCATGCCTTGATTAGTTTAACTTGGTTCGTTAAGCATTATTTCAAGTTAAGGCAATATAGATGTATGCGTATATGTGGCTGAAAGGTGCCGTTTGCACAGGTAAGAGCCTAATCCTCCTCCTTTTAATAAGTCCTTGTGATAACATGTTATGGAAAATAAATTGATGAAATGAGCTAGTAGTTGGTTGGTTCGAGGATAACATCATGAGCGTTTGAGGTCTTGTGTGTATGGTGAAAGTGAGGAGGGAGACTGGGTTGTGAATTAACCGCAATCGTGTGGATTGCGAGGCCATGTGTGGCTTATCGTGTTGAATTGATGTGATTGATATGAAGCGCTTAAATGTGATATACGTGATGTATGTGCTTAAATGCTTAAATTGCTTTATGTGCATAAGAGTGGGTTTTTCAAAGAAAGATTTCATATTTTGAAATGATAGTAGCCATAACTATTAATGCATGATGGCCTATTTTAATTAAATGAAAACAGTTTTGGGAGTGAACTCGCTTGAACGGGGGAATCCCTAAAGAGTTTTCATAAAGGTGTGAGTTATACGTTAAATGATTTTACGATTTGAAATGCAAAGTTATAGCCGTTATGGCCGATACGCTTTAAGTGGCTAAGATAATGTGCTGCGGACAATATGAAATGATATGAATAATGTTACCTAGGGGATAAGTCCGAATAAACCCTAGAGGCCCTGACGAGGGTTGATGTAAAGGTCCGATATGTTATATGTAGCCATCCCGGGAATAAGAGCTTAAGCGTGAGCGTTAGGTCTCACTATGAGGTCGAGAATAGTTCTCACCTAATCAGCACCCTGTAATGATCTTATGCCAGAAGTACTTTGTATAAAGATAAGAAAAGCAATTGGCTTTTGCCTTTTTATATGTTTTAAGGTTTTAAGGAAAAAGAATGTTTTACGGGCCCAAAGAGGCCAGTTGAATGAAATGTGAAAAGTTTATAAGGGTCAATATGCGACCGATATGAAAGAATATGAGCCGCAAGGGGCTAAGAGAAGGGTTTTTATGGGCCTCAAGAGGCTAAACGAAATGTTTTCAAAGAAAGGAAAGAAAGTTTTCTTTGTATGTTCTATGCTTTCCTTGTAAATGATAATGAAATGCTAAGTAAGATGCGATTACGAAAAAGAAGGCCTTATGAGCATGTTTTATGCATAACCTATGAATGAGACTTGACATCTGTGTATGTCTTAAGCATATCATATGAATACGAAATGAAATCTCTTTTAAAAAGGGCAATAACCTCAGGAGGTTCAGGAAATGTTTCAAATAAAAGAAAGAACGTACTGAATGAATGCTTTATGAAGTGATTCCTAAGCATGTTGAAAGTGAAGCTAGGTTTAGCAATGTCTTCATAAGAACTTCGTAAATGCCTATTATGATATTATGGTATGAATACGTGTTATGTGATTAGTAAGATATTATTGCCTGCAACGGTTTGGGTTTTAAGGGGGTTGGGGGACACTCACTGAGCGTGTGGTTGCTCATCCCACTACTTTTTCCCCCTTTCCCCCAGGTTCTCTTTATGACGGGAAGAAGTGGAGTCAGCTGGAATTGATTATTACTTGCAAGATGTCATTTGTGCCAACTTATGTGTTTAATGAAGTCATGTAAAGTATTTTTAGTTTGTAAACGCTTGTAAATAGTATTCGAGGTTCATGTAACGCATTTTGGTTATGAGTCGCTCTGTATGGCTATATGAGCCAACCATCCAGTTAGTTAGATGTCTTTTGATTGAAGTTGGTTATGTTTGGGATGTAAACCCCATACTCCGGTTGTGTGAACCGTTGAGTTGTATCTCCTACTGTTTCTGTATTAATGACCTATTCTGTCTGGCGTACTCCGAGCGGGTGGCTCGTCGAGTTATGAACTCCGGCGTGTGGCCGTCGAGTTAGGTTTTTAAATGTTTACGCTTCCGTTGATTTACAGGGACTTTTGTAAGGCGTTTAGCCTAGGAACGTTCAGTTTTCAGGGGAAGTTCTGTCCGTTTCGTCCCAGAATTTAAGTAAGAAGTTAGGAAAACGTAACGCTTTCGGCCCTAGGGGCTGGGGGTGTTACAGAGATTCAATTGAGTAGTTACTACAATGTTCAAGGTATGTTGTGCCTTCCTATTCAGGGCATTTGCCACAATATTTCTCTTTCTTGATTGACATTGGATCTACCACAATTGATGTTTGATGTAGACTAAGCTTCTTTTGAGAAAAGATGTACTTCAAGCTTTAATGATCAGTATTGATTTTGCATGGTACTCTATATAAGTAATGTCTCCCAATTTTCATTGCAAAAACTACAGCTGCTAACTCCATATTATGGGTAGGTAATCCTTCTTACAAGGCTTGAGTTGGGAGGCATAAGCCACCAATTTAACTTCTTGCCAACTTTATAGCTTTCTTCAACAAATTGGTTAGGGAAGACAATATTTGTCAACTCCTTCCTGACTAGATAAGTCCATGCTAAACTCAAACAGTTTCTAGGTTTAGTGCATTGGTGGATGTTGGGCACTTTGTAACCACTTTCAGCTTGTGCAAGTCAACCTTAATCTCTTCCTTTGAAACCATATGCTCCATAAATACAACTCGAGGTTGCGCAAGGTTAGCAAAGATAAAATGAGATTTGGTATCATTAGGCCAAACATATTTTGAAGCTAGAAACAAAAACTAAAAGTTAAAAAGGGGGGTTCCATTTTGCTTCCTCATCCCCTCCACCCCGGTAAGGCCGAGAAGCGAGAGAGAGAGAGAGAGAGATCGAGTAAGAGTGAGTAGACAGAGGGAGACCTAAGTGGTTGTGAACGTAGTAGAGTCTGGTTGTCATCGACGAGAAGATGGAGGGGGTGGGTGTACACAGGGAGGAGGACGTTTGGGGCAATGGGTGAAACCCTAACTCGCCCTCGAAGCATGACACTAACACCACCACCACTATTGTTGATGGTGGCTAGACTCATAACCGCTGACCTGATGGGGCCGAGGGAGAAGAAGTTGGGAAGAACATCAGTAAAGCAAGAAGAGGGCTGAGACACCACTGATAAAAGGAAGTGAGTTCGAACCTAGCCAGAATCACATGACCCAACCCTTAATTGGGTCCTGATTGCTTGAATTTAAGGTGAGTGGTTCTTGATTCCCTAAATTACTAGTTATTTGCAAATATTTTGAATTGTTCATGAGCTTTGATTCAGTAATTAGATTGGAGTTGTGATGAACTTAGAACTTATGGGGAGTAGGTGGATTGTTTGGGATGAAATTGAAATGATTTTAAGGATTGTTGTAGATGGTACTGTGAGGAAGGAGTTAGGGTTGAGTGAAAAGTTCGTGAATTTGCGAATTGTATTGTCGTGTTTTGATGTCGTGTTATTACTTGCTAATTGCTCAAATTTGGTTGTAGCATGCTATTGAATTGGGGTGTGGTTTTGTTAGCCTTTGATTCATGTGTGTGCTATGTGTGTATGTCATGGGCTAAGTTCTATGCCAAACTGTTGCACTCTTAGCTATTGTAGGTTGCCTGTGCGCTTAAAGGTTTTGTACTAAATGATTTGTGAACTAGGAGTTGTGTTGGTTGAATCTCGCTTGATTTGCTTTAAAAATGCCCATGTTTTGCATTGAGGTTTCTGAATGATTGGTCCTCAAGTAATTAATTTAAAGGTCGCTTGTTTGTTACAATGACCAAAGCAACTTCCTGATTACTTGAACAAGTAACTTGAATGTTTAATAATCCCTTGATTGTCTCTAGAGATTGTTTTGATGACCTATCGAGTTGAAAAGCAATGTGAATTACAAACAAATGTGTCTGCAATGTCCTTGAAGGTATGCATTGGCAAGTGTGTATGAAAATTACTTTAATATGGTAAGCTCCTTGAGTTTTGTGGTCAATAATGATTGTTAGAATTCGTTTGACAAGAGCACTTTTAAGCGAAACTAATTATGAGTACGTTGAGAACTAGTGGCTATTAAAATGAGTTTTAATATCATTTCCTTTGAAAAGTGGATGCTTATTTGGCCATTATCTCATTTACAAGCATGCGTGTCAGAATGGGTGGTTATATGCTTTTCAAAAGTCGACTTGATGTTATTAAGTCATGTTAGCCTTCTTGAGAATGGAAATACCATTGTTGTGATACAATAGGAATGTCGATGCAAGATATGTTTAAAGTGAGATGTATCCAAAATGTTTTGGGCTAAGACGATAATGCAAGTGAATTCTTAGGCAGTAGACCCAGAAGTAGGAACTCTAGAGGACCCTGACGAAGGTAAACATAAGTTTAAGGAGTATACGCGGTAAGCGAGAACTCTAGTTCCTAGAGAGCAGACCCAAGAGTGGGAACCCTAGAGGACCCTAACAAGGGTAGAGCACAAGTTTATGGTGAAGACCCAGTATGCGGGAACCATAATTCCTATCGAGAAGATCTAGAAATGGAAATCCTAAAAGATCTTAACAAGGATAAACATCCATTGACTATGAGGGGCCCTTGGGATATCATGAGTCGTTAATTATGAAACTCACTTGAAAAGAGCACTAGCATGTGAATTTGGTGCCTGAAAAATAACTTCTTACTCGTAAAGAGATGATAACTCCTTGTTTGAGAATTACGGTCGCGTAAATGTTTGGAATGTGCTTGTGCCCTTTAAAGAGGCTTTTGTGGAATTTCAAATGACTTTCATATAAAGGGATTGTTCTTTTATAAGCTCTTAATGTGGTTTAGGTAAAGGTTATAGCATATTTATGTGCTAATTCCATTTTGTTACGAAAGGATCTCCAATTCATAACACAAACCGAACTCTTTTATATTGAGTACTTAGGTGTGACCTACTGTTCTCAATGCTTGGGTTTTAGCACAAGGTAGCTTGCTATTGAGTCCTGCATGCCTATTATGTGGTGTTAAGCAAGTGTAACAAGTGGTTGTCGCTACTAAGTTACAAGAGTCATAGGTTAGGCAAGTTGAGACCTCTTGTGTGTGGAATAGAAGATGAGAAGGGATGCCATTTGAATTATGAAGGTTATTGAGGTATTGATGAATATAGGAGACCTTATATGTTTATTATGTTATATTAAATATCAAATTGTGTGTGATGTTACCTAAAAGTATTACGTGAAACTGTTTTATTTTCTAGGGGTTGAGAATCACTAGCGTGTGGTACCTTATCCACTCTTTATTTCCCTTTTTCCCGAGGTTCTCGAATAGATAGGTAGAATTTAGTTCGCATAGGTCGAGTCGGAACCTCCCTTTTGCATTGGAAAAGTTGTTATATGTATATAGATTCACAAGCTGAATAATGTAATGCCATGTATTCTTAAGTTTTTGAGTATGTGTAACTTAATTGCTATAAGTCATGTATTGTATATTGACCAGAAGTCGCTATGAAGGTCGTGTGGGCTAACCATCTAAATTGTCAGTCATTTTAGTCGATTAAAGTTGAGTTTTGTTTTTTGGGATGTAAACCCCAGTGCTGTGTGTTTGTGATCCGTTGAGCTGTATCTTTCTTTCTTTTTTTTACTTAGCTTCAGAGCCTATGTGCTTTGGGCTTGTGGTCTGTAGAATTGTGGTCTCCAGCATGTAGCCATTAAGTTCGTGGAATATATTCTTTGTGTTTATGGTTACAGGGTATCTAACGCAAGGGTTTAAGCCTGGGTTATGGTTAGTTTTTAGGCGAAACTCTATCTGTTTTGCTCTAAAGTTTAAGAAATCGCTAACACTTCTAACCCTAGGTGGTAAGGGTGCTATAGATGGTATCTGAGTAAGGTCTTGTGACCGTAGGCCATGACCCGTGTCTTGCATTTTATATGGTGGTCTGGGCATGTCTTAAGTAATGATATGTTATAAAGTGTACCTCTGGGTGCAATATGTTTATGATGTGTTAATTGATTTGACTGACTGATTGTTGTGTGATTGGACAACACCAATGAAATGAAAAGTGAGCTGTGTGTTAGAATATTAGCTAAATAGCTTGTGCATTCATACGTAAGCTAAGTCTTAGCTTGATTAGTAATTTTTTTGTGCATACACCTTTGGTGATTTAATTGAAAGTTTAAAGTATGCTTCGTTTGAACTCAAATAATTGGAAATGTCTTTAACTCAAGCTCATTCTTTGCCCATAAGGTAGGATTTGCTCCTCAGGCTGTATAATGGAGTGAACAGACATACTTAAAGATGGTAGAGAACAGGTTAGGAATTATTAAAACCATTTTTCGGTGTTTTTTTTTGACATGAAGGTTTTGAAATGTTGAATTCTTTTCTAATAATTGAGTTAGGTTTTGCTCTTGTATTCGAAAAAAGTGCATTTATTCCAAGAAAATGCACAGGTTTAGATTCATGAGCCTATGTATACGTGACTGAATGTTGCTTGTGCATTTATGTGCACTGAGATACATACGACATTGGATCGCTAATGGTGAACTTCTAGGGAAATGGTTAAAGAGTGGCTTTCATGACTTGAAGTCCCTTTTAATGGTACCTCTTTTCTGAAAATTCTCAATTGTTTAAGGAACATAGGTGGGACTTTTATATGCATGCATGCAAATTTGGAAGATAAATAGAGTCTTGCTAATTACTGCATAAGTATTATTCTAAACATCCCACAAGCTTGCCATTATCACTTATGTGTGGTCATGATCTATCCTTGTTCCTTACATGGAAAACATTTCCTGCTTCCCATCATGCAACTACTATTAGCAAGCCAACTGGGTGTTACGCCTGCTGTCGTACGGGATGTTATTCTTGTTGTGGGATTGGTAGTATTCTGGATATATCAAACCCCAACACATCTAGAAGGGGGACTAAAAGAAGAACTTAACAGACTTTGGAATTGTCCCGCCACATGTGTCACCTCCTGAGGTGACGGTTCATACCTACTCAGTACTTTGTTAAGCATTAATAGCAAGCTCCATGGTAGAAGGTTGAACCTGCCCTTTCCGCGCTACAAGTCCATAAGACTCCTACGATCACTCTATGAGACAAAAGTGTCATAGGGCCTAGAGGTATATCAATAAGGCTATTAATGCCATTGTTCTTACCCCTAAACCATTGTCAGCTTGTTGGTGGCTAGTTCCTAACAATTTAGTAAAAGCCTCAAGGCATGCTTTTGATCCTAGGTTACAAATGAGGGTTGAACTCATATATATGTGTCAAGATGTCCTTCTGGGGATGCTACTGTAAACCTGTGTTGTTTAAAGCATAAGCATAATATTATGTACAATATAAGGGCCAGGGAAGCATATATGGTTACTTAGGTTCGTTATAGAGCCATTTAGGTGTCTTGTGAATGAATTGTTTAGTAAATAAACTTCTTGGTGTTTGCTTGACTTTAGTTTGGTTAAGCATATGGTTGAATCAGCCAAATGATTTAACTTATATAATTCATTGTAGGGTATGACCTCTGACTCGTTGTTTGCATTCTATGAAATCTTTAATCTCATGTTATAGTTGAATAACTGCATACACATGTATATAAAGCATGATGTCGCTACCATAAGAGTTTGCATTCGCATACTCTTGCCCTTGTATTCTATGTTCGATCCGATAGCACGCTAGTGTACCCATGCTTATAGTTGAATTCTTGACTACATACTCATCAGGGAAGTTATGTTAGACAATAATTGACATAGTTTGTATAGGTCTAAGGACATGATGTGATTTAGTTATCTTATACTATAGCCTATGTAATAAGTTTCATATATGATGGGGTAGTTTTCATGGGAAATCTTAGAATTGTGCTTTTGCTAGCTGTTAGGTTTGTTAACATTGTTGATCTATTATAATCTGGCTGCTTTGCATGGACACTTCCCATTGTAGCCACCCTGGTAATTATGTCGACATAACACCAATCCCCAACTCCAGGGAATTACAGTCGCATGCCGATGTGCTTACCCATGAGCATATCTAAAAACATGATAATGTGCTCGTCTTACTCATGATTGTAATGAACCTATGTGGCCAATTGAGCTATGAAATATGATTGTCGATTGGACTAATCAAAACATGCAACATGATATGACTTAGTTATATATGATATGTATTTTTAATATTTTAATAAGGGTACAAAGGGGCCTAGAATCAAGCATATAAGCATGTAGTCATATTTGTATGTTTCCACGTTGTCAAGATAGTTACTTCCAACTAGAGACCCCTAGATAGAATATTATATTAGCTAGCTTGTAGTTGCAACTTGATGAATGAACTTGGTATGAAACCTGTTTTCGTCAAGGAAACACTGCCCTACCTCTTTTAGTTAACTAATGTGCTAGAAACGTAATACAGTTCTCTGTACCTTCACCGCCTTAGGGCATGCATTTTTATTATACCGTTTTTCATAAGTTGTTTTGTTACTTATCGATTGATAACTCCAAATATACTAACCACTCATAAGTTACTCGCACATATCTACCACACTCATTCTTGTTACTTACTTTTAATGATCTTTAGGATGTTGAGTTGATAATCTTATGTGATGTTATTATAGTTAACTAACTTGAGTTTCATTTGTATTGATGTGGTACTATGAGATGCGATGCCCTATTACTTGGTTATGATATAGAAACCATGGTTTATTAACTTGACTCTACCATGATTCGATTCCTTTATGTTTTAAAAAGAACATAAGCTAGTTGGCTATGTTGATGTGATCTTGGTTACTTTGTTTGAAATGCCAAGCATGAAAAGTCTTTAAATGCCAACCAAAACGGAGTTCATTGAAAATAAGTTTAAGACGGTTATCCATGCTAGCTCAATTGTCTCTCTTTTATGCGATTGCCTTCAACACCTTAATAGAGTGAGTAGACAATTGAAGAGAATTGGCGAGGAGGAGACCGGATACTATAACCTTTTTTTTCGATTTAAAACATACAATTAATTATAAAGCAAGATTTTGGATTCTGTTATGAGATGTGTGGCTTATGCCATATGTACGCACATTTTGTGTTTTACGGAACTGTTAACTTTGGAGTTTTGAGAATGAAATTCTAAGGGGAAGAGAGTATAATAACCGAGGAATTTAGAATGTAGTTAATTATTGAAATTAATAATTCTATTAACTGTGTTTATTATATATTAGGCTAATATTCACGTGTTAATTGAGAGTATTAAGTTATGTGATTTGGTTTTCAAAATTTCCTCGAGGTTGTGCAATTAGCAAAGGCAAAATGAGGTTTGGTATAATTAGGCCAAACACATTTTGAAGCTAAAAACAAAAATTAAAGGTTAAAAAAGGGCAGGGGGCTGGAAGCCCCTGCTCTTCGTGAGACAGAAGCAAAATTTCGGGGGGGGGGGGAGGGATTCCATTCTACTTCCCCATCCTTGTGAACCCTGCGAGCCTGATAGAGAGAGAGACAGAGAGAGAGAGAGACACAGAGAGAGAGAGAACGAGCTGATAGAGGGAGACAAGAGTAGTGGTGGACACGGTAGAGACCGGTTGTTACTAGCGAGTAGATGAAGGGGGTGGCTTGCATAGAGGTAGGATGAGGTTTGGGGAGGTGGGAGAAACCCTAACTCGCCCCCATAACATGACACCAACACCACCACCACTGCTGTCGATGGCAGTTAGACTCAGGTCAGTTGACCTGAGTGGGGCCGAGGAAGGAGAAGTCGAGCATAATAGTAGCAGGGAAAGCAAAGGGTCGAGACAACATTGATAGGAGGAAGTGAAGTTCGAACCTAGCTTGAATCACTTATCCAACCATTAGTCGGGTCCTAATTACTTGGATTTAAGGTGGGTAGTTCTAGATTCCCTAAATTACTAACAATTTACAAATATTTTTGAATTGTTTATGAGATTTGATTTGGTAATTTGATAGGGGTTGTGATGAACTGAGAACATATAGGGAGTAGGTGGATTGTTTGGGATGAAATTGAAATAATTTGGAGGATTGTTGTAGACAGTGCTGCAAAGAGGGAGTTCAACTTGAGCGAAAAAAATTCATGAATTTATGAAGTGTATCGCCGTGTTTTGATGCTGTGTTATTACTTGCTAATTGCTCGAATCTGGTTGTAGCATACTATTGAATTGAGTTGCAGTTTTGTCAGCCTTTGACTAGAGTATGCGCTATATGTGTATGTCATGGGCTGAGTTCTACGCCAAACTATTGCAATCTTAGCTGTTCCAAGTTGCCTGTGCGCTTAAAGGTCTCGTACTGAATGATTTGTGAACTAGGAGTTGTTTCGATTAAATCTCGCTTGTCGCGCTTTAACCATGCCTAACCGTTTTGCATTGAGGCCAAATGATTGGATTCCTCGAGTAATAATTTAAGGGTCGCTTTTTTGTTACAATGATCGAAGCAACATCCTGATCACTTAAAAAGGTAACTCAAATGTTTAATAATCCCTTAATTGTTTCCAAAGATTGTTTCTAGAGATTATAGAGGTATTAAACTGCTTAATCACTCTCTAAAGACGTGGGAAACGATGAATGAGGGAAGGTTGAGGAAGGACATTTCAATTTTGGAAAATCAGTTTGGTTTTATGTTAGTTAGATTGACTAACAAGCAATCCATCTCATAAAAAGGCTCATGGAAGCGGATAGGGATAGCAAAAAAGATCTACACATGGTGTTCATATATCTAGAATGCGCATGATAGAGTATTGCATGAGGTGTTATGGGAGTGTTTCAAGAAGAAAGAGGTGTAGGAGACGTATGTTAGAGCTATAAATGATATATATGATGGAGTAAAAGCAAGTGTAATAGCATTAGAAGGAAACACAGAGGACTTTCTTATTGACATTGGACCCCATCAAGCTGTAAGCCCATTTCTTTTCACTACCATTATGGATGTACTTATAAAAGGGATTCGAAATGAGGTACCATAGTGTATGTTATTTGCAAATGATATTGTTCTTATCGACGAGACTAGAGATGGTCTTAACATCAAATTAGAATAATGGAGACATACCTTAAAATCTAGGGGATTTAGATTGAGCAGATCAAAGACTGAATATTTAAAATGTGGTTCAATTATGAGGAAGCGGATGGGGAAGAAGTCACCATGGGTGGTGTGGCAATATAAATGGACTAGAAGTTTAGGTATTTAGGCTCGATCATTGACGAGAAGGAAATATTGACGAAGATATTAACCATCGTATTAGAGTGGGGATGGCAAAAATGGAAGGAGTGTTTCCGGAGTGTTGTGTGATAAGAAAATTCCTATAGGTGATGTGCCATCCGAAGTTAGGTGGGCTTTGGTATTGTTTGAGTCGAGTGTGGAACAAAGAATTCCTGAAGGTGTTCTTGGAATAGATGTCGTCCAATCAGGGCCTGAACCTGGTTCTCAACCAAGTGAAGCCCAAACGGGGCATGCGACTGCTTTTCTTGACCGATTGGATGACCCTATCATTAATTTGGATCGGGTGGAAGATCTTGAGGAGACCAACAGTGATGGGTCAGATTCAACCATTGAGGTTGTTCCCCCTAAACCCAACGAAAAGACCAAACCTGGCGAGTGGGGACCAAGACGAGGGTTTAAGACATTTGCAGGTCGAACTGATCTCCCACTTGTTCACAGACCCAGAACTCGGCATTCTGAATCTTCCTCTGCTTCTCCACTGTCCACTGAAACATCCACTCCACTTAGTTCCCGGTCTCGCTCCACTAGATCATCTCGAAAGACCTTGCCACACCCCCACAAAACTCCCAAACCGGTCGGCCTTTCAGAACAGGAGCCCCAACAGGTTGAGGAGATTGTTTCCTCACCTGATGACACAGCAGCCAAAGACAAAGAGGAAGCTCCTGCCGAACAGGCTTCCAAACAGGTGCCTGCCTCCACTCCATCGGCAAGGCTTTCCTCTAAAAGAGCCTCATCAAAAAGGAAAGCTGCTTTCGAACAGGTGCCCTAACAGGTACCTGCAGACACCAAGCTAGATGAACCCAAATCCAAGAAAGTCAAAAGCACCATGACCACAACAGCCAAAGTTGCCCATTTTCTTCAAAGGAGTGTGGTGCGGGGCAAAATTGTGAAAACTGCTTATTTTCAGGAACAGGGCCTGCAGATGTTCTTGGATAAGCTTAGAACCCAGGGTTGGCTAGACCCGTTTGCAAACACCCAGAGAGGGTGTTCTGTACCTGGTTTGGCAGAATTCTATGCCAACTATACTGTCACCAATGGTGTGGTGACAAGTGTGGTCAATGGGACAAGAGTGGGGTTCAATGCTAAGGAATTGGGGGAAATCTTGAGAATTCCGGCTGTAGGGTTTGGGATGTATGTAAGGGAAGACAAGACAATGCTCGGGGCTGAGAAATTGCTCCAATTGACTCAAAGGTTGAGTCAACAACCAGGTTTGAAAACACCCCGGTCTGTCAAGAAAGGGGAGATGACACCTTGTCACCGGTTGCTCTTCTGGTTTATCATAAAAAACATCATCCCCCGGGGCCAAGGTTGCAACCTTGCGGATGCCATGGACCAGTGCCTCACCGACCTCCTAGACCGGGGGGAGCAGATCAACTTACCGACCATCATGATCAGTCATATCTCCCGCATTGCAAACATGGCTAGGGAACACGACCTGAGGTATGGATTCCTCCTGACCTCGGTATTTGAGCACTTTGGGATTTCTTTACAGAAGAAGGTAGGGGTGCAAGTGACAGATGAGATAGGTAGCAGCACCCTGATCAGTTGTGGGTTCAAGATTGCAAAGGGTGCGACTGCTAGTTCTGAACAGGGGCCCCAAACACCCTTCAACCTTGTTCCTGGTTCTTCCTACAGTGGTACTCCACTAGATACGTTGCTCCAAGACCAAAACAGGCTGAAGGATGAGCTCTCTGAGGTTAAGGCAGCTCTTGCAGAGGAGAAGGCTATGAATGTGAAGCGCTATGAGGATCTCCTATCTGCCATCACTGCCCTCATGGCCCAACTATCCTCTCCTCCTCCCTGAACCTGTTTCTGCCCCCTGTTCCCAGCCTTGTTCTATTTTCTATTTCTACTCTTCTCTTCCACCCTATTTTCAACAACTATTTTTACTATCTGGTTGTGCCTTTTGACTGACTGTGGTTTATACTAACTCTTGGTTGGTAATTAGTTAATATTGTGCCCTACTTGTCTTCTTGTTGTTGTTTGTTTGTGCGTGACTCGGATGGCCAATATCATTACTATACCATATACTTGAGTGTATCGCTGGTTGTCTTCCTCCATTACCCAAGTGGTGGTGATTGCAAACAACCTGACTCTCTCGGTTTGATCTGACCACCCTTTTTCGATGATGTCCAAAGGGGGAAGATGGGCATGACCATGGTTGATTTAGTATGACTTGGCTTAAGTTGACTTCTTAAAAAATCTTTTTCTCTCTTCTATGGCTTGACTGTTTAGCACTCCCTTGCTCTCGCCTTTCATGTCAATATGGTCATTTGGTTTGTCATCATCAAAAAGGGGGAAATTGTTGACCCCTATCCTTATGTAATGTAAGGTTTTGATGACAACAAACACAAATGTAATATATACTTGAGTGTGTTGATTGAACATGTTCCAAATATTGAATACTTTGAAATTGCTTGGTTAACAATGCTCAAGAACAGGTCTTAAGAACAGGTACTCAAGATCAGTTGGCTGGCAAGACTGTCCAGAACTTCAGAACAGCCTTAAGAATAGCTCTTAGGAGTGTTTGGAGCAGCAAGTTAAGTTTCTACAAGATGTCTGGTTGATTCAACAAGAGTCTCTGTTTTGCCATGGTTTTTATTTTATTAGATTCTTGTTAATATGCCAATTAGAAAGTCTTAATTTAACATTCACTTTGAAATGTTTTTTTTTTCTTTGAAAGAATTTTCATAACACTGTCTCAAAACAGTTATTAGAACAGGGTGTTCAAGGTATTTTCAAGCCAAAACTGCAAAACTGATTTTTCACGATTTTTTCCTTGATTTTTGGGCTAACGTCTCTGAGATTTTTTTTTATAGATTTTCTGCTGACTGCTAAGTCCAGAAAGGCTATTTCTGGCTATGAGAAACTTGGGGAGTGCTGCAAGTCTATTTTTAGAGTGCTTTATTCTCCAAGTAACAAAATCTCTACTTTTAGAAAATGGCTGAATTTGTGGAGAAAAACATGGGATGATTTACTGAGTTTTTGTGGCTTAAAATAAGCGTGTAGCTCAAGCAGTTAGTGGGAATTTTCAGCTCACACTTTCCACTCCTTGCGGTCCAAGCTTTCTCCTCTTTATTTGAGATTATTCCACTTGGTTTTCTATTTAAACAAGACCCCACACTCATTTTCATTATTGGTTTTTCACAGTAATATTCCAGAATTTAAGAGCTTTATTTTCAGAAGGAAAACCGACCCAAGTGTGTGCAAGATTAAGCTTTCAAAGTTGGCATACTAGGAGCATATTTATACCTTACACTAGCTTATTTGAGAAGCACAAAAGTAAGGTGTCCATCTTATTTTCTCTCTCTCAAAAGTGAGTCGAGTGTGTCCAAATCAAGGGGATTTTAGACGTGGGGTAACCTATCGTAGGGAAGACGGTTACGTGTGTGTTACAAGTTGTAACGGTATGAGTTACATTGTAACGTGTTTAGCCCGAATAGTGAAGTGGTTGAAAATCCTACCGAGGTAAGTCGTGGTTTTTCACCTCAGTTGGGCTAGAGGTGTTTCCACGTAAAAATTCTGTGTTCACTTACTCTTCTACTTATCTCCGCTGCATTTCTATTTTCTAGATGTGTTACAAACAGTCTGTTAGAATAGGGCCTAAGCCTGTCTCCAGAAAACTGCGAAAATTTGGCAACACAATTCACCCCCCCTCTTGTGTTTGTGTACTCTCATTTCTAACAACCTTACTCTAAAAGCCAAAGGCCCAGAGTCAAGCCCAGCTGTAGGTCCTGTCACTAGGGAGTAAAGCTTGCCACTAGCTCGTCAATTAGAATTACTAATTATTGACATATATTAGCAAATAAGAAGCATCACCAAAATCCAACTAAGACGCTTGTATCAAATACGCTCACAAACAGCAAATTCCAGCAAAACGCATATTAAAACCAGACCTTTAGAGCACTATAGATCATTTCAGGCTCAATCGACTACAACCACCACAAATTCAACCATAAACACCATTCAAATATCTCCCAACATTTAACCCAAACCAATTTTCGAAGAACAATATAAAAATTGAAATTAAGTTCGAACCTCGAGTTTCATGTCCATTGCAAGCAGTAGATGGTGGAGGAGTGTTGAATTGTTGGAAAACAAGATCCTTGATCTTCATCATTTCAGTTTCAATCGACTCCATGCGATTTTGAAATTTTTTATTTTCCGCTTCGACTGTAGCCAAACTATCAGTAAGAACTTCATTCTTTCTTCTTGTAACATTCAGTTTAACTTCAAGCTCAGCTCTAGTAGAGTACGATCCCCTTACATCTTTTGGTTTTACTCCTCCCCCAAGGCCAAGTACTTGACTTTGGGATTTTGACTTGAAGACCTTTTCAGCAACCTGCCAATTGGAACAAAGTTATGCATAATCAATTGAGCAGAGATGACTTATTTATCATCCAAGTATGCTACGTGATTTTTTTTTAAACAAAAAAGAGTAAGCTGTAATTACTGCCCCAAACTAGACAATGCATAGCAAAGGACTTATATGTGTCTAATCATGCTTCCTTTAAGTAGCACCCATGTAACTTCACCAAGAACTCACAATGCAGCAAGATCTCTTCGAAAATGCACATCTAAAACAGAGATGTTCATGATATTCATTCTCAACAACACATAAACACAATCTTTCAATTTGGCGCATCTTCTCAAGTGCCACACTTTCTTAAAGGATGAGCTAAAAAAGAGATGCTGATGATATTCATTCTCAAAGCTGCACAACACATAAACATAATCCAGCAATATAATCAATCTTTTAGAAACAACCTAGTCTCTCTCAGAGAAACCACAACAAAAATACAAGAGCTCATAAGAACACCCACCTCCATTTGTGAAAGTGAAGGATCTTTTTCCATAACATCTTGAATTTCATCCTAAAAAAAAAAAAACAAAGCACATTAACAGTTTGTACTTTCAAATAAAGTTGCAGAGCTTTAATTAACTATACATTCATATTTTTTAGCTATCGCTCGAGTTGCAAACTCAGTACCCTTTTTGTGAGTTTCACGAAACATTTTTAGAAAAGATGGCTCATTTCTAGTCTTTGCACGCTTTTCCAATACCAAATTGGCAGTCAAATATAACAATCACGTGCATGAAATTGCAAAAAAAAAAACAACTTAAGTTTCATAAATACATTACCAGCTCCCAAGCAACTTGTCGATAAGGCTTACTTCCTATTCTATGGAGTCTATCTTTCTTATAGTATGATCTATTTGCAGAGTTCCGAGCACTTGCTTTCTAAATTTTAGAAATGACAACAAAGTAAGATGAAATTTGTTTGTAATAACAATGATTATTAGTTATAAAACAAGAAAGTAATACACAATGAAAAAGAAACCATGTTACTATGAAACCTTGTGGGGATCCTTTGAATAGATCTCTTTCACAAGCCACTCCCACTCGTACTTATCGAGTCCACTAGGCACGTGATCTAAAGTTTGTCGTAAGCTCCTTCCAGGCTTTGTGATATTATACCTCTTTAAGTCAGCCGTCCAATTAGTGCACAATGCATGCATGTGTTCCAAAACGTGTTCACGGTACACTTCCATATCATCATTCTAGAAAACAGTCTACAACAAAATAAAAAATAAATAGCAGTAGCGTTAACATCAGCATCAATCATCATTGACATATATGCATTTAGATATGTGTGACTTTTTAAAGAATCACGCATACCGTTACCGCCTGCCACATGTGTTCCAGGTGTCTATCATCAATATCTTTCCATCTATGCACCCTTAGGGGGCAAATGTTAGTATCACGAACTATAATTCCCAAGTGTCTCACAAAAACATCATAATTGTCTCCAACAGGACGATTACAGTAGAATTCTATTGGAAGTTTCTCTCCAGGTTTGAGCTTTGCAATCTCTTTACATTTGTTTTTACCTCGTGTTTTTCCACTTCTTTTATTTGACTTTCTCTTTTTTGAAACACCTCATGTGATTAAGTTCAGAGCATACGTAAAACATAAATCACAAAAACAAAATTTAGTGAAAAAAGAAAAGCTAACCATTGTTGATTTCTTCCTCATTTTGAATTGCCACTGTCGCATTATCATGCTCTGCTTGAGCTATCTCAATAGCAGGTTCAGATTCTCCTAATGCACGGTTGAAATTATAAGAACGTTGAGGATTATGTAAATCCTCATCTTCTGAGGATGATATAGCATTATTCTCGGAGAATGATGCATTATCATTATCATCATTGTCAACATCAAATCCATCATTCGAAACATCATCTTCATGGACTAGTGCAGGAGGAGGACAACTAGGATTACGAGAACCAGAGAAATGTCTCATTAGATTGAAGGGATCTCCATCACCAGAATTAGCTCCAATGAAGAATGTCTCATCAATGAACCATCTGTTGGTTTACCGATAGTAGCATAACTCTCAACATAAACTTTATTACTAGTCCCCTTCTCCAAAAAAACTAGTATTATGGCTTTTGGAGGCATATAGTTCTTGCAATTTCCGTTCGTGACCTCTAGCTAACATACTAGGTGCTACGAACATCTGCTTATCGGACCTTAGCATGGAAGACTTATTTCCTAATCCATTCCCTAGATCAGAAGAAGTCATCTTTCTGCAATAAGGAATAAGCAAGGTAAAAGTAGTTATTTTCCATGAAACAAACATATTAACACTAGCTGAAGAAATAATGGACACATTGAGATTTGCCTCTTAAGCTGGAATGAATTGGACGTCATAAGTTTTGTCGCATCTACTATCGGTGTCTTACGAGTCTTGTCATGGTCGTTACCATTGCCATGTGGCCTTCCTTGCACTTGTTGTAAGTGTCTAGTGGTTGTCGTGACCGGTGTTGTGGTGGCAACATTATCTGTTATAGAGCACTGTTGAACCATTTGAAGAAAACTGAAAACAGAAAAGTAACACATCCTTGAAGAAAACCAAAAGTTCAAAATTCAAAATTATGCACCTATAACCCAAAGGTCAAACATTGATAAGCTAATAATAAAACAAACATTGATAACAAAGAAAAAGAAAAAAATGGGACAAAAAATTAGTTAAAGACATTCTAAAATAAGAAAAAAGAAATGTTTACTTAACAAATGTAAAGAGAACATCATTAATATAATCATTAAAGAAAGTACAATTATATATCTCCCTTCCCCCTCTTTCTCGATCTTTGTTGACTATCTTGATGTGCTTCACTTTGATAACTAACAACATTTATATCATCTGATGATGGCATTTCGCAAGAGGAATGTGGTTGCGACTTGAGAACTACATGCCATCCTTTGTTCACATTATCGATTGCATAGAAAGCCTGATTCGCTTGGCTAGCCAAGATAAACGGCTCATTACTATTTAATTTTTGTTTGTAATTAATACTAACAAAGCCATATTCATCCATTTTAATCCCTCTAATCTTGTCATATACATCAAACCACTTACAACGAAATAGCACCACTCGTTTTCCTCCAAGGTATTGTAGTTGAAGCACATAAGTCAGGACCCCATAATAATCTATGTTTTCATCTACTTGGCTTGTATTTCCAATTACAACCACACCACTATTTTGGGTTATAAAATTCTTTTCCTGCTCTTCTGTATGAAATCTACATCCATTAACAATATACCCACTAAAAGAGGTGACATATTGTGTCGGACCACGTGCCAATGAAAGCAAATCTTCCATTTTTTCAGTCTTCTCAACCTCGTATAATCGCGTTACCTAAAAAGATTATTTACAATGTATTAAGACAAGCATGTGCTAATGTATATATATATATATATATATATATATATATATATATATATATATATATATACATATATATATATATATAGGATAATTAGTACAGTATTATATACTTACTTCACACTTGAACCATTCTCTAAAGTTTTTAAACCATTCCTCCTTAGAAAGTGTAGCATTAGATGGTTCGCTCGTAGAATATTGTCTGAATAAAAAAAAAATTTAGTTCACACAAATTAAATTGGAATACAAAGTGTTTAAAAATAAAGAAAAATATTTTCAATGCAAGACTTACTCTAGAAAAGGTTGGACCTCATCACAATTCTTCAAAATATAGAAATGAGCTTCGTGTAACTCATGTTTCTCAAAATCAGTACGAACTCTTTGGGAACCTAATCCACGGCCAGGATGATTAAAGATAGAAAAGCCTCCATCATTCTCAACTTGATTTTCATAATTTCGATGAGGACGGTTAAACTTGGTCTCTATGCTGTGTAGATACCTTGAACAAAGGGTCATACATTCATCAGCTAAATAGCCCTCTGCGATTAATGCCTCTGGCCTAGTCCTATTGTGGGTGTAGGACTTTAATATATACATAACTTGTTAGATAGGATACATCCATCTAAATTGGACAGGACCCCCAATTTTAGCTTCATGAAGCAAGTGGATAGACAAATGCAACACAATATCGAAAAATGCTGGAGGGAAAGCCTTTTCCAGCTTACATAAAGTAAGGGGGATTTGAGCTTCAATTTGCTCTAAGTCATCCACCTTTAGTTCTTTAGCACCTAATATATCAAAAAACATTGATACCTCAATGAGTGCCTCTCGTACTGGTGCTGCAAGAAGACCACGCAAAGCTAATGGTAAAAGATGTTTAAGAATAACATGGCAATCATAACTCTTTGGACCAGATATCTTAGTTTCCTTCATGTTCACACAATAAGATATGTTGGAAGAAAATCCATTGGGCACTTTTAACTCTTTCAAGACTTTGCAAAACATGCGCTTTTCAGGAAGAGATAAACTGTACAAAGCAAGAGGCATCTTAAACTTGTCACCTTCTTTCAACAAGTGCAAATCGGTTCTTAAACCCATTTTCTCTAAATCAAGACGCATCTTGATAGTATCCTTGGTTTTTCCCTTCATGTTCATGATTGTTCCAAGGATATTATCCCATATATTCTTCTCAATATGCATCACATCCAAATTGTGGCGTAATAAAAGATCATTCCAATATGGAAGGTGAAAGAATATACTTTTCTTGTTCCACTTATCACCCCTCTTCTCATGAGATATTTTGGCCTTTATATGTGGACCCTTAGTTAATACAAGGTTCTCAAGGTCTTTCAATTGATGAAGAATTTCATCGATCGAACAAGGATTTGGAGGTACACCGCGTTCAATGGTTCCATTAAATAGATCTTTCTGTTTTCCAAATTTATGGTTCATAGGTAAATAGCGTTGATGGCCCATATAGCATTGCTTACCCCCATTAGACAACCTCATTGAGGGAGTCTCCTTCATGCAAATGGGGCATGCTAACTTCCCCTTAGTACTCCATCCAGATAACATACCATATGCAGGAAAATTATTAATTGTCCACAATAAACTTGCATGGAGTTGAAAATGAGAGCTAGAAAATACATCATAGGTTTCAACACCCATTTCCCATAACCTTCAACTCCTCAATTAAAGGTTGCAAATATATATCAATTGCATCACCAGGACTATTAGGATCGGGAATGAGCATTGAAAGAATCATATTAGATTGTCTCATGCACAACTCAGGAGGCAAGTTATATGGAATCAAAATAACAGGCAAAACGCCATATGAAGTTTTAGAATTTGCGAAAGGTTGGAAACCATCACTAGCAAGGCCAAGTCTAACATTTTGAGGGTCAGAAGAAAATCCTTTATGCACCTCATCAAATGATTTCCATGCAAGGGAATCAGCCGGATGACTCGTTATTCCATCTTTCTTTCTTTTATCATGATGCCATCTCACCAAGGAAGCTGTCTTGGAGGACATATATAACCTTTGTAAGCTTTGCTTCAATGGAAAGTAACGCAAAGTCTTTTACGGTATTCTTTTACCATTTGAACTCTATTTGTCCTCACCATTACGCTTGTCAATCTTCCATCTAGATGCATCACATACCTTACATGCATCTAACTTCTCATCCTCCTTCCAGTATAACATGCAATCATTCACACATGAATCGATTTTCTCACAAGAAAGTCCAAGATCTTTGATCATTTTTTTGCCTCATAATAGGAATCTGGCAAGTTCGATCCATTTGACAACAACTCTTCTTTCATGAATTTCAACAGAATGGTAAACGACTCATTACTCCATCGTCCTAGAGTTTTAATGTGAAGGAGTTTTACTAAAGTAGACATTTTTGAAGACTTATAGCCATGATAAACAGGATCTTGTGAATCCTTCAGTATCCTAAAAAACCTCTTAGCCTTATTATTTGGCTCCTCCTCTTCTTTGTCATGATCGAAGGATCTTATATCATTAAAATCAAGATACAAATAATTTAAAATACCCTGCATTTCATCATCATCATCATCATCATCATCATCATCATTCATCTCATCACTAGGCTCACTGAATGTGTCCCCATGCTGATATCAAAATGTATACCTTTTGACCATTCCATAAGCTAAGAGATGGCCATGAACTAGCTCCCGATCCCCAAACTTTATGTTAACACATTTCGTGCATGGACATCGAATGGACTCTGTCCCTAATTTAGTAAATGCATAGTCCAAGAAACTTTCCACTCCCTTTTCATAGTCTTCACTAAGGTGGTCTTCGAGGTTCATCCAATCCTTGTTAGATGCCATTACCTCAAAATAATAGTTGCCTTCCCAAAAAAAAAAGTACCTAGTATTTGGAAAGAAGGACGAAAATGCATGTTAACCTAACTCAATTCTCACATCCATATAAAAAGTAACGTAATTTCATAGACAGTACTCATTTTTAGGTGTCATTTCTGAAACACATAAGTGATTTTCTTATCTTGGTAATCCTTTTACAAAGCACTACTTGCAAGCATTAGATTCTTTCACTTTCTATGTATTTAGTTTGATTAGGAATGAGATTCTCAAACTTTCTTGTGATTCCTAAGACAAAAATAAAGTAAATATTTTCCCGTCATAATTTGGATAATCAAAGGCAAATATAATCAAAGTCTAAAACCACAATGCACCAAGATCGTTCATAGCATTTCATAACAATTGGTCAATGTAAATAATATGTAATAGCAAATGTAATAGATACATATAATCTAAAATGTCAACTAATACCTTCTACAAAATATTTTTCCTAGATTTTAGAATTGATGTTATAATCTAAAATGTCAAATAATATGTAATAGCAAACACATAGATAACAGTTTTGGAGGCATGCTGCTTATATGCTAAACATATTTTCCAAGATTTCATAATTGATGTTACAAAGTCATTCTTCCCATTGAGACAACAATATAGCAAATGCAATTGGTGTAAATTTTTACCCAATCTGCAGCAGTATAACCAAACCTTGAGATTTCACCAAAATGATTACATCAACATCAAAGAAAGAGAACGTTCCAGTAACAAGAATGTTATTTGTGGGTTATTAAAATTGATACGGAAGGCAGAAAAACCAGAAGTCAAATGAGTAAACTCAGCTATGAACTTGCGCTGTCACTAAACATTAAAGCTCAGAAGCCACTAACAACTATGGACGTATACACTCGCATGGACTTCATTACTTAACAAAGCAATCCAATTATGTACCTTGTTCAATGATGGTTAGTAATGATATGGTTTAGTTGTAAAAATTTATTCCTATGTTATATAATAGGTATATTCAAGTGCAATCTGTCAGCATCACGAAATGAGTCAACGACGTATCCATTTGAAATTGTTAATTCTGCTCTTGCTTGTTTCCCCGGCATAATGAATGACATTGGTGTCTACTTTTAGTGTATTTTTTGTGATATTTTGCTTTGAGTCTTTATTTGCATTCGAAACTAAGTGGTCTGGAATGCTGTTTTGCTTCAGAACCCGTTAAGTTTGTTCCATTTACACGGTCTCAGGTTGGAAATATTTCCCTATTAACATTGCTTTTGAATTATATTGTATGATTATTTTGGAGCAGAGTGAGCATCTAAAGACCCTAGGTTTGGTGTCACCAAAGATCTAAAATAGGCTTGTATTCTTTGTAATTTATCATCTTTAAGTCACTGTCTTCATGCCTTGGTCTAGTAATATTGTGTTCATGTCAATGGACAAGCCAGTAGTCTCCATGTCACTTTAAGTGTCATCCATAAAGGTATTCGTTTCAAAATCAGAAAGTTCATTTATCATAAAATCAGAAACAAACTTAAAATCAGAAAATTCATTTATATGAGACTTAAAGTTCGTTTAAGTGTCACTTTAAGTGTTAATGTCAAAAATCAGAAAGTTCATTTATTATAAAGGTATCGTTCAAGAGAAATGAACTTTACAAACAAAGAATATTTAGTGTCTAATATATACAAAGGTGTATGTTTCAGTCTTAAAAAATTCGTTTCAAATGGAAACAAACTTTACACAAAAAGAAATTAGTGTCTACTAGATACAAAAGTGCTTGTTTTAGTCTTAAAAAGTTCGTATCAAATGGAAATAAAAGTAGTTTTAGTTTCTAATATGTGTAGAAGATTCCATGGCGAGGCACAACATTTTTTGTTTCTAAAATGTCATTTTTGTTGTTGATTACATTTTATATTTCACACAATTTCACGTAAATTTCAATTTCAAAATCATAATAATAAACATATATAGAGCCAAATGCTAGAATATACCAGTATACATAAGATGGGATATCCATTGAAATCCATTAATTACAACTTGCTGACAAAGTTCCAAGCACAACCTAGGCTTCAAGTTCATTCCAAGACCACCACATACCTGCCTATCTTGAAACACTTTTCATTTCTAGATGAAAAATCAAATGTTAGAATGCCTTGAATATGTTTTCTGTAGCCCCCTTCGCAGACCTAGCACAGTGAGATTACTAGTCATAATCAAGCTTCTAGATAAAAATTTTCCATTCATCTCATCACCCCTGATTTGTGGATGATAAATTTTAACTTAAAAATTTCTAGTCACTTTGAACAATTCAAACAATTGACACCTTGGTGAGATTACTATCAGTTACCCGCCTATCTTGAATTTGAACAATTCGGACAGTACAAACATGACAGAGACAGAGGCAGAGACATGGATTGCAAAATCAAATCAGAGAGTATTTTATATGTGAAAAATTCCCATTCAGTTGACAACAATCAAGCTTCTGCATCACAATTTTCCATTCATCTCATAACCCCTGGTTTGTAGATAAAAAATCTTCACTTAAAAATTTCTAGGAATTTTGAGCAATTCGAGCAATTCACACCTTGGTGAATTACTATCAGTTACACGCTTACCTTGAATTTGAACAATTCGCACAGCAAAAACAGGAGAGAGACAGAGTCAGAGACATGGATTAAAGATTTACCTGGAGCTGCGAAATTACTGTCAATTTTCGACCATAGTTGTTCGACAATGGCACCTTAGTGAGAGTACTATCAAAGTTCAACCAAAAATCAAGCAAATCGACAGCAAAAATAGAAGATACCTACGTGAGTTACTCAACATTATGAGCAAGAATTGCAAATTATGGGCAAAAATAACACAACTGAGAATAGACATAATGCAGTGAAGACAAAATTTCTGGAAAGAACTTGGAATCAGCACTGATGCGCGCGCTAGGGTTTCAAGATTGTGCTGCAATTTGAAGGAGAAGCTATGTCGGTGTTTGTTGGGAGAATGAATTGAAAGAGCTGTAAATAATGTGATTTTTATTTCATTTTAATAGTCCTCATGTCTCAAGGCTGTTTTGATTTTAAGAGTCCTCAAGTCACGCACGCTGGCTGACCCATTCCATCTTCAGGTAAGTTACTTTAATTTGATTTTATTTTTTTTTAAGTAAGATTTGATTTTATAGTAATGTGAACCTAAATTTTCACCCTAACAATCTTAAGTTGGAGGGAAATTGTACTTAATGTTTCAATTTTTATTTTTATTTTTCCTCCTCAATTTATGTGTATTCTCTTCTATTGACAATAACAGCGAACGTTGCAAAAACAATAACGACCTACATTTTCGTTCGTTGTCTAATGGTGATGTTTTGATGAAATTAAACAACAAAAAAACACTTTCGTCATTATTAATAACATTTAACGATAAATTTTATATTTCGTCATTAAAAATTGGTTGTTAAAAATGCAATTTTTAGTAGTGAGAACTAAATCATACGCAAATGAAGGATAGGAAGATTTTTACACATCTTTTTGAAGTTTTGAACAATCTTTGAATCATTAGAGGTCCATGTCTAATTTGCTTCTTTCTTAAGTTTTTGTTGCAATGGTTTCTTAATTTAGCTAGATGTTTAACGAAGTATGAAGCATGGGTAAGACATCCAAGAAACTTTTCTAATTGCTTCGTATCTTCAACCTTTTCAAGAAAATTTTCTACTTTTTTGGAATATACTTTTATAGGACGATTTTGTTACCTTTTATCTCTAGGCCCAGCAACTCGATTTCTTGTTTGGATAAAGGCACTTGTTCTTACAAAGGATATTACCATGATCAAGGCTTCTTTGGGTGATAGCTACGACATCATCTCTGTGTAGTTCTATGGTTTTGGAAAAGACAAGGATATCATTGGTGTAAACTAGACAACAATGATTAAGATCTTTGAAGATGTTTCTTTGAAATATTTGAGGTGCATTTTTAAGACAAAATGGCATCACTATCCACCTATAATATTCTTGAGGGGCACTAAAAGCTATAGGAATACTTTCTTCATCTATTTTTATCTGCCAACATTCGCTTTTGTAATCCATTTTTGAGAACCGAGAAGCTCCTTGAATTCTATTGAAAAGTTTTGTTAAGAATATAGTAACCATCAAAGACAGTATTATTGTTAAAATTTTTTGTAATTGATTATCGTTCTAGCTTTTTCTTCGGAATCATGTTCAGTTCCGATAAACTCAGTTTCAATTTCCTTACATAAATTTTTGAACATTTCAGTGTTTCCATTATTCTTAATGAATTTGTACCATCTTCATTTAAAGAATCATACAAGCCAGCTACAGTTTTAGAAAAACTATGTTGGATATAATTTAAGAAATTTCCTATAGCCCATGTGGCATTTAAATTCAAGACACTGCTCAATCCTTGTTTCCAATGTTCAAATATTTCTTCTTTATTACGAGCTCCATTGATGTTTAAGATGTATCATGTTTGATTAACTAGGGTAAGACCAATATCTTCAAAGGTCCTGGGTTTCCTAGGAATAAACTTAAAGGAAAAATTTGTTGTACGTCCTCCTGCAACGTACCTGGGTCTCACAAAATAATTATTTCTTCTAGAAGGCTCACCAAATTCTTCAGGCTTAGGAACAACATTGTTAACTAAATTGGTCTCGATTTCATCTATGTTAAGTTCTTCCCTAATTTCATTGATCTCACCATTAAATACCATTTTACCATTTTTTTTATCTAGTTCCCTTCTAACTTCTTCTAAAGGTACAACACTAAGATCCTCTAGTTTAATTAGGTTCATCTACTGATATATTTATTTCCTCTAGCTAAACAATTGCTTCTCAATCTCCTTAACTTCAGTTTTAATTTTTGCTAATTTAGCTTGTAATTCTAAATTATATCAGTAATATAGTCTAATTGTAGTACTATTGAATAGATTCCTTCTGGTGAGTGAATAACTAGGGGCTGAACAAGAAGCTGACGATTGAAGCATTAAGCACAGTTAGCTTACTCAATTAACTACTAATTAATCTTAATTATCTTAATTATTTTTGATCACGTGCCTTTGATATCAAACTAAAGAGGATTTTGTGTAGTACTAATGAGCAAAATATCACATACACAATTTTAAAATTTTCAAAAAGTAAGTTTTTAAGGACTTCGATTAGAATTTGCAAATAAGAAAAGTACACGGAACTTAATAAAAAGTTCAATAGTGATTTGTCCCCTAAAAGTTTATTGCACAATAACTCAATCGTCCCAATAGTTCACTTTTAGAAAAGTTGGTCGAATACATTTATACAGTAAAGTTAAACTTGTTCCGAAGCCCAGTTCAATGATTTTGGAACTCCATTCGAGTGCCTCATTCTCAGAATTGCTCAGGTTTTGACATACTCCATACGTACATGTACATACACACACACACGCACAAACCCACACATTCATACATATACATATATATACACATATACGTATATATCTATATCTATATATATATATATATATATATATATGTATGTATATGTATATGTATATGTATATGTATATGTATATAGGTATGTAT
>JACYFF010031954.1:89794882-89823739 GCA_017589665.1 Selenicereus undatus
ATCAGGTAATGCTGGTGTTCTTTGCAACATTAGGGCTTTTAGCTCTTTAAATTTCTCAAGATACTCATCCAGAGCTCCACTTTGTTGCAGTTTGCTGAAATCCCCCACAACTTTACACCCCAAGTCTTCCTTAAACCTTCCACACACATCGACAATAAATTCATCCCAATCCACACTTTTCTTTACAGCAATATAACTGGTAAACCATAATTCAGCTTTCCCTTTCAAATGTATGGAAGCCAAATCTACTAGTTGAGATTCAGGGATCTTACACAGATTAAAATATCTTCCACATTTTTTGATCCATACCCTAGGATTCGTCCCTTCAAAAACTGGAAATTCGATTCTAGGTAAAAATTTGAATGCATTTCCTGAATTGTTTGCCCCAGAATTTGAACCATCAGAGTTTACCTCACTTGCTCTTTCCTTCTGCAGTTCAGCCATCATCTTCTCGAACATCTGTTACTGTTCTAGTCGTAACTCGATGATCCTCTGATTTTGAGCTGCTAGTTGCTCCTCCAGAAGAGCTCTTAGCTGAAGTTCCATGGCAGAGGAGGTTGTAGCTGTCGTCGACTTGGATTTACTTCGGGTTTTAGCCAGGGTTTGATAATTGATTGGCAGTGCCAATTAATCAAAGATGAATGAAACAGTGCGGTCCCTACTATCTTTAGGATCACAACTCTGATACCATTGTTACACCAATGCAGGAGAGATCCAATAATGGAGAAAAGGTCCCTCGAGGATGGTGAACTTTGTGCTAGTATAAGAGAGATGGAGAGAAATTGTGAAAAATGAATTGGATTATTTCTTGATTGATTCATCCTTGCAACTTTTCCCTTTTAACAAAGCTTGCACCGTTTTTGCAACAACTTCCCGCCCATCCCTCTCTCTCTCTTCCAACTAACTCTTAACAAACTAACCAAGGCACCCACGTGCTTAGAACATGGCTAAGGGTCCTATATCATGTGGCCACCTATAGGTTGCGTTCAGATCTGGTAACCTATGGTGGTAGGTATAATGATGTATACTTGATTTGGGTAAGATCTGATCTTAATGATCTTCTAATTGCCTCCTTGATTAGGACCATATGTTGCATTTCTTTGTAGTCATGATGTCCTAATTCGGTTTGGGTTTGTTGTGTTTGTTTGATGGTTATTAATACCCAGTCTTACATTTATGTCTATGATTATGAAAGGCTTAGTTGCTGTTTTCTTTGCTCTGTATTACTATGCTCTCTTAAGGCGGGTGTGGGGGGTTTTCCTCAGTGGGTTTGCCGGTCCTTTTTTAAATCAGGATTCACAGTTGGGTGTTGGGTTCTCATTGTATGCAATTTGTCTATAAATAGCTGCAATTCCCCGACCACTTTCTTTACCCCTGCCCTCATCCCTTCCCCTTTGTGGTTATCACGAATGTCTTCACCCCCTCCCCGCCCCCCATTTATTCTTTAGTCACACTCTATTGAATCTAGTTTGTCTAATCAGGCCCATCGTGCCAATTTTGTCAATCCTGCTCAACTTACCCATGATGGTCTTACTCCCGGATCTAGGCTTCCAACTGACCTGGATGAAAGCTCTTCTCATAGTTCAGGCAGTAGGGATAAGGCGGCCATTCCAACCTTCTCCTGAGCTATTAAGCTCGGACTGGGAAGTCTCGGTAGTCATTCTCTTTCTCGAATTAGGTTAGAATATCATGATAATCCTCCAGAGGGTTACCTAGAATCAACGTATAAGGTAAATTCCTCGGGAGTCACCTCTATTGAATTTGGCCTTCCAACCATGAGTCTTTTTGGGAAAGTTTAAGGGGAGTCAATTTTGTTTCATTTAATTCGCGTCAAGACAAAAAGGGATTGGGTTTAGTTGAAGGGTTAGATTGACTATGTTGAAATGGGAAATGGTTGGATTTTATTTAAATTCACCATTGTCCAAGATAGGGAATATGTTTTGCCTAACTGACCCTGGTTTGTGAGTGGTCTTAATCTAGTCGTTAAGCCTTGGATTCCCCTTTTTGATCCTTATGCTATTAATATCACCCATGTTGACAAATGGCTCACTATTACTCGATTACCACAAGAATTTTGGGATGATTCCCAACTTACTTCCCTGTTATCTTGGGTGGGAATTTTTCTAAAAGCTGATTAGTACACTCTTAACCAGGGTAAGGGCAAATTTGCTCGAGTTTGTCTCAATGCGGATGTTACTAAACCACTTAGGGGTACCTTGACCATCCCAACTCCCGAAGCTATTCTCTCATTGCCCATTTCGTATGAAGGCCTTCATGAAGTTTGTGCTATTTGTGGTAGTACAACCCACGCCCTTAACACTTGTCCAGATACTCCCAATAATATTTTTGAAGTAATTGTTGAAAAATTTGGGGCCACCACATTGCACCCAGACACTAGGACTTGCCTCTAGGGTTCCTGGTCAACTTCCTTCTGAAACTTGGGTCACAGTGTCACCTAAAAAGCAAAGCAGACTCCCTAATACTCAATGTATGCGGGGTATCCTTTCGACACCCTCGCATTTTAATGCACCCAAGGTTAATACTATCCCATCCACTTCCATTACTCCCACTATACCTATTTCTACTAAATTTAGTGATGGTGGTGCTAAGGGTAGGCCTTTTGAGCCGTCTTTTGAGCCTATGACACTTTGTCAAAATGCTAGCCAAGCTAAGATAAGCACACCTTCTCCAGTTATCTCGAACCCGAAGGCACATGTACCTATCGATGATGAGGATGATATGGATATATTTCTCAATTTAGAATGAGATGAGGACCCTCAACACTCTTCTGACTCTTCAAAGAAGGGAAGGTTTGAGGAGGGTGAAGAGCTCTCTTCCTCCTATACCTATCTGTGATTATGTTCTTGGAGTTTTTTTTAGGTTTCCATGGCTGGGGTGCTTGGTTTTTTGGTTCCTTTCAGACTGCATGTAATGCTAGTGTTATCATCTTAAAGCACTGTCTTTGTAACTTTTTGATGGTCCTAGGTTGGGAACTGGGTTTTTTGTGTATTGGCCTATCATGGCTAGGTTTTTTTTTAGCTATGTAACCTCTTTTGCTGATGGTATATTCAACCTGGAATGGGTTGGGTGTAGAGGTTGTTTTGGAATATACATTCGAGCCCCTGTCACTCTTGACATTTGGCGGTCCTTCCTTACTATTTAGGTTTTCATTTTGCTGCTTCTTAAAGTCTCTGGTTCTGTGATATGGCCTATATATCGAGAACATTGACTGATTGATCATTTTTTGAATCAAATGGTAGTACTTAGTATTCTGGTGCTTGTGTACTTTCACTTATGCATGCATTTGGATGCTTTGTGCTTCATGTTAGCAATCAGGGATCCTATCACCAATCTTCTCTACCCTTGTACTGTTCTCAATTACTCAATCTTGCTACGCAGTGTTGCATTTGATCTTTGGTGGTTTTTTTCCCCTATTTAGATCCAGGCAACTGTCGTATGTGTTTTTGCATGCTAGTTCTATTGTCCGGAAACAAGTGTAGTTTTTATTACACTTTTGGCTTGTATTTGGATTCACTTTCTTCATAGAAAGTTTGCTACTACCCAGGCTTCCTAGGTTGGACAAATAACAGGTATCTTTGTTCAGAAAAGACCCACGGGTAAGAGTCCCCTCCACTATGGCATTTGTTATTGTGGTACTCAATGGTGGAAGAAGGATTCTCAAGACAAAGTGGGTATGATTCATGAAGGGCATTACTACTACTGTTATTATTTGAATAGGTCTATGATGATCCAATTAGGTCCGAGCCCTTCTTTGTATCCTTTTTTCGGGTGTTAAGGAAAGTCACAGGTTGGTGATTGGCAACTCTACCTGGTTGCCATCTCAAATAGTTTGTGAGGTATATATATGGTGTCCAATGAAGATCTCTGATGGTTTGAAGCGGGGTTTGCATATATGTTCGCTTTATATGTTCGTTTATGATATCTGCATGTTTGCTCAAAATGACATGTGACAGGGTTAGGATCCTTCTCCCTTGTGGTTGTGCCCGTTGGTGGGAAATTAATTCTCGAACCAATGTGGGCACATTACAGGAATCAAGCTCCTCCTCGTGTTTCCATCCGCACAGGTCTATGATGCTTCAGTTCTGCCTGAGACCTGCATCTTATTATTTTCCTTGCACTTTGATTGGACATCTTTGGCTTAAGTATGTCCCATTTTTTTTTCAAAAATACTACTTGCTCTTTCCATGTAGTTGGAAACAAAGATTGGCCGTTGAAATTGCGGGTGTATCATGATAAGGAACCGTTTGCTGTGCAGTTCTGAAGGTGGGAATACTGTTCTCTCTTTCGGGAGCACCGACTCAGTTTTGTGTTGGGAATTTTGTACGCTGTTTGGGTTTAGCTGACTCGACTGGACAGTGGAGTGTTAAACTTTTAATGATACTTATTTTGTACAGACTCTGGTTTGTTTTCAAAAACATCACGATATGAAAGTACTTACATGGAATTAGCCCTGGCAAAACTGACCCGAGACCCGAAACCCGAACTGAACGACCCGAACCCATACCCGATCCGACACCCGAAATATGCTCACTCGAAAGTAGACCCAAAACCTGAATTGACCCGAACCGAACCATACCTGATCTGAAATTTTCTAAAAAGTTTGTTTTGGCATGACTAGCGTATTTGACAAAAAATTGGTTGACTCGAAATCGACCCGACCTGAACCATACCCGATTCAAACCGAAACGACCCGAAATGTCACTTAACCCGAACACGACCCAACCCGAACTTGACCCGACCCGTACCCGAAGTGAATGATCCATTTGCCAGGTCTACATGGAATGTTCAAGGAATTAAAAAACGTCAAACTAGGGAAGAAATACGATGTATTGTACGTCCAGATATAATCTTTCTTAGTGAGACCATGGTCGCAGAGAGTACAACACAACAAATGATATCCAAGTTTGGATTCGATCATTATGATTACGTTAACCCTATAAATCAGTCGGGGGGTATGTGGGTCCTCTGGAATAATAATAATATCCTAGCTAATGTTATGATTAAGCAACATTGGTTTATTCATATGCTCACTCTAGATACCAAACTACAAAAATGTGTTACTATTTCTAGCATCTATGGTCTGACAAAAAATGCTGAAAAATCGGCTTTTTGGAATCATCTCTCATAGCTCAATTCTGTAATCGATACATCCTGGGGCATTATAGGTGACTTCAATGTGTTAGAAAGTAATATGGATAAAAAAGGGGGCGCTCCAATCTCTTACTCACAATGCTAAAGGCTCCTGGCTTTTCTACATATAATTGAAGTAGCTAGTCTTCCTGTTTTAGGCCGACCATACACTTGGAAATCATGCATTCGGGGTTGATGTATCCGCTGAGGCCTCTAGCTATGGCTCAAATTAAGAGTTCAAGCTTTCAAACCAAGGAAGACACAATCAAGGGAAATCAACTGAAAATGGGCACATGAAATGATGGTTGTGAGACATCAAGTATGTGAAGGGAGAATGGAACTTAAAATTAAGTGATTCTGAGTGAAAACCAAAGGAGGATTTGATGTACTTTGGTGTATAACACAGTGGGGGAATGAAACCAAGTTAACACTTCAAGAATTCAACTCAAAACAAGCAACTTCTTCACGGTCATGGGTGGCACGGTCGTGCCTTAGTGCACGGCCACATCGTGCCACTTCGCTGCCCACGGAAATTAGGAAATCCTAGTTTTGCACGGTTGAAGGCAATGGATGCTTGGCTTTGGTTCTAGGTCTTTTGTGTAGTCTAGGTCGTGGACATGAGTAGGAATGGAGATGTTTGAAGTCGGAAAATGAGGGGATATGATGAAGATGGTAAGTGATAGAAATTAGCTTTAAGAATTCAAGTTAATTCCTCACTTAAAAACTGTGTACATCAAGATAGGATCGATAGAACTAAGCTTTAGGATTGGATACAGAAACACCACCAATTTTCAAGCTTAGGGCTCTTAACTTCGATTAAGATACAGGTGACACCACTTAATCTAGGTTAAGACTCACTTGAACACCGCCTTAATTAGCCTAATTAAGGATAAGCAAGCAAAAGTTTGAATGAAGAAAGCACAAAGCTCTCAAACTGATTTTATCATTTAATATATGGGTTGATTTCTTGAGCTATGGCCATGGGTTCCCTTTAATAGGCAGCAAGCATGGCCAAGCTAGGGAGTTTTCAAGTAAACATACACCTCACCCTTTCCTTACTAGGTAGGAAAAGGATTAGGAGCTAATTACAACCGATTTATGCTTAATACATACTCTAGCAATACTTAACTAATCTAATACATCAAAATATAAAGTAAAACATTGTCTAAGCTAATTATACATCACTTAACACTTGCTTAACTACTAAAACAACCAACAAAGGCTAGGAAACCATGTGCACAATCGAAATGTTGCATGCCTACTTTGCGGCTAGCCAATGAGAGCAAGGCACCAAATACTTGCTTTGTCTTGCTTCCATTGGTTGTTCTTTCAAGAGGCAGCCAATCCTAGCGCATCTTGGGACGTGTACCAGGCTTGAAACGTGTGCCAAGCTGCATTGCAAGTGAGGAAATTGGCTGAAGCATCAAGTACACCGGTTTGCACTAAACCAGGTTTAGGGGGACAGTTTTTGGCCGGGTTTTGTAACAATTTGTAAGCTTGTGAAAAGTGAGTATGATTGTGATTTCAGGCCATGGGGGATAACTTTGGGATGTGTATAAACCCCCCCCCCCCCAAACAAAGAAATCAAGGTTATGACATGTTTAAGTAAGGTAATTAGGCTTAAACATTTAACCGCGCAGATTAGGACCTAATCTGACCGGTTTGAGAAAAGTCCTTGATCTCTCATCCTCTTGTCGGTATGATTGAAAATTAATGCTTGGAACTGAAAGTAGACTTCATAAGGATTCCAAAAATGTATAATTGCAAGACTTAAGCCATCATATAGCTTAAGTAATAAGCTAATCAAAACCGTGCTTCTTTTGGTCTTGCTGGGCAGTTTTGACACCTTGGGTTTAATGGCTGATTTGAACGACCAAATGAAGTCCAAATTGGATGCAACTTGATTTTTTGGAAATCTGACATCTTGAACTTAAAATTCATGTAAAAATATCAGACTTAAACCTTGAGGATGCATGTTGAATTTTGCACACAAAAGTGGGTCAGTGCGGGATTCGAACCCTTGCCCTGCAATTTTGAAGCTTAAACAAAATTTTGATGAACTATTCATGCTTTAACCAGCATTATTAACTTACCTAATTCATTTGATTCATTTTAAAACAAAGGGGGTGGAGGGATATCCATCAGGGGTTAGCTCATTTATGAAAAACTAGACCGAGCGATTGGCCGACAAGATTGGGCTAATCTATACCCTGCCGCCTCTCTTACTCATGGTCCATTTTCATGCTCTGATCACTGTTTCATTCTCCTAAACACACAAGGCTCAACATTCAGCCAAAAACAACCTACTTTTCGGTTCTAGCCAGATTGGATTCAACATGAACAAGTAAACCATATAATTCACCAGCAGTGGCAATGCCCTACTCGTGGTTCACCAATGTTCCGTATTGGTCATCATCTTAAGTGTATCAAAACTAAGCTCAAACTCTGGAAAGCCACCTCTGGAACCAACTAAAAAAACCAAATTGCCAAAACACAAAAAAACTGCGCTATGTGGAAAACCTCTTATTGATAATGCTGATAGTCAACGTCTTAATGACTGGCATCAAAGGCTAATCAAACAAAGGAAAAAATTAATGCTCTTTCATCAACGGTTTTGGGGTCATGTAGCTAGAAAACACTTGTTAATTGATGGTGATCAAAATTCTCGATTTTTCCATCAGACGGCTATAGCAAGGAAGAAACGTACATTCATCGCTAGAATTAAAAATGAGATTGGTGACTGGATTGGGGAAAGTAATTTGATTCAAGCCAAATTCTGTCATGATTTTCAACAATGCTTTACCTCTAGTCATAACCAAGGCACTCATTTTCCTGTCCTGACAGTTTTACGCAAAGTTACACATTATGAAAACCGGATTCTAATTGAACAGGTTATAGAGGAAAAATCCATCAACCCTTATTGCTCTTATACTAAAGTGAACAATCCGAGGAAATAGGTCATTTTTGACCTATCAGTCTCTGTAATACATTTTATGAAATTATTGCCAAAATCTTGGTTAACAGAATGCATCCTATCCGAGAACGCATTGTCCAACCAAAAAAAAGTGCTTTTGTTCCACACAGAGCTATTCATGACAATATTCTATTAGCACATGAAGTCATTAATAAATTTCATCATGCCAAAGGCAGGAAGGGATATGTCACTATTAAGTTAGACATGGAAAAAGCATATGATCACATTGAATGGGATTTTTTGCAATATATTCTTAGGAGCATGGGTTTTCATCTATAATGGATCTCCTGGATTCTGGAATGTGTTACTATGGTAACCTACTCCTTAGCTATTAATAATGAAATGTGTGGATTCTTTAAAGCCTCTTGAGGTTTGCATCAAGGTGTTCCCTTCTCACCATACTTATTTATTCTTTGCATGGATGTATTGGCTCAAAAGCTCCATTGGGAAAAAGAACAGCCAAAAGCGGAGGTGGGAATTAAAATTGCCCCCTGGGCAGCACGTCTTCCATGTCTATTCTTTGCATATGATAGCCTACTTTTTTGTAAAGCTTTGTCTCAAGCTGCCTTTAAGCTTAAAAAAACTCTTAGATGAGTTTTGTCATCAATCTGGACAATTGGTCAATTTACATAAATTCAATCTGGTATTCTCGAAGAATACGCCTAACCGTGACAGGAATTATATAGCTGTTATCTTTAATATTCCTCATAGCTCTTCTATTGGTAAGTACCTTGGTTGTATCGTCTTTCAGGGCCGACCTCACTTTCACACCTTTCAGGGACTAGTAAGGCGAGCAAAAGCCAAACTTTCCAATTGCATAGGTCCGAATTTATCAAAAGTTGGGCCAAAAGTGCTCATACAGTCGAATCTTGAAGCACTTCTTGCACATACTATGCAATGCTTTCAACTCCCGGCTACTATTTTGCAAAGATTAGATCAATCAGTCGGGATTTTTTTTGGAACAAATTTGCAACGGCCAAAGGCATTGCACTGGTTACTTGGGATAAAATTTGTAAGCCAAAAAAATTTGGTGGTTTGGGTCTCTGGAAATCTAGAGCAGTCAATGTTGCTTTTTTGGCTAAACTGGATTAGAAGTATCTCACACAAGCAGATAATTTCTTGGTCAAGCAGCTGCGAGCAAAATATGGTCCACTAGAACATTTCTTTCATGCCTGCGCAAATTCATTTCACTCCTGGGTGTGGAAGTTTTTGCTTCATCAGCGAAGCAAGCTCACTCAAGGAATGCGTTGGCAATTAAGGAATGTACAATCAATAAATTTTTGGATGAATTCATGGTGTCACACCACATCCCTAGCAGAGCTAATCGCTGATGATAGTACCCAGGTTATGGAGTTGGCAACAAAAGTCAATGAGTTTATTCTGCCGGACAAACGGTGGGTTATACCAAAATTGTCGCAAAGTGTCCCTTCTCCAGTACTCCCACCTGTATTAGCAGTACCCGTCCCCTTCTCTGATGTTCTAGATAAGTTTTGTTGGGGTCTTATAAATAATGGAGATTTCTTTGTTAAATCCGCCACTCATAAGGCACATGAAACTCTTGGGCTTGATTCGATGGCATGGAAGTTCCGCTGGATCTGGAAATTAGATGTCTTACCGAAAATACAAATATTTCTTTGGCAATTATGTCATAATGTATTACCGTCTAAAGGTAATCTACTTCGTCGTGGGGTCGCTATTGACCCCATTTGCCTGGCCTGTCTTGTACAAAATTGAAGATAATGAGCGTTTCTTTGCACTTTGCCCTTTTGCTAATCGGGTATGGGACTTGGCCCTTTAGCATAGTCGGATTTATCAAGCTTCCTTTGCGACCTTACAACACACTATCCATGACGCGTTGCATGAGTGGTCCTCAAAATGCTGGCCTTCCATGTCTAGAATTCTTGTGCTCTTGTGAAGTATTTGAAAACATCGCAATTCGATTATCTTCCAGAATGCACTGCCCAGTCCTATATATACACTTATATGGGCCAAGCACAATTGGGCAAAATGGAAACAGTGACGTTGGTCACCATTTCTTCCCCCTTCATTCCCAAGCTCCCAAATACCTTTTTCAATGAGGCCCACCCGCTGCATTCAGTGGACCTCCCCCCTAGATGGTGTTCTTAAACTCAACTTCGACAGAAGCTTGTCCCTGGCTGGTGCTATAGCAGGATACATTTTGCGTGAAGGTAGCGGTTGCCTCATCGTTGCAAGCACACGATTTCTATACGATGCCCCAATTTTGGTCGCAAAAGCTACAACCTTACCGGATGAACTTCAGGCCGCTATTGACACTGGTTTACCTCACCTTCAAATTGAAGGTGATAATCGCATTGTCATACATGCTGTTAAGGGTGAAATTCGTAGCCCCAGGTGAATCCAACCACGGGTCGAAAATATTCGCAATTTGTTATCATGATTTATGACAACATCAATTCAGTATGTTTTTCGCGAAGGCAATATGGTTACTAACTGGATAGCTAAACTGGGAGTGTTGCTTAAGACAGATATCACATTTACTCACTCCTTGCCCCCTGAGCTATCTTGTATCCTTCACGATGATTATTTAGGTAGATCACTTGAGAGAAGGGCTACCTAAGATCTTCTTGTACTTACTCTTTTTTTTTAAAATTAAAGCACATCAATTATACGATGATGATCAATACATCATACCTCAAGAGAGTATATATAATTGGAAAGTCGGCAAAAGTGTACACACACACACACACACACACACACACATATATATATATATATATATATATATATATGTGTGTGTATGTGTGTGAGTGTTTGTGTGTCTATATATAAGTCATGGCCCCATACATCCGTGGGAAATTAATGCTGGAGGTGGGCAAGTTGAAGATGCGGCATAAGTCAATGCACATGCACGTGACTTTGAAAGAAATTAATGCTTTCAAGCAAGACGGCTGTTCGTGACCCTGCGTTATTGATATCGATAAAGTTTCTCGGTTACATTATATTAGGGCTCCTTTTATAGCTTCACTAAAGCACCATCAACTTGCTCTCTCCCTATAATCATTAAAGATTAGCGTCTTCATTAGATTAGAGCCCTGCATTAAAGCATTCATGGGTCACGTCCAATCATTCATCATTCATGACATCTTTAGGGGCGCAAACAGTGCTTTGGATTGCTTAGCTCCTTGGATCAGTCTATACCTTCATCTATTTGGTCTTTGAGCCCCTCTCCCGAGCTTTCATTTAGTTTGCTCCATGCTAACTTACATAGCCCCCCCTTGTGATTTCTTTACCCATTCAACCAAAAAAACAAAAGGATTATAGCTCCTATCTAGCCAGGGAGATCATTAATGGTTTTTTTAATATTTTTTACAAGGATAAGCAGGCCAGTCTATAAGACCCCTATCACAGGGTACCAAGCAGACCTTAACAGGTTAGGGGAGGGGATGTCAAGCCCAAGCCAGAAGTCCAGACCCGCAAGCCTCTAACACACACAGCTCATGCACAAAGCAGAAGTGTGTGCCCCCCCTGATTTGAACTTGGGTGGGGAGGGAGGAAAGTGGGAGTGTTGGACATCTGGCCAACATTTGCTCGACGATCATTAATGGTTTCTTAGTCTTTGGGTTTTCTACACTTAACAACGAGCAAATTTTTTATGTTTATCTTTTTAGCCCTAACGTTATCTATTTAACTTTAACCGTTCTTGAGTTTTTGATAGTGTATGATATTAAGTGATTTTCTGGCCAAAGTTTGAAAAAACGATATTGGATGAATATTTTTCCCTTATTTAATGTTGTTGTTTGAATAGTTGTATTATTGTATTTTTTTGTGCAACGAAATGATGATGAATAAACCCTCTTTTCATCACTCTCTCTCACTTAAACACTCTTTCACCCAAATTTTCTCAATAATTATAAGGTACATACCTATGTACCATGCTTAGGTATATATGTATATTATATAATTGGGTCAAACTTCTATTTCATTTCTCTCAATCCAACAAGCATTTTCGTAATTCTCGAGTCCAACCAATTAGAAAAGGATATATTGTAGCGAACAAAAAATACATTTAAGATAATAAAAGGTACACTATAGATAAGAAAAGGTACATTATAAGAAGCAAGTGGTACACTACAGGAAGAAAAAGATACACTGTAGAGCAGAAAAGATACAGTACTGTGGGAAAAAAAAACGATATACTATAACATATCGAGCATGTATCCACTACATAACTTCAGGATGTGTACCATGCTAGATACATACGTTTGTATCTAAGAATTTTTCAAGCTCTCTCTCTCTCTTCTTTGTCCCTATCGGCTATAAATTGAAAAATATCTCGGTGCGATTGTTAATGACAGCCTTTTAAGAAAAATCCAGAACTTACCTTTTCTTCTTAATGGCATTAACTTCGATTAGGGTAATGAGAGAGGAAGCTAGGAAGAGATAGAACAGCAGAACGCAAAATAATTCCAAGGGGGTATGTTCTTGGGATTTTGGTTTTATTCACGTAAGTAACTTTCAAAGCAACAGACCCCCCGCTCCATCCACTAAAGGAGAGGTAATGAGGCAATTTAAGACTGCTTTATTCGCCACATTATCACCTCATTGGACTTGGGTTCCACATGAAACATGCATTAATGAATAAGGATGGTCAAAATTAAGTATAAAACGTTAGGGTTTAAAAAATTAGTGTCAAAAACTTGAAGAATGCTCAGTGCAAAAAGGCCCTTAATCTTTCCTTATTATGTATTGCACCAGAAAAATTTAAAATGATAGTTTAATTGAACAAGTATAGAATTATATTTATAATTTGATTTTCAAATTGTGTACCAAAGAGGCTAAATTTTTGTAGAAACACCGATGGAGAAACTGGCCACTATGAACTAGAAATTGCAAAATTCCTCATACTTGCTTTTTCATTCCTAACTTGACTTTTTGAGTCAAGTAGATTCAACTTACAAAAATAAATGTGAAAAAGTCCTATGTTGAAGATGTGATGTTTTAAAATATTTTTGTTTTAATCGTTAAACCAGCGATTGAGAAAAAAAAAACAAGAAGCAGAAATATTTACAAGAAGTTAAGAACAAGGTGCTGCCACAAGTGGTAAGGAGTTGTAATCAAATAGTCGTGAACATAAACGATTAGAATTGGTAAGGAGAAATAAAATGCACGTTTTTTGGAGTAGTAAGAAATTGTAAAGAGCTTTGTAAGATAAACAGTGGAAGTGGTAAGGAGCAATAAGCTAGAGTAGGGCATAGTTAGCAGAAGTACGAGTTAGTTTCCTACAAGAAAAAAAAGGCTTCTGCAGTGGTCCTCGATGCAACAAGTTGCAAGTGAAGGTTGAATTTATTGGTAAATAATAACACGTGCATAGTGATTGTTAATTAATTTTGGCATTTTTCACAAACCCTAGCATTTTTCAGTTGTTGTAATACCACTGAAAAACTTCTTGAAATTAGAAAATTTTGCTAAATAAGTGTTTGGAATTCATGTCTATTGATGGAATAGTTGTGTCATGTGTTTCTATACTCGAGCTCAATAGTTAGAATATGCAGCAGCGAATTGACAAGTCTAGTAGAGGCTAACTACTAGACTAAAAAGGGGAGTCCGAAAGTATAAACGTCCATCCTTTTTTTAAATTTTATAAAAAAATGTTATTCCTCTTATCAATCAAGGTATAATGAGTCCTAGTATAACTTGGCTAGGATTTGGGTTATTTCACCTTGCTAATTAAGCAAGAGCCACAAAAATTAGAAAAACCATCTTCCTTATAAGTGACATAATTAAGAAAACCTCCCTCTCCAAATAAATAAAATCACCCGTTGCTTCTTTCTCTTGAAACCCTACTAGGAGAAAGTTCAACTTGTCCTCCCTCAATGCAAATTCAACTTTTCCTCCCTCAATGCCCACACGGACTGCTTCAACTTCCTCCCTCTTAGATGAAGACTTTTCTTCCTCCCCCCGCAAACGTTAAAGCATCCATTGATAAGTTGAAAAACCCTAGTCTTCATTTTTATCTTTGGAAAAAAACAAAAAAAAAGACCTTTGTCCAAAATGGGTAGGTCTTCCGATAACTCAATATTTTGTTTCCTAGATTTCTAATATGATTGCAAATTCAGGTTGAAAACACAGAACTAGGAATTATTCAAAATCGATCCATTCTGGATTGATTGAAGGAATAGCTTAAGGTTTAAAAAGGTAACTAGTTGTCAAAAAAAAAAATTTAATGCATTTGCTAATGGAAAAATTCGTTTATGAATTTATACTTTGGAACCCTTCTTCTATGTAACAATATTGAAAAAAAAGTTTCATGGGTAGATAAGTTTGATTGATCTTTTACATTAATTGAGAACTGCGTTCATAGTGTACGGGGTTTCATCTTGGAAATTAGACCAACTTCTAGGAATTATTGAGAATGGTCAGGAACTGTCAAACTTTCTGATTATGAGCACATCCTTGATCATGATTAAACATTCAAAAATTTGCAAGAGATTTGAGAGAGCAGCAGAGAGAGAGAGAGATAGGAGAATTATCTCTTTGTTATTTCATTATTTTCTTAAAATGATAAATGTTGTTTTTATATACATTGGCTGTGAGAAAATATCTTGCTAACTAATCTTGTAACTAATCTTGACAGCTCAGCTAAACTATCTTTTGTGTTGCCTTTGTTTCTTTTCTTCTTCTTGCTGCTTCTAGGAAGGAGACTTCCAACAACCCCCCCCCCCCTCAAGCTTGGAATGTCGAGGCAACATGCCAAGCTTGTCCAAAAGATTCCAATGCTGCTGTGATGGAAGGATTTTGGTTAAAACGTCTACCTGCTGGGAGTGTGTAGGAAGATAACTCAATTGTATCAGTCCTTCTAGGACTTTATCTCTGGTGAAGTGGCAGTCAATTCCAATGTGCTTTGTACGTTCATGAAAAACAGGGTTGCGGGCAATATGTAAAGCAGACTGGTTGTCACAATGTTGGGTGACAAGTTTAAGCTTGGAGACACCTAGTTCTTGAAGGAGGTTGACAAGCCATTAACTTCAGTAGCTGCCTGTGCCATTGCTCTATACTCAACCTCAGCTGAGGATCTGGCAATTGTTCCTTATTTCTTTGATTTCCAGCTGATGGGAGATTTGTCCAAGAGAACCACATACCCAGTCACTGACCTTCTACTTATTGGACAAGATGCCTATTCTGAATCAGAGTATGTTGTGAGTTTAAGGGAGTCAGTGCCTTTATGAGTGGTTTCGAGGTCCTTTGCGGTCGGTGTTTGTGAAGAGGGAGTCTAGGTTGTGAATTAACTGCAATCATGTGGATCACGAGACCATGTGTGGCTTATTCTGCTGAGATTGATTAAGTATGAAGTGTTTGAATGTGTTACGTGCAGACCCCCTTCCCTTTTTGTGTCATTAAGTTCCATCTTGCGAGCAATGGTGTGTTTGAAAAAGGAAGTTTCATATTTGTAACTAATAGTAGCCATAACTATTAGCGAACGATGGCCTATTTTAACTACGCAAATACAGTTTTGGGAGTGAACTCGCTTGAACGGGGGAATCCCTAAAGAATTTAAATAAAAAAAAAACAGTGCGTTGTATGAAAAAGGATTTCATTGTGAGAGGTAGGAAACGTATTAGCCGTTATGGCCATACGCTTTAAATTGGCTAAGCTATTGTGCATAAGGACAATAGATAGGAGTGAACCTGCTTGAATAGGAGAATCCCTAGCCTAGGGAGTATCCCAGTTGTGGGAAGCCCTAGAGACCCTGACAAGGGTTAAGGTCCAAAAGTTAATTGCCATCTCGAGAGTAAGAGCTTAGTGTGAGTTAATCTCACTCGGGGTTGAGAATAGATCTCACCCAATCAGCATGTTATGATGATCTTATGCCAGAGTAATTTCCTAATAAGTAAGATAAGTAGTCGGCATTTCGCCATTTTAAGTATTTAAGAAAGAAAGTTATTAAGGGTCATTATGAGACCAATATGAAAGAGATTCTTTTAAGAGTATGAGCCTCAAAAGGCTAAGAGAAGAGTTTTTATGAGCTTCAAGAGGCTAAATGAAGTGTTTTCAGTAAAAAGAAAGAAAGCTTCATGTGCATAACTCGTGCATATCTTATGAATGAGATCTAAGTAAAGTATGCTGATGGAAATAAAGCGTTATGTGCATATTCCTCCAAGTATAACTTATGAACGAGATGCTAAGTAAAATACGATTATGAAAAAGAAAAATGCTTATAAGCATATTCCATGCATACCCTATTAATGAGATTTGAATGAGACTTGAAATGTGTGTGTCTTATGCATATCATATGAATGAAATGCCAAGAAAAATAAGATTATGAAAGGATATAGCCTTATGTGCACATCGTATGAAGGAGGTTTCATGCATAGTTTGAATGGAATTCTAAGTAGTTATGTTTATGAAGAAGAAAGATCCCTATGCTTAATCTATGAAAGAAAGTTCAGTGCATAGCTTATGTTGCTTGATTACGTGCCTAAGTGTTTGCTAGTGAGAACAATTGGCCATTAAGGACTTGGAAATGATTTGAGTAGTTAGAAAGAAGTTATGGGGAATAACCCGTCCTTCGGGGACTTTGATTGCCTATTATGGTAGCAATACATAAAGATGTGATATGTGACTATTAAAAATATTACTACCTACAATGGTTTTGGTTTTAAGGGGGCCGGAGTATACTCACTGAGCGTGTGGTTGCTCATCCCATTACTCTTTCCCCTTTTTCCCCAGGTTTGCATTACAACAAGTAGGAGCCAAGTCAATTATGTCTAGATGGAATCCATTCTTGCTGGCGAGGTGTCATGTGTGCCCATTTGAAGGGGGTTTTACATGTTTAATGAAGTCATGTAATGTATTCCTAGATTTGTAAATGTTTGTAAACAAGTATTCTAGTTTATGTAGTGTACTCGGTTTAGGAGTCGCTCTGTGCAGCCATGTGTGCGAACCATCTTATTTAGTCAATTGTCCTTTCACTTGAAATCATTTGCGTTTTGGGATGCAAACCCCAGTACTCCGGTTGTGTGAACCGTTGAGTTGTATCTTTCACTTCTCCTGTATTAATGAATTATTTTGTTTGATGTACTCCGAGCGAGTTGCTCGTTGAGTTATAAACTCCGGCGTGTAGCCGTTGAGCTTATTTTAAAATGTTTCACGCTTCCGTTGATTGCAGGGGTCATTGTAAGACTTTTAGCCTAGAAATGGTCAGTTTTTAGGGAAAACTATGTCCGTTTTGAGAACGTAACACTCCCGGCTCTAGGGGTTGGGGGTGTTTCATTGATAGTATCAGAGCATGGTCCTATGACTATAGGCCCCAACTTGAGTCTTGCATCTCATATAGTTGCCTAGGAACGCATTCACAATGACATGATACATGTTTGCCTTGTGTGCAAATGTGAGTTTGATGTGATGTTAGCGCATTTACCTGGCCAGGTGCAGCTTGAGTGAGCTGATTGGTTGTATGAAATAACCATTTGCTAAGGTGTAGGCCGAGTGGCTCGTATTATCGTGGATAAGTTAAGCGTTAGCTCAATCGAAAGTTGTTTCGTTTATATGCCTTGGTGATTTTAATCGAAAGTTTAAAGAACATATGATGAACTCAAATGATTAGAAAGGTCTTAGCTCTAAGCTCATCTTTGCCCCTAAAGTATGATTTGCTCCTTAGGCTTCGTAATAGAGTGAGCAGACGTACTCAAAGGTTGGTAGAGAGAGAGTCAGAAGCAGTTAAACCACTTTTATATGAAAACCTAAGAACCTTGAGAGTTAAAGTATTTTGATTAGTGAGTTAGGATCGTGCTGTCACATTAGAAATCTTTCTAATTGTTTGGTTGGGTCTGGTTGTTGCAATCAAAGACTCGCATTTGCTTTACAATAATGTTTGGATTAACCTTACGAGCTTAAACCCGACCATTTACACTAAGGTCCTTAACACCTTACTTGATTAGCAAGAATAACCCTATTAGGTGTCTCCCTTCTACTAGTTTTAGCTCTAATAAGTTGTAATGTTCTAGGCTAATGTATTTGACAAATGCACCTTGTGTTCTCTTCGATAGCCATTGTAATTGTAAGAGCGATAGTCATATATAAGCTCCTCTCATCGTGTTTGTACACACATCACGCCATATTGAAACAGAAATTGAGCTTGCTTCTGGTTGTTCTCTAAAAACCTAGTAGCTGTGTCTTGAGTTGGCAACTCAAGTAAGGATACACTAGGTCATTTTAGCGCTTCTTGGTGGTGTCCTGGCTATATCAAACCCCAATACACCTAGAAAAAATAAGGTAGAAAGGACCTAGAAGACTTTGGAATTGTTACGCGCGTGCATCACCTCGTTACCTCCTAGGACGATAATCTATGCCTTCCCAAGACTTTCTTAAGCACAAGCATCAAGTGTTGAAGCAAGAATGCCCATAGTAGAAAGTGAAACCTTCCCATCTATACTAAGTGTCCCTCGGACCTCCATAAGTACCCGTGAGACAAATGCATCACAAAACCTCAATGTAGATCCTTAAGACCAATAAGGTCGTTGTTCTTACCCTTGTTAGTTGACTGTTGGCCAACTCCGAACAATTGGGGGATAAACCTCGAGGCATAACCTCGACCTTAGATTTTAAATGAGGGTTGCATTCATGTATACTTGCCTAGATGCCTCTTCATGACACCATAAGAGCACCTATAGATAGGATTGTTATATGTGGCCATCAATGTGTTTGTGATCAAATGCCAACAAAATGAGTTTCTGCACTCGCTTGACTTGAATTTGATTAAACATGGGACTGTATTGGTTAGGTCGATTTGATTTATGTAGCTAGTTTCAAAATATGACTCTTGAATCATCATTTACAGCCCATCAATACTATTTTCTCGTGTTATAATTGGAGTAGTTGAACTCAATGTGTGTAATGCGTGACTAGATGACAATGAAACAACATTACATGAATCACTTCCATAGATATATGTATCTCATGTGTAAGAAACTAGCATGGTAGAGCATTCAGGGTCATGTTGTCATGTATATGAACACTCACGTATATTATGCATGGTCATTAATGCTCTATAGGAATTAGGTCGTGACTAGTTATGTGTTTTATGAATAAGTTATTGCACTACTTGGTGTTTGCTTGACTTAATTTGCTGTAGTATGTGACTTGGTTATTTAGATAATTTAAGTTTTGCACTTCATAGCATGACATGACCACTAACTCATTGTTGCATTCTGTGACTTCTATGATTCCATGTTATAGCTAAGTAACTGCATGTGCTCGTATTTGAAACATGATGAGACTACCCTAGAAACCTACATTCATATATTCTTGCCCTTATTTGATTGATCAAAGTAGCACAGCGGAAGCATAGAGGGCCAGGACTCGTCTAGGAGCATAACCATTCATTCGTACGAATCTATGACTTAAGAAACAATCAGCTCCAAGTAGTGACCTTAGGAAAGGTCTCCCCCATCAAAAAACCATCAATTTACATCCTTACCTTGGAGTTTTCTTCCCAAATTGTTCCTATCAACATGTATTGCTGGTTTGTGTTATATGTGGATCTTAACCCTTGGTATGTTCTGTGATTAACTCTACGTGATGCCAATGTGATTTCCAATTCCACTTCAGGTCCCTTCATTGCTGATATGGGGTAATTTGATGTCTTTGCTATCTTAGTGTGACGTGGTAACTTTCTAGTAAATGATTAAGTTAACTCCTTTATATGACCTTAGCATGCCATGTCTAAGTTGCCATGAATGAAATGCTTAAAGTTAGCCGGAACTGATATAAGAACTTAGAAATTTCAGTCACATATGCTTTCGTATTGTAAATTGCGTGCCATGTGTACATTAGTTGGTTTCATGTTGCTTCCAACTCTTAGGCTTAAGAACGCTGAATTGCTGATACTATGCAATATTATGTAATGCTATTGTACTTAAATGATGCTATGTGGTGCTATGTGACGCTCTTATTATTCTAATGTGTTATAGGAATCTCTGAGGTAACCATTGTGATCCCAAAGGTGACTTGAATTCATGTTTTAGAATAAGACTACTAGCATATGACCTTGAGGAGTCAACTGCCCAATTTCCCTTCCTTTAAACTTCAATTCATAGCAATGCATGTATATAGAGTTGTTTTTTACTAGGTGGATTCAGTCTAGATTATCGAAAATCTATATTTATTTTTAAGACAAGTTCAATATGGTTATCCATGCCAACTTATTTGCCCCTCTTCAATGCGATTTTCCCTTGGTGCCTAAATAGAGTGAGTAGACGCTTGAAGAGGATTGGCGAGGAGGAGACTGGATACCATAAGCCATTTTCTTTCGATTTAAAAGAAGTAGTGATTGAAAAATGAAACCTTTTGAAAACACATCGTATAGATCATAGTTGTGTGCGTCCATTCTAGGAAAGACCGAACTTAGGTTTTGAATTTCGAGGACAAAATTCTTTTAATGGGGGAATAATGTAAGACCTGCCCTCTTTATTTTAAGTTAAGCTGGTTGTCTTACCTTCGACGTTATAAAAATTGTATTTTTATTAACTATATAAGTTAAATTATTACTGATGTGCTTATGTGAACAATAATTTTTTTTAAAAGAACTATTATTGCTATTATTGATTTTAAAGTTAATTCGTGCTATTTGTGCCTCTAAATTGTACTGATAGTTTAATTTAGTCGTTTCCTGAGTACGATTAGGTTGTCAACCTTAGAAGTAGTTTGATGTTTAATAAATCGAACCTTTATATATTTGGGAACGAATGGTCGATGGAAGGTCATATTAACGATTCGAGTTTAGAGTTCGCGATACGAACTAGACTAGCGGTACCAATTATTGATTAGCTTAAGACAAAAAAAAGAAAGATTAAAAGGGGCACAACCCCTTTCTCCTTCTCGGCTGGGGCACGAAAACATGACAGAGGAGGGGGGGAGCTCTGCTGCTCCCAGCCCCATGACCCCCGACCACCACGCATAGAGAGGGGGGGCAGAGAGAGTCAGCAAGTAGGCCGGCGGCAGGTGCGACGGTGCCCGGCCAGTCGTGGCAACGTTAGCACTAACAGGCTAAGGATGAGGGTTACGCGTGGGCGTGAGGGTTGGGGTTTTCAAACCCTAATCGCGCCACCACCACCGCGACCACCCCAATCAGCGGTTGGGCTCGATTCCGGCAACAAGGCAGGACCGAAGGAGAGCTAGAAACGGGGTTGGGTTGGTTTGCTTCAGGTTTGAGAGTAGCAGCAAAAGGCGGGACGAATTTTGTGTTCTTGAACATCCAAATTCAGCCCCAAAACCCCAAAATCGAATCCTCTAGCTTGGAGTCCAGGTGAGTATTTCTCGCCTCATAAGTATTAGTAGTTTCGAATTGTTTTAACGCTTAAGTTGCGTTGCAAGTGAGTTTAGGAATAGTCAGATCGATTGAGGTTATGTATGTTCTGTTTCAGCTGAATTTAGTTTAAATCGATGCATGTTAAGTTTAGTTAGTTTATGCCTAAAAGTGACTTCGAAATAACCTAATGATGCCTTGAGTCGATATATGTTAGTTTAGTTAACTAACGCTTGAACATAGCTTCGAATTGAAATGTGAATGTTTATAATCGATACATGTACACTTAGTTAATTCATGTTCATTTGATAGCTTCGAAATAAAATATGAATGCTTAGAATCGATACATGTACACTTAGTCAAATCATGCTCGTTTAATAGCTTCGAATGGAAATGTGAATGTTTAGAATTGACACATGTACACTTAGTTAATTCATGCTTGATTAATAGCTTCGAAATGAAATGAGAATGCTTAGAGTCGATACTTGTGTGATTAGTTAGTTTATACCTGAATCGTGACTTTGAAATAACAAATGAACACCTCAAATATATGCCTGCCTATTTAGTTAAATCATGCTTGTAGCCTAGAAATATTTTATGAATGTTGAAATGACCATGTTTACCCTTCGTTGTAATACACGAATGTAATCGAGTTTCATGCCTTGTAAGTTTAATTCAGCTTGCTAAGCATTCGTTTCAAGTTAATGCGATATGGATATATATATGTATGTATATATGGTCATAACTATTGGTTATGGCGCACTATTGAATCATATTTGCTTGTTCGGTAAGTTACGCATTGGTAAGTTTACATACCTCTTTTCAGTATGATCTAGGGGTTCGAATGCTAGATTGTGAAATTGAGACCGAGATGGTAGTTGGAGAGTTTGAAGCAGAACTATGAGTGGTTCTAGGTCCTTTATGGTCAGTGTTTGTGAGGAGGGAGCCTGGGTTGTGAATTGATCGCAATCGTGTGGATTGCGAGGCCATGTATGGCTTATTCTGCCGGGATTGATTGATTATAAAGTGTTTGAATGTGTTATGTGCAAACCCCCTTCCCTTTTTGTGTCATTAAGTTCCATCTTGCGAGCGAGGGTGTGTTTGAAAAAGGAAGTTTTCATGTTTGTAACTAATAGTAGTCATAACTATTAGCGAACGATGGCCTATTTTAACTATGCAAATATAGTTTTGGGAGTGAACTCACTTGAACAGGGGAATCCCTAAAGAATTTAAATAAAAAGAGAGTGCGTTGTATGAAAAAAGACTTTGCTGTGAGAGGTAGCAAACTTATTAGCCATTATGGTCATACGCTTTAAATTGGCTAAGATATTGTGCATAGGAACAATAGATGGGAGTGAACCTACTTGAACAGGGGAATCTCTAGCCTAGGGAGTATCCCAGTTGTGGGAATCCCTAGAGACCATGACAAGGGTTAAGGTCCAAACGTTGGTTGTCATTTCGGGAGTAAGAGCTTAGCCTAAGTTAATCTCACTAGGGGTCGAGAATAGATCTCACTAGGATTTGAGAATAGATCTCACCCAATCAGCACATTATGATGATCTTATGCCAGAGTAATTTCCTAATAAGTAAGATAAGCAGTCGACGTTTCACAATTTTAAGCATTTTAGAAAGAAACTTTTTAAGGGTCATTATGAGACCAATATGAAAGAGATTCTTTTAAGAATATGAGCCTCAAAAGGCTAAGAGAAGACTTTTTATGAGCCTCAAGAGGCTAAATTAAGTGTTTTTAGTAAAAAGAAAGAAAGTTTCATGTGCATAACTTGTGCATATCTTATGAATGAGATCTAAGTAAAGTATGCTGATGGAAATAAAGCGTTATGTGTATATCGTAAGTATAACTTATAAATGAGATGCTGAGTAAAATATGATTATAAAAAAGAAAAATCCTTATGAGCATATTCCATGCATACCCTATGAATGAGATTTGAATGAGACTTGAAATATGTGTGTCTTATGCATATCATATGAATGAAATGCCAAGAAAAATAAGATTATGAAAAGATATAGCCTTATGTGCATATCGTATGAATGAGGTTTCATGCATAGTTTGAATAGAATTCTGAGTAGTTATGTTTATGAAAAAGAAAGATCCCTATGCTTAATCTATGAAAGAAAGTTCAGTGCATAGTTTCTGTTGCTTGATTACGTGCCTAAGTGTTTTCCAGTGAGAACAATTGGCCATTAAGGACCTGGAAATGATTTGAGTAGTAAGAAAGAAGTTATGGGGAATAACCTGTCCTTCGGGGACTTCGATTGCCTATTATGATAGTAATACATAAAGACATGATATGTGACTATTAAAGATATTACTACCTGCAACGATTTTGTTTTTAAGGGGGTCGGGGGGGACTCACTGAGCATGTGGTTGCTCATCGCATTACTTTTTCTCCTGTTTCTTGAGGTTTACATTATGACAAGTAGGAGTCGGGTCACTTATGTCAAGATGGAATCCATTCTTGCTTGCAAGGTGTCATGTGTGCCCATTTGAAGGGGGTTTTACATGTTTAATAAAGTCATGTAATGTATTCCTAGAATTGTAAACGTTTGTAAACAAGTATTCTAGTTCATGTAGTGTACTCGGTTTAAAAATCGCTCTGTACGGCCATGTGTCCCAACCATCTTATTAGTCAGTTGTCCTTTCAGTTGAAATCATTTGCGTTTTGGGATGTAAACCCCAGTACTCCGGTTGTATGAACTATTGAGTTGTATCTTTCACTTCTCCTGTATTAATGAATTATTTTATTTGATGTACTCCGAGCGAGTTGCTTGTTGAGTTATGAACTCCAGCGTGTAACCGTTGAGCTTCTTTTAAAATGTTTTGCGCTTCCATTGATTGCAGGGGTTATTGTAAGGCTTTTAGCCTGAAATCGGTCAGTTTTAGGGGAAACTATGTCCGTTTCGCCCCGTAGTTTAAGTCAAAAGCTAAGACAACATAACGCTCCCGGCCCTAGGGGCTGGGGGTGTTTGAGGGAGGATGAGTCTGAGCAGCAATTGGTGGTGGTGTAGGTGTACTAGGCATTCCATGAAACGTTGGTCTTTAGTAAGAGTAATAGATAAAAAGCGGGTTGGGATTTACTTTCAAAAAATACTCCAAGCTGGAAGTTAGGAACCACAACATTTGGTCTGCTATTCTATAAAAAATTAGGGTGATTTCTCCACCCTACGTTAAAGCGAAGAATTGTCATTCTTGGGTTTTTAGAAGGCCATATACACTTGCTCTTGTTTAGTAGAGAACTAGTGAGCAAAATAAGGATAGAAACTCAACGTGTGGTCCAAGGTCTAATAATGAAAACAAGACAGCAAAAGAAGTCTAGGGAGTTTGGAGTTGTCGAGCAGATAACTCCTTCAACATGTTCTATAATCTTGCAATCTTAGACTCAAGATGACTCATATAAGAAATAGCGCGCATTCCACCCCTAGCTCGAAATCTGGAACTTAAGTTGTCATCTTTAGCAGTTTCCCAATGCATTGTCTTCTTAGCTAAATCCTCTAAAAACTCCCAAGCAATAATGCTATAAGAATGAATGATGGCCTAATAGATGGACTCCAACATGGTTAAGGTACGCTGGTCAAGTCCATAAACAACTAATTTGATAAAAACGCAATTGCTCTAAACCATGATGATGACATTGAGCCAACCAATTCTTAAACGTATCTAAGTATAATCATAATAATTCCCTTTTTCAATTAAACAAATTAATTGATTTTATTCCTTAGCTTTACAATTTTGACATTGGGATAATATTTTCTTAAGACAACTTAACAAAGTCATTCCAAGTGGAAACAAAATTAGTAACCAAGCTATAAATCCACCTTTTAGCAGAATCTTTTCAAGCCAAAGGAATTAATTTCATTCTAATTGCATTAACAGATATATAAGGAAAATGCATCATGTAACATATTTCCACACATTCTCTCAAAAACATATATCCATCATCTAAACCAATGAACTTAGGGAGCATTTTAGTGTGATGAGGTGTTAGTTTAAAAGTCACATCTAGGCCAGGCAAGTTAAAACATGATGGTGAAGTAGCCTTGGAAGATAGAAAATATCATTCAAATGTCTCTCTTGTACCATTTCCTATGTTTCTGGTTCAGGTTTGGGTTCATGTTCAGATTGATGCAACTCCCACATGCACAACATTATTTTTAGTCCTTGTCGTTTTCTGATATTTTCACATTTTTTTGACATAAAAATAAAAAAGACAAAATCTCAGAGAACAATAGCTAATTAACGAAAATTGTAACAAAACAACAAACTCAAAATCATATGCACAGAATATTCCATAAAATCAAGCAAGGTATGCACATATTTTCTATTTTCAATTTTTAACTGTCCTAAAGTAAATCAGAAAAATAAAAAAGAAAATTATAGGAAATTAAAAACTATACACAAAATTAGTTCTGAAAATTTCAAAAAATAATGGAAATTTAGTGAATTCCGTAAAAATTCCCATAGACTCTACAAAGATATAGAAACTTGCTAAGATATCAGAAAAGCAAAATAACCACAAAATCCAAACAGAAAATCGAAACAGAAAACCTAAAAAATAAAAATTGCACAGAAACAGTTCTAATTCTGACCTATTCTGCCTATACTGTACTGTTCGTAGCCCTGATTTTTTTTTTTTTTGAATGATGAGTTCACTATAAACTAACAAAAACAAAACCAAGCAAAACAAACACAACATGTAAATTCTAAACAAAAAAATAGGAACACAAAATTTCTAAACTACTTACTTGAGAAAAATTTAAATTAAATAAACACTAACACAAAATCAAAATCGAAAAGAAACAACAAAGAATTAATTGATTAATTTAAGACTCGACTCACAACATATATAATTTCATAAGACCATCCTCAGCAATGGTGCAAAAAACTTGGTGTGATTTTCCACAAAGATAGCGTTTAAGTCGTAAAGCATATGACTTTCATCATAGTACTTTAGGGTTGGTCTACAAGGATGGTTACGCACGAAATTAAGTTTTAAATACCTAGTTTAACCAACCATCATACCATGTCAATAATAAACCAACTCATATGTAATCTTAACTAAAATGAATTAGATGGTTAAAACAACGACAAATCCAAAATCTAACAAGCATATAGTCATTCGTCACCTGTTAATATTAAGCAATAAATAATCAACACATGACACAATCCATGAGCTCCTTTAGCATGTGAGGAGAAGAGGAGAAAGAAAATGTTGGGCCACAAATTATATCATAGTCCTAGGTTTGTGGACTCGGACACTTTTTTTCCCCCCTGAAATGCATACAGACGGGTCATCTATCGTGTTTTCTACTGCCCTTTGTTATTGAGGCTACCGGCTTGAATTTGCTACCTGTTGAGTTTTTTGTTTTCAACTTTTTTATGGGATTGAGCATTTCATTTTATATACTAGAGCAATCTATTGTATCAAGTTGAGCATTTTGTTTTACTCACTTGAGCATTTCCCAAGTTTACAGACCTAAGACTATAACATAAGTGCTGTAGGGGGCTATGAAATTAGCATGTGAGGAGCGCACTAACAAGAAAAAGAAACTGAAAAAGAGGGGGAGGGGGCTTACGCTTGGGATAAGAAAAAAGAGATGAGATTAGGGGAAGGTTAGAAACTAGCTACTCAATTGAGCCTATGGAACGGCCAACGAACAGGTTATGTCAGAAAGAGAGGGAGGTGAACTAGGCTGTGAGTAAGCAACCACAATGGGGTTTTGATTATTTTTTCTCTTTTATTTCAATCGTCATCCAACATTTCTTTCTTCCTTCTCTTTTGGCATCCCATTCAAATAATTTGCTCAGTCTCTTTAAATTTCCACAATCTCCACAAAGTAAATAAAAAACATATAAAATTCTAGTTTAGTAATTTATTTTGAACAAATATTAGAAAAGAAAGGGTATAAAAATGTAAGAATTTCAGGTTGAACACCATGGCTTGCCTTTTTGCTATCAAAACCGCATAGGATGTTGGATTCAGATCTCTCATTGTGGATGGAGACTATTTACACCTAATACAAAAGTTGAAGCTTAAAAGAAGCCCCAAAAAGTATTTGGGCATATGGTAGCCGATATTCCCAACTTTGTGGGTAATTTTAATTTTTGAGTTGGAGTCATGTTTAAAAAGCAGGGAGTAGAGTAGCTCATTCCCTAGCTCACCTATGACCCTATCATTCTAGTGCTAGAACTTGTTTAGAGGAAGGGCGCAATCTTGGACTTGGCCTTAGACGATATGTATGCTTTCCTTGATTCGAATCAATAAATTGCCTTTAAGGCTTTTCGATCAAAAAATTGTTTTGCTTGTAGAGTGGATCTCCAACTCCAAGGCTCTTGCTCCTATTCAAAGGAATCATACTCAATCTAAGACCAACTTTGTGAAATTGGATGTGATTAAGAACAATAGGAGTGGATCAACTAATGGAACATTAGCTTGGGGTTCTGGATTTTTGCTTATAAAAGACAATTGATAGCTAGCTAGATCCTCATCTAGAGGTGTCGAGGGGTGAGACGCGATATCTTATTAGAGTTTCTACCAAGGTTTAATCTATTGAGGAGACATTTTCCAGCCCTAATAAAGATGTAGAGTTGTTTATGACGGGTTGACTCTTGCTTGATTGCGAACCTTATTAGCAGATGAGGTTGAAGGTAATGAGAAAATCTATTTGGAATAATTTTGATATTAATAAAGTAAGAAATGTTCGGCCTAAGCCATCTCATATTAAACCGCAACAACATAATGAGCTTGTATAGACTGATATATGTATATAAGATATTCAATCTAAAGATGAATTTTGGGAATTTGATGTTATTTACTATGTACAGGGATCTTCTCTTCCTTTTCCTTATGTTGAATGGATTTGTTAGGCACACCTGGCCTAACTATTCTATTGATAGAGTTGTAATGATCACTGAAGAATGGTATACGGTTGGTGCGCTTTACTCTTGTTGAGATTCTTAACGAAGGCTTGTAAGTGGGGTTTGAACAATTTGACAAAAAGTCATTCATTGTTAAACATCGAACCCATTATGCACAAAAGCAGAAAGCTGAGAATGCCCCTATGTGGCTGTAGTTTCCATAACTAGATTTGGAAGATTATGAGGTTACATCTTTGAGTGAACTTGCTAGTAACTTGGGTGCACTCATTATGGCTATTAAGAACATCATGTGGAAAGATAGGGTTGGTTTTGCTCATGTTTTAATTGATGTCACTAATAAAGGGGGTGCCTAAAACTATTTTTTTATCAGATGAGAAACGACATCAAGGATTGAAATATATTATCTTTGAATAGAAGAAAGTTTTATATGGCAAGGGTAAAGGTTATGGTTATTCCATAAAGATTTATAGGAAACAAGATGGTAATTTGTAGCAAAAGCCTAGTTACTAGCCAAGCAGTACTCAACTAGTCCAAGATGAGCTAGTAGCGAAA
>JACYFF010031954.1:89829844-89842555 GCA_017589665.1 Selenicereus undatus
AGCACCCCTTATGGCATAAATGATTTGTCACCCATTTTAGAAGTATTAAACCTTCTATTATCCATTTCAGAGGCATTAACCATTCTATTATCCTTTTCAGAAGCTTTACACTTTCCTTTATCCATTTCAGAAATATCAGCAAACCATGCGTCATTTATATCAATTAAAATCTTTTCATTATTACTCAATCATTTTCATTTGGTCTATTTTACTTCAATTTGTTGTATTTCAAGTTCAATAACTCTAACTGATTTAATTTATTATTTGAAATGCACAAGTTATGTATCCCATTTTATTACTCAATTTCTGTTACACATATTTTTATTTACTCAATTGGGCGAGTAAGGATCATTTACTGACTACACATACTTACAATGACATTTATGAAACAGAGTTGAGGCCTAGTTATCGTTTCCATTGTGCATAAGTATTATCAAGTGAAATATCATTTAAAGACTTCAAGTACGTCCATTGCATGTATCTTTAGAAATCAGAGTGTATTTATCAACATTATCATGTTTTGGTAAGTACATCAATGAATCAGTTTACACAGTGATTTATCAGTTAATTAGTGACCCTGTCAGTTATCATCTACAGGGCATTTGCCCTTCAGTTACCCGCACGGCTTCAGGCCAGGTCCCTGATCGGCTTGGCTGGTGTACACCTATCCATAGATCGTAACAGTATCAAGGGCTTCACTGTCAGATAATAACTAGCAATACAGTTTTATATTTTTTTCATTCACTGTTTCAACTTAAAATGAATTGCAAAGCGGCCCAATCAGGGTTCAATGATCATTTAACAATTCAGGAACGCATGTACTGAGCTTCGGCTCACAGTTCAAAATGTTTTTCACGTTTTGTTTTAGGAAAATGCTCAGAGTATTGCCCTCATGCCAGCAAATCAAGAGAATAAGTGAAGCAGGGAAATCCAGATGGATCAGAAGTAATGCCTATATGCATACTTTAACGTTGTATTTTGAATTCTTCTGTAGATGAAGATGTAGATTACATGGTGAATTATCTTACTATGGCTCATAAACCTTACATTGGTTAACACTTGATTGTGAATGGATGATCATGTGTGAATGTGTATGGTTGAGATTATGCTTAACTGTGTTATATATAGCACTCGTGTTTCAAGCCTTGTCCTTTTGGACGGCGGTAATGCCCTATCATTGGATTCATCATATAGCAATTAAGTGATTCATTAAGGAGAATATGATCAGTGAAACATGTTTAATTTGGGGGCGTTACAGAAGTTGATTACGTTCTCGGCCCCTGATGGAGAAAGAGTGACCTTTAAGGGAAGTGGTCATCAAGTGACCGTTCCAACTGTATCTACTATGCAAGCATTCAAGATGCTGAGGAAAGGATGTCAAGGCTATCTATGCGCAATTGAAGCTACAGAACCGAAGGATCTAGACCTGAATAAGATTCCGGTAGCAAGAGAGTACCCACCGGTATTCCAAGAAGTACCGAGGCTACCACTTGGCCGAGAAATCAAGTTTACCGTCGAACATGTACCTGAAACTACCCCAATATCCAAGGCACCTTATCGAATGGCACCTGCTGAATTGACGGAATTGAAAACTGAGCTACAAGAGTAACTTGACAAGGGGTTAATCCAGCCTAGTGTTTCACCCTAGGGAGCACTAGTGCTCTTTGTGAAAAAGAAAGATGGAAGTTTGAGGTTATTCATCGACTATCGAGAGCTAAACAAGGTGACGGTTAAGAACAAGTTCCCACTTCCCAAAATTGACGACTTGTTCGATCAGTTGGCCGGCGCCTCAGTATTTTCAAAGATCGATTTAAGATCAGGATACCATCAACTGAAGATCAGGAAGGAAGATGTGCCTAAAACCGCCTTTCGCACTCGATACGGGCATTATGAATTCTTGGTGTTGCCATTTGGGTTAACGAATGCCCCCGCATTCTTTATGGACTTAATGAATAGGGTTTTTAAGCCCTTTCTCGACAAATTCATAGTGGTATTCATCGATGATATCTTGGTATACTTCAAGACTAGAAACAAACATGCAAACCACCTACGGATGGTGTTGCAAACCCTAGAACAACACAAACTATATGCCAAGCTTAAAAAGTACGAGTTTTGGCTAGAAGAGGTGCAGTTTCTGGGGCATATAGTGTCCAAGGATGGCATATCGGTGGACCCAGCAAAGGTAGAGGCCATTGTAAATTGGTCAAGACCCACAAATGTCTCTGAAGTACGAAGTTTCTTAGGTATGGCGATGATTTATCGAAGGATTTTCTAAACTAGCCTTCCCCGTCACCAAATTACTTCGGAAGACCAATAAGTTTGAGTGGACCACAGAGTGTGAAGATGCCTTTCAGGAACTAAAGGAACGAATGGTGTCTGCCCCAATATTAGCTATACCTGGGGGCAATGAAGGGTTTGTAATCTATAGTGATGCGTCCAAGAAGGGACTGGGATGTGTATTAATGCAAAAAGGCAGAGTTATTGCTTACACCTCTCGCCAGTTGAAGCCTTACGAGGAAAATTATCCAACGCATGACCTAGAATTGGCCGTAGTTGTGTTTGCCTTAAAAATTTGGAGACATTACCTCTACGAAGTCAGGTGTGAAGTATACACTGACCACAAGATCTTGAAATACATTTTTACTCAGAAGGAGTTAAACATAAGGCAAAGAAGGTGGCTACAACTCCTGAAGGATTATGATATGGGCATCAAATATCACTCTAGAAAGGCAAACGTGGTGGATGACGCACTGAGTAGAAAATCCACTGGGTCTATAGCCTGTCTACTTACGCAAGAAAAGAGACTCCTAAGGGAGCTCGACGTGCTATAAATAGAGGTAGTGCTGCTAGGAAATCAAGGCTACTTGGCAGCGCTACAAATCTCTTCGTCATTGGTTGAAGCAATCAAGCAACAGCAGAAGGACGACCCTGAACTTGTGAAGATAAAGAAAGGTGTGGAAGAAGGAAAGAATAAGGTATTTTCCATCCAAAATGAGGTACTTTGGTATGGGAATAGACTTTGTGTACCAAACATAACAGCTCTCAAGAAGGAGTTGTTAAAGGAAGCGCATAATTCCACGCTTGTTATACACCCTGGAAGTACGAAGATGTACTATGACTTGAAAACCCATTGTCGGTGGAATGGGATAAAAAGGAATATCGCAGAGTACGTGGCTTGGTGCCTTACGCGCCAACAGGTGAAAACCGAGCATCAGAAACCTGGAGGTTTACTACAACCCTTGCCAATTCCCGAGTGGAAATAGGAACACATTACCATGGATTTCATGATTGGAATGCCAAAAACCGTCAGACAGCATGATGGTGTGCGAGTTATAGTTGACAGATTGACCAAGGCCGCACACTTCTTACCCATCAAGGCCACTTTCACCTCTAAGCGATTGGCTAACCTATACATTAAGGAGATAGTTAGACTGCATGGTGTGCCACTCAGTATTGTGTCAGATCGCGATACCAAGTTTGTATCTCGCTTCAGGCATGGTTTTCAAAGAGCAATGGGCACAGAAGTGCGTTTAAGTACAGCCTTCCATCCTCAGACGGAACCATTCAAACCTTGGAGGACATGTTGAGAGCCTGTGCACTCAATTACGCTGGAACTTGGGATTATAACTTGCCTCTGATCGAGTTTACGTATAATAATAGTCACCACTGCAGTATAGGCATGGCTCCATTCGAGGCGTTATATGGTAGACACTGCAGAACTCCTATTTGTTGGAATGAAGTAGCAGAAAGGGAACCTTCCAAGGTTGAATTAATCGATCAAACGATCAGAATAATCAAGACAATCCGCAAGAGGTTGCAAGTTGTACAGAGTAGGCAAAAGAGCTACGCGGATATTAGAAGAAGGCTACTGGAGTTTGAGATTGGAGACCACGTATTCCTGAAAGTGTCCCCACTCAAGGGAAGTATAAGATTTGAGCAAAAAGGAAAACTAAGCCCGAGATTTATTGGACCATTCGAGATTTTGCAGAAAATGGGATCGGTTGCATGCCGACTGGCCTTACCGCCCTCGCTGCAAGGTATCGACGACGTATTTTATGTATCCAGCCTTCGAAAATACATTCCAAATCCGGATCATGTCATCCGATACGAACCCCTGCAAGTTAAAGAGAATCTCACCTATGTAGAAGAACCCATTCGGATTTTGGAGAAGATGGAAAAGAAGCTCAGAAACAGGAGCATCCCCTTTGCTAAGGTGTTGTGAAAACATCATGAGGAGGCAGAAGCAACTTGGGAATTAGAAAGCGAAATGTGTGAGAAATATTCTACATTATGTTCCTCAGGTGAGCAAATTTCGAGGACGAAATTCTTCTAAGGGGGGGAAGTGTAAGGGCCACGCTTTCATTCTATTGCTGACTAACTGTTTCCGTTGCTGAATTTACAAGTTGCATTTGAATTATTGTTCGACACAAATTTTAAGTCGACTGTGTGAGTTTTTAACGATTAATTTCATTAAAAAGAACAATTATTTGATTGATGTTATTATTGACGTTACTTATTTATAAAATTATTGAATCGATGCTAAACCGAGTTTTAAAATTGTTTTTCATTTTACTTAGTCGATTCCCAAAGTTCAAATTGAAATGTTAGTTGTAGGTCGTTTCAACTCGAGTTTAGCCTAACCATTAATGAGTTTGGGACTAGAATTTAGTTGAATGATGTTAATTGAGTAAGAAAAAAAGAAAAGGAAAATAGAACAAATGGGGAGGGGCAAGTCGGGGCTTGGGGACCCAAAAGAAAAACCGCCACCTCTCTCTCTCTAACTCACACTGCTCTCTCTCTCCCTCTCTCTGGGCCATGGTCACCGGCTGGCATCACTGTCGACCGCCACCTGTCGCTGGAGGGAGAAAGGGACGACCGGTCCCCTCAGCCGCACCAAGCAACGCCCAAACTCCACCACCCATCGTCCTCCAAGTCTCACGGCCAAAAATCAGCTCAGACACGCGTCCACCACCCGAAAACCGACCACCCACGTGCTGGAAACCGGCCACCCACCTTCATCCCAGCCTCCTCTATAAATTAGAGCCAAAACCGAGCCTCAACCACCATAAATCGCCACTCATTCGAAGCTAGGGTTTCGGGTTCTGGGTGTAGCCGAACCAGGGTCGAGTTCAAGGGGATTTGGGGCGTGAATTGCTGACAATTAAGTTGGTTAATAAGCGATTTCATGTAAGTGTTTCTCTCCTCCTAAGCTATTATTATTTTCAAAAAGAGTTTTTCAGCAGATTGATGTTGCATGTCAAATTAGGGCTAGCTAAATGTGTTAGAAATGTCAAGAAGTGAATTATATATATGTTCAGCTTTGATTCGATTAGTTAACTTATGCCTAAGATATTAATTTGAAGTGAATTATGTATGTTTAGTGTTGATTCGAATCAGTTAATTAATTCAAGCAAGAAGTTTTGATTCGAAGTAATACATGCGTGTAAAGTATGTATGTTTAGCTTCGATTCAAGTTAATTAGCTAACATGTGAAAAAGAATTAATTTTGAAGTTATATAAACGTGTTTAGCTTCGATTCAAGTTAATTAGCTAATTGAAAAAGAATTAATTTCGAAGTTACATAAATGTGTTTAGCTTCGATTCAAGTTAATTAGCTAACATGTGAAAAAGAATTAATTTCGAAGTTGGTTAAACGTGTTTAGCTTCGATTCGAGTTAAACTAGCTAATGCATGTAAACGAATTAAATTCGAAGCTATTGAAATATGTTAGCTTTCATTCAAACCCTTTTTAGGACATTCATGCTTAGGAAATTTACTTTGAAGTGCATCGTATATGTTTAGAATCAAATTATGTTTGATTCACTGAATAAAGTGTTGTCGATTATGAATAAATGTGGCTATATGCATGCTTGTTGTTTGTAACGCACCACTGAATGGTACTGTTTGCTCAGGTAAGAGCCTAAACCTCACACCCTTTCATATAAGCTAATATGATAATATATTGTGATTAATAAATTGATGAATCGAGCTAGTAGTTGGATGGTTTGAGGACAAAATTATGAGCGTTCGAGGTCTTGTGGTACGGTGCAAGTGAGGAGGGAGACTGGGTTGTGAATTGACCGCAATCGTGTGGATTGCGAGGCCGTGTATGGTTCATTGTGTTGAATTAATTATGAAGTGCTTAAATGTGATATATGTGGACCCCTTTGCCAATGTGATATATGTGATATATGTGCTTAAATGCTCAAATTGCATTATGTGCATAAGGGTGAGTTTTTCAAAGAAAGATTTCATGTTTTGAAATGATAGTAGCTATAACTATTAATGCATGATGGCCTATTTTAACTAAATGAATACAGCTTTGGGAGTGAACTCGCTTGAACGGGGAATCCCTAAAGAGTTTTACAAAAACAAGAGTTGCATGATAAAGGATTTCGCCGTGAGAGGCAGCAAGCTTATTAGTCGTTATGACCAGTTTAAATGGCTAAGATAAGTGCTTAGGGACAATAGATAGGGAGTGAACTCGCTTGAACGGGAGAATCCCTATAGCTTAGAGAGTAGTCCTTACAGACCCTGACGAGGGTTAAGGTCCAAAAGTTAGTTGCCATCCCGGGAGTAAGAGCTTAGCGTGAGTTAATCTCACTGGGATTGAGTGTAGATCTCTTCCAACCAACACTTTATGATAATCTTATGCCCAGAAGTAGTTTCTTATTAAATGAGAAAGCAGTAGGCGTTTTGCCTTTTTAAGTATTTCAGAAAGAAAGTTTTAAGGGTCATTATGTGACCAAAATGAAAGCTATTCTTTCAAAGATTGTGAGCCTCAAGAGGCTAAATGAAGTGTTTTCAGTAAAAGGAAAGAAAGTTGTCTATGTATGACATGTGCATGTTCTAAGTATGCCTTATGAATGAGTTACTAAGTAAAAAGAAAGGCTTAACAGTCCTAAAAGGGCAATACGAAGAGATTTCTTGAAAGAAAGTTAACCTTAGGAACTTTTGAGAAATGTTTGCAAAGAAAGTGTCTACACTTGTAACTTCAAAGCATGTGACTTTAAGGAATATGTGATTTTAAAGTAAGTTTGCAAGCATTACAATCAGATGTATGTGATTTCAAGGTGGTATGTGGCCATGTTCTTCACACGTGCATCATGTAATGACTTCTTGAGGTGCATATTAAGCATATAAGTGGTAGTGCATCCAATGTTACATTTAGAATCACATGTTGTGTAAGCGAGTTCCTAACATGCCACCGTTAATCGAAACTAATAACCCATCATGTTTAAGTGTTTACAATCTGTGACATGTAGCTTAGTATTATAGCCATATTATTACCTAATTGTTCATTAAGTGGATATTATGAGTATTATTGCTTGTAAAGTTTTGTTCTAAGGAGTGGAGGAACACTAACTGAGCATGTGGTGGCTCACTCCATTCCTTTTCCCCTTTTTCCTCCCCCAGGTGGTGAATGAATGGAAGAACTTGTCTGCCTTCTAGGACTGCTAGTTGCTCCTGCAGATGTGTCTGTCATGCGATGCGTGAAGCTGCCTGAAGTAACGTTTTGGTTAAGGAAGTGCATGAATGGGGCATGTAGTGGCTCTGGTTGTGTAAACTTATGTAAATTATTGTAATAAGTGTTGTAAAGGCCCAAGCCTCAATCGCGAGTGTGTGTCTCGCCGACAACTTCTAGTTTACTTTGAATTTTGGGTTAAAATGTCACATGTACCCTAAAATTGTAATGACAACATTGGAAAAGTTGTAATTACAAACGAAACTCTGGCAGTTTCGTTCCAGAAATCCCCAACTCAGTTAGAGTTGGGTAGAGCCTTAAGGAAGTCAATAGAAGAAGAAGAGCCTTAGGGTTCTCCCTCGGGGGATCCTGGCAGTGTAACATCCATAGTAGGTAGCAGGGGTGTTACATTAGGTGGTATCAGAGCCATAGGTTGCATATGCATATAGATGTGACCCTAGGTATATCAGTGTGTGACAGTATGTGCCTTAAAGTGTTTACTTGGGCTTACTGTGTGCTTGTTTTGCATACTTGTGTGCACAAACTAGAACATGGCTTAGGACTCCCATACAAATGCGTGTTTATTAGTTTTACTCCTAATCCAGTGCGGTGATGTAGGATGGTGTTTAGCATCGATGATTTCGAGTACCTTCCATTATGGTTGGCTGCGCGGAATACGGTTATCTTTTGGGACGCAACGGTTAGGAACAACTAGGGGAGACCCTCACGGGTCACTCAAAACCACTGGACTTACAAGTTCATCCGAACAATGCCTCACACAGGAAGATGGAGTGAGGTCACCTCCATCCTCCGTCTATTTCATGTACGCAGGGGAGCTTACACTCCATTTACTTTAAGGGGGTTAGTGGATTTCCTAATATTAGCAGAAGGACGAGTGGATTCCTTAAGAGATATCCCCTTGGGAAGGACCAATGCTGCTATTCAACAGGTCAATACGGCTTTAATTGCTCCTGCGGCAGCACAAAACCTCCCAGCAACAATAGTCGAGAGAAACCAGATCGAACATCACCAAATGAGGCTTTTGTTCTCGAAAAACCTTCAGGCAAGGCGATACAAGCGAGTAGCCACGATGTGGGCACGCTGGATAGATTCATTTGGTGCTCAATATCCCCGTGGCTGGCAGGCAACGATGCTGAGAATGAGGGAGCTGGTAGATGGAGATCTCAATGTAGAATATTCCCTAACTTTTGTGTGGTGGGACTTACTAGCCCCAGTTGAGTCTGAAGGTTTGAATGAGCCAGTAATAGAAAACCCCTCTGAGGGAGATTTCCCAAATGATGCTTAGAGTTGTGTAACCCAAAGTTGTTGATATATGCATAGTATTTTAAATAAACCGCTGTTAGTGTACCGTTGAATGAATGAATGAGCAAGGGTATTACCCCTCATGTTTCGTAAAGTGTGAATGCCTGTTTTAGTAAAAATTATGAATGCTATCTAAATATTGTATCATGTCTATAAATGCCTTTGAGAAATCTATTTTTATATGTACATAAAACTAAGCGACTTTGCATAAACAGTTGTATAGCAATGCCTCCTCGACGAGAATAGATGGCGGAGCCAACCGCCCTAGAGATGATTTGTCAATTCAACAAATTAAAACCACTGAGGTTTGGTGGAGGAACCGACCCCCTTACATATGAGGAGTGGTTGAGAAGAATGGAGAACTTATTCGAGGTGATGGATTGCCCCGAAGGTTTCAAAGTACGTTTAGCGACCCACCAGTTCGAAAAAGAAGCTGAGTTCTGGTGAGGGACTGTTAAACATTGAGCTGGTGAACCAGCTTTGACTTGGGAACAACTGAAGATTATGATGGATGCTCAATATTATCCTCGGGACGTGAAAAGGGCTAAGGAGCAAGAGTTTTTACACCTGAAACAAGGGCAAATGAGCGTAGTGGAAAACGCTGCAAAGTTTAATGAGCTCAGTCGCTTTGCGCCTAATCAGGTTGCCATTGAAGAGATGAAAATGGATCACTTCGAACAAGGCCTCAAGGGACCAATTCAGCGAATGATAGCTGGACTTGTTTTTACCAGCTTTCAACAAATGTATAAGCGGGCAGTGAAAATAGCCTGGGTTGTAGAGGAAACTGAAGTTGAGAGTCGGCAGATAGGCCAAGCCAAAAGAAAATTTGGCCAAGGAGGATACAGTGCTAAGGGGAGCAAGAGATTCAGAAACTTCAACCCCGCGAGGGATCGGGGTGAAGGAATACAAGCTGCTCTAAGACAGGAGGTGGAACCCTGTAATGAATGTGAACGTTTGCATTACGGTCCGTGTAAGTACGGTATTCAAGGATGTTATTGATGTGGGGCTACGGATCATTATTGATGTGGGGCTACGGATCATAAGATTGCAAACTGCCCCAAGAAGTCCTGGAATTGACAAAGTAGCACACAAGGTTCAGGTACGGGAGCTAACCCAGTCTTACAAAGAGGCCGTCCTCCTGTAAATGCAACTTTGGGCGGCAGCCGAGGTGGGAAAAGGCCGCAGGCAGGTGGCCGAGTGCTTTCTCTAGAAGGTGAAGAGGCAGAGGAGCTTACTACCACTGTATCAAGTACCCTCCTTATCAATCATCTTTATGCTCATGTTTTATTTGATTCGGGTGCGACCCATTCTTTTGTGAACCCTGTCTTTGCAAAGAAGCTCGCCAGTAGGCCTGACGAGATGGATGTACAATTATATGTAACCACTCCCTTAGGCCCTACCTACTACACTGATGTTATTTTAGAAAGGAAAGTCCTTCCTATAGATCTAGTGCAACTGAATATACAAGGCCGGGATATTATTCTAGGGATGGATTGGTTAACTAAGCATAAAGCTACTGTTGACTGTGAAGGGAAGTTGTAATAGCCCGACCCTAAATGATTTTTATTTATTTAAGTAAGCCATTTTATTCATTTTTCTCATTTATTTTTCTCATTTAATTATCCCGGTTGGGAAAATTCATTTTGGGCCCTATTTTGCAATTCGAGTTTCGTTTACCGAAAATAATTTTTCGGAGAAATTGATATTAGGCCTCAATGATTATGATTTAAAAGATTAAATTATTTTTCATGATATCACATTTAATTTCGAGTTTCGGGAAAACAAATTTAATTAATCGCACCCGGTTTGGTATTTTTTTTCCCAACCCGAGCTCTTTTAATGCCAATTTTGGCCCAACAAGCATCCACTTCATTTTGCTTGGCTAAGTAATCTTGTGTGTTGAATTTCCATTGGCTTACGCTCATTTTGCTAGGTATAATCTCAGCGAAGTAAAGCAATTAAGGCAAAATAAATATCAGCCAAGTGTTTTTTTTACTCCATCAAGCAAATATACAAGTCAATTTCTCTCTCTTCTTCTCTCCTCCTTCTCTCTACCCATGGGCAGTAGGGCCCCCAACCCCTAAAGTGGTGTTTTCTGGCCACTTTCCGGCCACTCTCCAGCAAGGATTTCACTCCCAAAACAACCTCCCTCCATTGGCTACCATTTTCCATCCTCAAAATCACCCAATATCATCTCCATCCTCACCTATTTCAAGCTCAAAGTAAGTGACTTCAATCTTGTTCTTTGAATTTTTGGTTTTTGCTTCTTGTTTTGGTTATTTTGATGATGGATCATGTTGTTTTTATTGAATTAAGAATGATCTTGGTGATGGATCATGTTGGAGTTGAAGCTAGGGTTAGGGTTTTATGTTAATCATGCAAGCTTCATGTTCAAGTGTTGAATTTTGATTGTTTTAAATGAGATTTTGTGATCTTTAGCATTGGTAATGAGTATCAAGATGTTTATGCTGATTTATATAAGTTAAAGAGTGATTTTAGTGGGTGGTTATGTGAAGAAAAGATTGAAAATATGTGAGTTAAAGCTGGGAAACAGACCTAAAATAGGGGCCACTATGGGAATTAACTGGTACTGTTTGGCATGTCCAAAATTCATGATTTTTGGTGTAGTGATATCTTTATGTGTTATATTTCAATAGGATTTGGAATTAATCAATTTGGAGTTGTGTGGACAAAGTTATGACCAATTTACTCAAGACTGTGCAGAATGCATCGAAACTGGGAACTGAACTGGAACAGTAACTTCACGGAAAAACTGGTATTGATTGGGTCACATAAAAATTTTGATTTTTGTGTGTGGATAGATAAATGAGTTTTCTTTAATATTACTCTTGAATTGCCTTAATCCGAGTTCTGTGGAAAAAGTTATGTTCGTTTTACTACGATTGCACAGATTGATCAGAAATTGTGCACGTTTGTGTTCTACCCTATTTTTAGGGACCTTATTATGTGAATCATGCTTTGTGTCCTAAATAAGAGTTTTAGAGGACATTGTGAAATTTTCATATTGGGGTTTTATATCTCATTTGGAGGTTGGGAGTGAAAGATATGGATTTTCTAATGCAGACCATCAAACGATAATATGAGTGAATACAAAAACCGTGACATTTGGAATTATTTTTTTTTGTAAGTTTCTATATAATTATGGGTATTGCAAGGGAATTACAAAGTGTAGTGAGTTCATTTTGATTATGTACATAAGCTTACTTGGGTTGAAAACTGAGTTACATGAGTATGAAAATGAAATTTGGGAAGTGAGCAGATTAATAACTCAAAATCAGTGTCCTTTGGACCAAGTTAGGGTGTTATATGAGCTTTTATGAACCTCGCAGCACCCCTTATGGCATAAATGATTTGTCACCCATTTTAGAAGTATTAAACCTTCTATTATCCATTTCAGAGGCATTAACCATTCTATTATCCTTTTCAGAAGCTTTACACTTTCCTTTATCCATTTCAGAAATATCAGCAAACCATGCGTCATTTATATCAATTAAAATCTTTTCATTATTACTCAATCATTTTCATTTGGTCTATTTTACTTCAATTTGTTGTATTTCAAGTTCAATAACTCTAACTGATTTAATTTATTATTTGAAATGCACAAGTTATGTATCCCATTTTATTACTCAATTTCTGTTACACATATTTTTATTTACTCAATTGGGCGAGTAAGGATCATTTACTGACTACACATACTTACAATGACATTTATGAAACAGAGTTGAGGCCTAGTTATCGTTTCCATTGTGCATAAGTATTATCAAGTGAAATATCATTTAAAGACTTCAAGTACGTCCATTGCATGTATCTTTAGAAATCAGAGTGTATTTATCAACATTATCATGTTTTGGTAAGTACATCAATGAATCAGTTTACACAGTGATTTATCAGTTAATTAGTGA
>JACYFF010031954.1:89872409-89889483 GCA_017589665.1 Selenicereus undatus
CACATGATGAGTAAGCAACTTCCTAGCATGCCAACGTTATTCGAAACTAAGAATCTATCATGCTTGAATGTCTAGCCAAGAGCCTACGAACTATGATATGTAGCTTAATACCATGTTAGTATTACTTAACTGCTTGTTAGTTAAGGAACTTAATCATTCAGGAGCCTAGAAATATGTTCGAGGGGTTAAAATGAAGTTTATGTTTAGAGATCCTTCCATAAGGGTTTTATGAATGCATAATATGATAGTAAAGTATGAATACGTGGTATATGAGTATTAAAGATATTACTGCTTGCAACGGTTTTGTTTTTAAGGGGGCCAGGAGACACTCACTGAGCGTGTGGTTGCTCATCCCACTATTCTTTCCCCTTTTCCCCAGGTTTCTTTTTAACAGGAAGAAGTTGAATCAACTGGATTCTATTCTTGCTTGCAAGGTGTCATTTATGCCATTGGAAGGGATCTTACGTGTTTAATAAAGTCATGTTATGTATTCTTAGTTTATACTTGTTTGTAAACAAGTACTCTAAGTTCATCTAATGCATATTGTTTATAAGTCGCTCTGTATGGCCATATGAGCCGACCATCTAGTTAGTGTTATGTCTTCTAGTTAAAGTTAGTTATGTTTTGGGATGTAAACCCCAATACTTGGGTTGTGTGAACCGTTAAGTTGTATGTTTCATTTCTTCTTTATTCATGAACTATTCTGTTTGGTGTACTCCGAGCGAGTGGCTCGTTGAGTTATGAACTCCGGCGTGTAGCCGTTGAGCTTCTTTTAAATGTTTACGCTTTCGTTGATTTGCAGGGATTGTTGTAAGGCTTTTGGCCTGGAAAACGGTCAGTTTTTAGGGGAAACTCTGTCCGTTTCGTTCCATAATTTAGGTAGAAAGTTAAGAAAACGTAACGCTTTCGGCCCCAGGGGCTGGGGGTGTTACATGAGTGCCGATGTTTGAATTGCTTCATCACTCCTTCAGGCAGACCATTTTCTTATGTAGGTTATGACAATGAGCTTCTTCTCCTATGTACAGAGGTACATATCCAAGCAGTTTTTCAGATATGATGAGTCAACCAAAAAGTATTTTCCTAAACAATGATGAAAAATGATTAGAATTGTTTCTAATAAACGAGAGTCATCAAAGAAAATGGTAAAAACATATCCTTGTGTACCTAGAGGGGAGTGAGAAAAATTGAACTTAGATGAAAGCATACTATCTCATAATATTGTCATGTTATGTGCTCTCTCCTTCCAACTGACATTTAAATAAGTGATCATCATGTCAAATGATACCACAACAAAGGTATTCCAAGTGTTTGGCCTATACGTGACCAATAAGTAAAATTGTTTAATTTAAACAGGATTTCGTTTTAAGGGTTTATTTAATTTTTTTCAGAAAATTATTATTTTTTAAAAAAATTTGGTATAGAAAGCTGAAATGAATGTTAATTAAAAAAAAACCTCACGCGTAGAACATATTTTGTTCTATAAAGTTGTGCATTTGGACTTATTTTATTGTTATTTAATTCACTTATTTAAAGTTTTTTTCCATTAATTATGCAATCTAAATATTATTTCTTCTAATAAAAAATGATAGTTGTAGAAAAACAAAATTTGTTTGTATAATGTTAAAAAATAATTTGTTTAGTGATGATAAAAAAATAATTTCTTAAATACTATTGACGTATCATACGTAGTATACTTTCATGAAATTATTTATTTCACAAGTCATACATTAAAGACTAATAATTATGCATACATATCTAAAAAAGTATTTATACAACTTTTTTAGTAATTCAATAACTACTTATATCTATCTTTATTGCTTCTTATAGCTTCGTACAGCTCTTTACTACTTCGGTGCTGTTATTTTTTGCATAACTAGCATTTAGGCTACAATTTGCTTCTCTTTACAACTCCTTAAATCTTTAACAAAATTAGGTCTTCTTATATGTCCTTACCTCTTCTTACATTTGCTTATATATATATATATATATATATATATATATCTTTTTAGCTCATATTTATAGAAATATGCATATATTTTTATATACTACTAGTACAAGATATATATATATATATATGTATGTATGTATATATGTGTGTGTGTGTGTGTGTGTGTGCGTGCGTGTGTGCGTGTGTGTGTGTGTGTGTGTGTGTATATATATATATTTGAACATAATATTTTTATAAACATAAAAATAAAATTTAATGATGTGAATTATATTTTGAGTTTTTATGTGAATCATATACATCAATATAGATAAAATAAGTATGCCTTTAAAATTATAATACAAAAATGGTATTCATGTGTAAATACGTGGATCACAAATAAAAATAGTCATACTATAGGTCATGAAAGTATTCAAACTATTTCATTCCTAAGGCCCTGTTCTCTTCGACTTATTTTTAGAGGAATAAGTTCATATAAGTTTAGTTCAAAATAAGTTCAGAATTAGTTTTATTAATAAGTTCACAATAGGTTGACAACAAGTTCAGTAAACAAGTTCAGAATTCATCAAAAGTTCAGAAATAAATTACTAATTAATCGCACATTGTAGCCCTAATCATTTACATTTATGCCTGAAATATTATGCTATTTAAACAATAAAAACTTTCATTTCCACCCACCGTACAATGTGACAACAACCACACAACAAAATAATAACCTTCTAAAAAAAAAGAACATTCACTAATGATGATGATGATGATGATGATGATGATGATGATAATGATGACAACAACAACAACAACAACAATAACAACAACAATAATAATAATGATGATGATGATGATGGTAATAATAATAATAATGATAATAATAAGAATAATAATGATAATGACAATAACCTTCTAAAAAAAACATTCACTAAAAATAATAATAATAATAATAATAATAACAATAATAATAATAATAATAATAATAATAATAATAATAACGATAATACTTAACAACAACAATAATAAAGAAATTCTCATTAATTATTCACCAAATAAGTTTAGAATAAGTTGATAATAAGTTCAACAAATAAGTTCAGAGTAAGCTCAGATAGTTTATCCAAGTAAAGTTCAAAATAAGTTTAAATAAGTTCAATTCAGGATAAGTTCAGTCAAAATAAGGCGAAGAGAACAAGGCTTAAGTCTATCATGACAATTTGGTTGCTATCATCATACAATGGAACATTGCGTCGATCCTCCACATTTGGTTCTATAAATTCGTGGGCTTGAATTTATTTTACTGTTATTTAATTGAGTTATTTAAAGGTTTATTTTTATTAATTATGTAATCTCGATATTATTTCTTCTCATCCAAAATGATAATTATAGAAAAAATTAAATATATTTGTATAATGTTAAAAAATAGTTTGTTTAGTAATGGTATAAAATTAATTTCATATATTATAGACATATTACACATGCTTTCATAAAATTACTTATTTAATTTCGTAAATCATACATTAAAAACCAACAATTATACATACATATCTAACAATTTTATTTATACAACTTTTTGGTAATTCAACAATTACATATATCTATCCTTATCACTTGTTACAACATCTTATACCTTCTTTACAATTCTTATAACTCTTTACAACTTCTTATAACTCCTTATATTTTCTTACAACTCACAACTACATCTTATCGCAAAGAAAACAAAATAGACACAACTTCCTACTTCTTGTTACAGCTTCTTTACGATTCTTATAGCTCATCGCATCTTTTTATAACTTCTTCTAACTCTTTATATTTTGTTGCAATTTATAATTATATCTTATCGTAAAAAACAACATATCCATGTAGGCCCCTCATTATGAATCAATCCTGCTGTCTCGGCCCAGACTCCTTTAATTTTTCTTTGAGGGCTGTCCGACAAGAAATAGACTAGTTATTTAGAGCTCTCAAATACAAAGAGTCTAATATATGCTATCGTTAATTGTGAGAATTCAAAGATTCAATGAAATGATAAAAAATGCCAAGCATTTTATATTTTTATTGGAGCGGAAGCCCAAGAAAGTCATCAAAATATCTAGGAAATAACTGCATATATTACATTGGAGGGAAAAGTCCTCCAACAACTTGATCAGGAGGACTAAAAATCCAAATCCAACTTGCCCAATGTCCATTTAAGTTGTCTTCCAATAGACATACTAGTAGTACACTCCGTTATTGATGGGCGACTTTTTTTTAATTACAATGTAGAGTTACTATTATCAATTTAAGTTGTCTTCTAATAATGTTTTATGGATTGGAGTTAAGAATGAATTGGAAATGTCAAATAATTTAAAGTCTAAGGTATTATTTGGTTGAATATAAACAACTTTGTAATAAAAATAAATTCGAAATTATATTTTTATTATCTTGTTTAGTTGTAAGAGGTTATTATTTTTGTCAAGGTTATTGCTTGTGGTGTAAGTTTATTTATAGGTAGAAGATGTAGTCCTAGTTTTAGGTGTTTGTAAGAATTCGTGACTTGTTTTAGATTGAGCAGGTTACAGTTGATTGAGCAAGTTAAAAATTATTTCTGAGAAGGCAGCTTGGAACAACCAGGCGGATCAGGATGCACGGGATATCTGCATAGACTATATCACTATAGCAAAATGATAAGTATCTTACTAGAAGACACTTTTTAAGTGCCTTGTTTTTATTTAAATTGTATATTGCATATATTAAATTGGAAAAAAAAAAGTGATATAATTGAATAGTAAAAGGATGTCAAAATTTATAAATTGAATAAAACTTCATTTTATACATAATCTTTCACATTTACAAAATTACATATGTGATATGCTATTGCGGATGTAGTTGATCCAGTTAGAGTGCCAATTTGTATTTGTTAGTATAATCAACGAGTATTAAAGTTTTATAACTTATAATATGTTGTAATTGTTAAAAAATTAGTGATTTAAATTCATAAAACATATTAACTTAAGTTAAAATAAGACATTTTAAAAATATCTTGCAGCACCCATCATCATAATCCAATGGACCCCAAGCTTGTCATTTACAATCTAACTTGCTTTGTGTTTTTTATTTTTTATTTATTGGGCTTCGGTTGCCACTTGACAAGTGCCAAGCTGCTTGTTTTTGGAAACATTTAATCTTGATTGAGTATTTGACCATTCCACATTTCCATTCTTGGAACATCCACGCATGCATACAATCCACAGGACCGCAGCCAGCCTCGCATTGACAATTTCTTATTTGGTGTGCTATAGAATTTTGTGTTTTTTGTTTTCTCTATCATTAAGGCGCGCCTAGATAGTGGTTGATTTGGAAAAATAATTTTTCAAAAATTAATTTTCATGTTATATTTTTGGTTGTTTTGTTGTAAGGTAATTTTTTTTAATGTAAAAAATTTAAATATTAACTGAATCATTTAAGTTAGAAAAATCTCGACCGAATTATTGAAGTAGAGATAAATGTTAACTAATGAGACAACATTGGGCTCAACATTAAGATTTGATCTTTTTAATATTTTCAATTGGATAATTAGATTTGGATCCAAACTATTGAAGTTGTTTTATTGCCGCCAATTTCAATTGATTATTTAAGTGACAAAAAATATCGACTGAGCTATCATAATGGATATAAATGTTAACCAAATGAAGAAATATCAAGCTTTAAATCTAGATTCAAGCTTATCTAAATCTTTTTCATTCGATAATCAGGTTTGGATCCAAAGCATTGAAATGATTTTGTGGCAAAAATGTGAACTGAATTAATTAAATGGTGTTAAATGTCGATTAAATTGTCGTGACAGTCATAAATGCTCGCCAAGTGAGGGATTTTTAAACTCAAAATCTTGACTTGAGCTTACTTTAATCTTTCTCATCAGATAGTTCGGTCTCAATCCACATCATCAAAGTTACATTTTGTTCTTAAATTCTAAGTGATCATGTCATCAATAGAAGGAAGAAAACCAACCTTTTCATTTCTTAAATTAAAAATTATTTTCCTCCGTTAGAGGGAAAATAATTTTCTATCCTTTAGTCTACGAAACTTCGAAAATTGAAACACTATATTTAAGGAAAATTATTTTTCGACCGAACAAACACTATCTTAGATAATTGAATTGTTATTTGCTTCAACTAATAAACATACAATACAAATGTATTATTTGATTTAGATTTAATATTGGGTTTGATATCTCTCATGCCCATTACATTCACTTTTGCAGAACTTCAAAAACTTGAAGATTGATTCAGCTATGAGTGGAACAAAGGTGCCCCATTCTCCCTGACGTTGTACATGTGAACTATCGTTTTATTAAGTGTTCAAAAGGAGTTGATTTTCGACCTTAACTCACTAATTTAATTAAGAGTCCTCTACAACATGAGCAATGATCTCTAGCTAAAAGTTCTCTACAACACGAGTCATGATATCATATATTTTTTTAAATAAGTGTTGTTAGTTACCGGATTAATTGTGACAAAGTTTGATAAGGGATTGCTCAATTTTAAGCTGAGGTTGAACCTGGTCCAATCAATAAGATGGAGAAATGGATAATTTTATGCAGATCAACTCACAATAAAGGATGCATCTTTAACAAAAGAGGTAATAATTTGTGCTACTTTAGGATAGTATTAGGAGTACTTTTATTTTAATAAAGTCATCAATTGTATGTGTGCTTATGTTTATAATTAGGAGGTGTCCTCTTACTTTCAGGTGTTTTTAGGAGTTTGGTTCATTTTGTAAGTGGTGTTAGTATGCTAAGTGTTTATATTTTAATTGATAATTTTGACTTGTGTATTTTCATGCAATTTAGAGTGAAATATGGTTCTTTAGCCGGCTAAGAAAATAAGGTAATGTCCATTTTTACTTTTCCATTAGAAATTGGACAGTTGTTTATTTGCTTTATACTAACAAATGATCTATATGCCTGTTTAATAGTTGCTTGTACTTTACTTAGGATATTTAATTTTTTTTCTCATATTATACTGATGCCAACCGTTAATAAAAAAAGTCTTTTTTTAAAAAGTAAAATCAATAATTACAAAATGAAGAAAAAGAAAGGTGGGGGGGGGGGTGATTGTGCATTAATTACCAAGGTACTTATATAAAGAGAGCGAGGGATGAGAAGCTCCACTATCAAACAAGTGGAATCATTACTTCAATTGCCATATCTCAACTTCAAGGAGCTCATCTTCGGGAAAGTTTTCGCAGGTAACAAATATGATTCAGCTATATTTGGTTATGCTGCCCCTACCCCTTTCCTTTTTGTCTCTCCTTACTTTAAATCATTGCTTCAATTGCCATATCTCAACTTCAAGGAGCTCATCTTCGGGAAAGTTTTCGCAGTTAACAAATATGGTTCAGCTATATTTGGTTCTGCTGCCCCCACCCCTTTCCTTTTTATCTGTCCTCACTTTAAATACAATATGCGTACCCTTTCAACTTTTTAAAATTATTAGTCAATTTTAGAAAATTAAAAAAGAATCGATATAATGAGAGACCTAACAGGTGAATATAAATTTACAATAAGTCATTAACCAACTTAACCCACCTTAGTACCTACTTTGGGCTCAAATAAGCGAAATCACTAAAAATATACATTGCATGCTCCTAAACTAAAACTACTAAACAACCAACCTCTAACTTAAGAAACCACCAAACAAAAGAGCATATCATTCAAGAAACATAAATCAATGCAACAACTAGTGCCTATCCAAATAATATAAACTAAGAAGAACCTGCAATTAACACCATCACTGCGAGGACTAGACTTCAACCATTATAATCGTTAGCTTTATTGCATTATGATGCCAAACCTTCTTTTCCAGTCCTCATATTATACTTGATTCTTTGAATATTACTTGCTTATTTCGAATAGTTGTGTGCATCACATACATCACAAGCCTCCTGCGACATAGAATCATGGGTAACCTATTGTCATATTGCTTCACAACCACTATATTATAGTATACATGCACGCATGCCGCCCCAGCAACGTTAGCCACTGTAATGTCACCTCCTCACTAAGACACCGCACCTTTCTAACTAGCACACCCAATCATATATACGAGTAATACGACTACTAGTTGAGAAGCGGACCTCGTTAATCTTGATCATGTCCCTTCAAATAACCGACATCTCTTTCATTCTCCATATTGTCAGCATCATGTTGTAGCTCATCATTAATTGTTTATTTGGGCGCTCCACATAACGTGTTGCTGCTTCCTTCCAAAAAAAAAATAATTATTTTCTATATATCTTCCTACTACTTGAAATTTGCTTCCCGTGGCTGGGCCTTTCATACTTGCATGTAGGTTTGTAAGACAATTGACTCGGTTCGGTGAGTGCTTGGATTCAACTTAGTCAAAGCTTAGTTCATGCGTGGTTTGACCAAAGTTTGGCTCGACTTAAGCTTAACTTGTATACTTATCGAGCCAATTCAAGCCTAGTGAGATTTGGCTCAGTCAAGCTTGTTTAGGTATTTTGGATGAAAAAAACCTTTGTTCCATGTTTTTTCTTTGAGTAGAAGTCGCATACTTTCAAAGTACAAAATTTTTCAATAATTTTCGAGTTAAGTTTCGCATAGATTTCAATTATAAAATTGAAATTAAAAAAAAACTATTGTGAGAGCTTGGCTTGGTGAAAACTTGTTTCGAATTTAGATTGACCAAATTTGGTTTGGATTCGGGCTCGGCTCCACTTGATTAAACCACTACTTGTATGTATATGTAGCAAATAATTCATGTGGTCCCAATACCTGTAAAGGATTTTTTTGTAATCAGCTTTCCTTTTTTTTTTTGTAAAAAAAGGAAGGCCTTTAGAATGAAATCATTCATTAATTCTCAATTTTTATACATGATACATAGTCAATATGGTTTATGTTCCCATCTATATGTTCACTAACCTCCCCAACATTAATTTACACAAATTCCTCATCTCTTCGGTTGATTTATGCAAACATATATTTTATTAAATCTTAGAAATCTACGGGGTATCTTTTGATCATATTTCTGGTAGTACTCTGTATAAATTCTTGAAACAAATAGATTGTATATCTCATGAGCTTCATTCTATTGTTTGGAGGGTAAACGGAGCTAGTTGGTCGACATCCTGCATGGCATCTAGGTTTACATGACAATCTATGATTGACCATTTTTCTTATATTGTTTCAAATTTAATTAACTACGGTCATTCTTTTACCGACAAATATATAATTAAATATTCTTATGTTGAAAACATGATACTAATAAACTTTCAAGCTGTGACAACTAATTGTTGCTCACTGCCAAGATAGCCTAATTTGAGAAGCAAAGTTTAGAACATTGTTAGTTTATTGTGGTCAAGAAAGGAGATAAGGTGCATGTTGTGGTTTTACCATATGCTTGACATTTGAGAACTAATTAACCTGCTTGAGATTTACTTACGATTGTCTTGGTAACTCGGTAACTTGGTTACATGCTAATAGCTACAACTATGGGTGGCCAACTTCAACACAAAGATATTGTTAATCGTCCTCTTGCTCAATTTCCAACTGATATATGGGGTGACAAATTCATCAGCTTCTCCAACGAAGACAGTTTGGTAAAATTATTCATATTATTTATTCATTTAATTTTCTATGATTCCATCGAATTTTCTTGGGTCCAATTAATATAGCAAATAATTTTCATAACTTCCATTCAATGTGACTAATTTGATTGACCTTGAGTCATACCCAATCTTGAGATCCAAAATAGCACAACTTTAATTTGCTTAACACAAACACAAATAGATCCATCTCAAATTTTCCATCTTAGGTGCATGTGTTTGGAGTTACAAAATTTAAACAAAGCAAATTGAAGGTGAAAAAAATGAAGAGGAATATAAATCACATATACGACACAACTTTTTTTTGACATCCTTTTAAATTTTCCTAATTCTAGACATGAACGAAGTGATAACAAATTCAACCTAGACCCACACCAACAAGGACAAAACGTGAACCAAACTCAAATTGAAACCAATATTAACCCAATCATAACCAAATGATAGACACAAATTTTATGTAGTAAATTTTAGGAAGCATGACATTCTATGTTATCCCTATAGCAAGTAATAAATAAGGAAAACTTAAACATTTTCCACTTTTGTGTAAACAAGGACAAATAGAGACATTTGTAAACTGATTAGAAGTTATATCACTGAGCAGAGACTGGAAAGGTACAACGAAGAGATTGAGCCACTAAAGGATGAAGTACGAGCGATGCTAATGAATGACTCTGTTAATGTGGGCAATAAGATGGGTTTGATTGATGCAGTGGAATGTTTAGGCATCTCCTACTTCTATGAGCATGAAATTAAAGGGATGCTAGATCAAATTTTTACGCAACTCCATGGGAATGGTTTCAAGATTGACGGTGATTTATGTGACACAGCTACACAATTTCGAATCTTTAGGCAACATGGACACAACATTCCTTGTGGTAAGGATATACTTAGATCTCAATAAGCACTTGGATATTGATTGTATACATTGATCATATATAGTTAATCTCTTGTTGGCTTTAAATGTTTTATTTTTAGCTAATATATAGAACATCACCACCGTTGTCACTCCTAATATGGGTCCCACCTTAATAGGTTTTAGCAAAATCTAAATACCATGGTTTTAATTTATTTGACTCTAAGCATCTAATGAAAAATTCACAACCTTTTTGTAAGGAATGATTTTCAACTAACACTAATGTGTCAAACTCAGATGTATTCAATAAGTTCACCAATAGCAAAGGCAAGTTTGCAGAAACAATAAGAAGTGATGTTAAAGGCATGATGAGCCTGTATGAAGCTGCGCATCTGAGGGTGCATGGGGAAGAAATTCTTGAAAACGCCCTCATGTTCACCACCAATTTCCTCAACTCAATCTCCAAGTCCTCTGAGCAAGCTCATCGAGCTCTGAAGCACCCATTGCACCACACCATGTTGAGGGTGGGGAATCGACGTTTCATTTCAGTATACGAGAAAGATGAGTCTCGGAATGAAACACTCTTACACCTAGCTAAGATGGACTTCAACAGATTGCAGATGCTACATAGAAAGGAATTGAGCCAACTTCAAAAGTACGTCGATAGTCATGTATGCATATTTTTGCGTAACAAAACTTGTTGAAAAAACTTCACCTAAAGGCCTAGTTATATTGATCCAATAAAACATATCAAGTTATCATTGCTTTAATGATATGGAAGTTGAGTATCATACTCCTCGCCGTGTCTAAATCCAACTAGACTCAATTTTCCCGGTAGAATTGGAGGTAGTCTTGCAGGTCCCTTATGGGATGGTATAGGGCTAGGATCTCCATTAGACCTAGTCTAGTCTTTATGGCCTAAATATCTGCTAGGCTTACATCCTATAGAAGAGGCCTAGAGGGTACGTGGCCTAACTTACATTAAAAGGCTTCCTTTAAAAAAAAAATCAAGCAAAACCTATTTTCACTCTCTTCTTTGTACATGTGTAGGTGGTGGAGCTCATTCAACTTCCCAAAAAGGCTTCCTTACATAAGAGATAGAAGTGTGGAAAGCCACTTTGTGGCAAATGGTGTGTACTTTGAGCCTGAATACTCCTGGGGTAGAATATCTCTTGCCAAAGTTGTTCTTGTGATCACTGTGCTAGATGATACCTATGATGCCTATGGGACCCTTGAGGAACTCCAACTCCTGACCACTGCATTTGAGAGGTATAGATATATGGAAGTTTGAATAGTTTAATGCTCAATTTCTTGTTTATTTTTCATTTTATTCTAATATGTACTCATTTGTTGTATAGGTGGGACTTAAATGCAATGGACCAACTATCAAAAAATATGAAAATAGTCTACGAGTTTGTCATAAACCTCTATGATGACTTTGCTAAGGAAATGACCAAGAAAGGAAAACCATATGCGGCTGAATATGCAAAAGAGCTAGTAAGACTTTTGTCCTGTTTATGGTCTTTCTATCTCCTCCTCTTTAATTTAGAAGTTGGTCTCTTAATAATCAAAGTTTGTAGCTCTCGTTGCTTTACTTTTAAACCTTTTCTTTTTTTTTTGTATTTGGGGGGAAAACCCTTTGTACTTACTATGGAATAACACTATGTTTGTGTAAATTTTCTAATATTTAATTTTTACAATTTTGACAGGATTCACATTGTAGAATTGTTACATATTTCTAACATGAAACTGTTATCAACTTTTTGCTGAATTAGTAAATGGTTTCAAATCATAAATTTAGGTGATGGATTCAATACGACTCTACATGGAAGAAGTGAAGAGACGTGAAGCTGAATACATGCCAACTTACGAGGAATACATGGTTGAGGGAAGGCTAACAGGAAACGGGCCCATCCTCCTCATCTCAAGCTTGATGGGTATGGATGAAATTTCTAGTATATTGCCTTATCAACTTATAAGACAAGCCCCCAAGTCCATTAGAGGTTGTGAGCTCATTTGTCGCCTCGTCGATGATATCCAAACTCATGAGGTATGGTAGACTATCCTTCAACTTATAGGTAGTTTAGCAGTACATATTTGCAAGTTAGATTGACTAAGGCCACCAAACTTGTCATATTCACAACATACAATCAAGCATATTCAAATGTAAAAGCTACACGCCTCATCCTCTTCGAAGATAGACAATAAATAAATGATTCTCTAAAATAGTTATACTAGTTTACCAATAGGATGATTATACATGTTATCTTCTAACCAAGGAAAAGTATGGATACTGTAATGGTGATATCATGAGAGTACAATGTTTCTCTTCATATTTTTTTGATTTGGCGCATTTTTGCATGGACAAACACAATAGGAGGAGCAAGCAAGAGGAGATGCACCTTCAGCTGTGGAATGCTACATGAAGGAATATAGTGTAACTAGGCGAGAAGCAATAGACAGATTTGAGAAAATGATAGAGGATGCATGGAAGGATATTAATGAAGCATCTTTAACTACATGTAAAACTAAAAATAGTAACGGTCATAAGGAGGAAGAGGTCCCTAAGCCAGTGTTCAAACGAGTCCTTAACCTTTGTCGTTTGGTGAATGTGCTCTACAAGTACTCAGATGGCTTCACTCACCCAGCCAAAGTTATCAAGGATCATGTGACCGAACTTTATGCCGACCCTCTTTCCATTTGAACTTTGATTCTCAATGCTCCCTTATGTGTAGGTACTTATAACAACGTATAAGTTTTGTGTGGTTTTACTTTGGGGAAAAAAAGAAGCAGAGTTTAATGTTTTTATTCTCAGCTATGTTACTTGGACTCTAGTTCGAATGTTCGTTATGGATATGTATCCAAGGGTCAAGATTATGCATAACTAGAACCCTTAGTTTCATAATATGGGGATAAATTAATAATGATACATGAGTTTTATTGCATAATTGCGCTAACTGTATGGAAATTTAAATTATTTTTGGAACCTCATGGGGCCCAGGGAGATTTCAAGCTATTTATGTGTATGAAGTGAGAATAACAAAAACTCGATGAGACCTCTAATCAATCAAGTCCTAACCAAATCACAACAAATATATGCAGACCTCACCAATTTGTATACAACAACTCCCAATGTGGGTTCCATTTATGCAAAGTATAAGAAATCCAAATGTAGGCAATCTCATTCTGCAAACATTTCTACAAGCTTATCATACTAACTTATGAGGTACATGCAAACTATTTGTTAAGATATTGGTCAAGATAGACCAATATTGCTATCTTGACTATATCATATCCTAAGTCTGATCTTGCCTGCTCTTTTGTGGTAGTCTTGAGACTTAATGGGCTTAAACATATATAACTGTATAATTTCAAATGCAAACAACCAACTAAAAGTATCAATCCTTGATTATTACAAAAATTTAGACTCACATTAAGAATGTACTAGAGATTCCAACAAGGTGATCATTATCCTCAACTATTGTAGGACCCACCATCTTTTTTTGAGGGGTGGGGTTACTCTCAATTTTGGAATGTCGCTTATGCCAGTAAATGCCTCCACATGAAACTTCAACTGATGCTGGACTCGCTAGTTAAGAACATCAAGTAAAATAGCAAGACTAGCAGCTAAATAATGTCACAGATTTCTAAGGAGGTTGTGCTTTTGAAGTATATCAAAGCCGCAAAGCTTGTTCTCCTTGGCTTAATTTATCCAAATACCAGATTTAAGACACAAAACAAAATAATCTAGATGGGATCCTATCATATCACGGTATCTACAACACACACTATCCATAGGTGTTTGTTTCTTTAAGCAAACATATTGAATTTAGTTCAACAAAAGACATTGCTTATCATTAGTCAATCTGCGAAAGTTTTTACTAATAACAACTTAGTTCCATTTCATGCCTAAAACCCAAACCTTTTTAGTCTACAAGCAAATTCCCAAGCAACATAAGCACTCTTGCTATAGCTGCTATGTTGAAACCAAAAAAAAAGTTCATACATCTACTCTCAGTTTCCTTCTAAAACATTGAGGAAGTAGGAAAATAGAAGACCCATATGCATGTGTGACATCTCTTTGGTGTTTTGATTACTTATCCCAAAAAAAAAACCCCAATAGACATGTAAGGAAAACAAGATAGAGTTAATGAGTTGCACCCTACTTGCGTAAGAACGATTCTTGAAAGACCGATACTTGATTCTTATAATATTTTTGTCCACCTAATATAAAATTCAGTCTTGGACCATCTACTTGGGTGTAAAGGAATCAGTAATCCCATATGAAAGCGACCCAATGAGAAGCTAGTAATATACAGTAATTGAGCCTTAACTTCCTCTAAAACACCTGCAATTTGTTGTTGAAAAGTGCTTAAGCATATCCATCTTTTTCTCCACAGTGGGCTTATGATCTTTCCATAAGAGTTGAAAATCATCAGAAAATGAGAGCATTGTGAGTTTGAGAAATTTTCAATAAGGATGGGATCTACACAGAGTGTCCAAAGTGACTATGGCCAAGGCCCTAGAGATAAATCCTATCACTAAGACAAATAAAAGAGGAGAAATATGATCATCATGCATAAGCCCCTTAGCTCTATGAAAAGAAACCTGAATTCTTCCATTGATTACCAAGGAAAAATTGGTTACGAAGCAATAAGGCACTTGATCTACTTATAAAATTTGTAAGGAAAGCCAAAAGCCTGCAAAAACTTCTTCATAAACTCCTAAGAAATTATACCATATGCATGTATCAAATGTGTCTTCATGATGCAACTAGAAGAGACATTCTTCCTTCTATACACCCTTATCAAATCTTTTAGTTACATGCCATTATGAGCCATAATTGTACCAGTGATCTTCATTGACAATCTTACGGAGCAAAGGTTTAAGCCTAGACAAAATCATTTTTGAAATGCATCTATATAGTGTACTACAATAAGATAGGCATAAAAGGTGCTGCAATAGAGTGATTCTCAACTTTTGCGACCGAAGTGATAAGAGTCATGTTCCTACTCCTAAACTGATTACCCCACTTCAAAAATCAAGCATAACTTTAGTAATATCCTCTCCAATGATATGGTAACTCTTCTTGAAGACATAACTTTCATACTACAGGTCCAGGGCTCTTATAAGCAAGGATAGATAACAAAGTTGCTTTCTGCTTAGTGGTCAGGACATAACCTATACAAATAACCTTCGAGAGTAATGTATAGGAGACCCAAGAAAATCCTGGTACAACTACACAAAGTGATTGATCACCTCTTGAGAGTCTACAATTAGTGACCCTGAGCATCTATGACAGAAGAAATTGTACTATGATAAATTCTTTGCTTCATATATGTAATAGAAAAAAACTATCATTTTGATTGCTAGTGGCCACAGTTAAATGAAATATCTTCTCAATAATTGTGGCCACGGTGGGGTATAAATTAAGCTAATCAGCTTTAGTTTTCTACATATAAAGCTTTCTGCCCCTTCTGCACATAAAATTCACCTTCCTAATAAGGTCACCACTGAAAGGATTACCTTGCAACAATTTTACTTGTAGTAGCTCCTCTTTAGCTTTAGCCAACTTTACAGGAACCTCACTAAACACATCTCTATTTAGTTCCTGAAGAGGTTCTTAAAGCTTCATCAACTTCACATAAATATGGTATATAACAGCGACAACTATAGACTCATTCCAATCCCTTCTTACAATAACTTCAAAAGTCTCACAAGAGGTATATAGCGTGAGATAATTAAGGGAATGAATCCAACATTTGGAATTTCTTCAACAATGGAACACAATGATCTAGTAGAAATATAACCTAAGAGTCAAGATATGTGGTTTGCCAAATAGAATCTACGAAGACTTTGTCCGTCATTGAAAATATTCTACAACCAACTTCTTCATTATTTGTTCAAGCACATCTATATCCTCACTATCTAATATCTGACAATCTAACAATACATATATAGGATTGGAATTAAGAAATTAGAATGCCACCTATCCTATCATCAACTTTTCTAGAACATGATTGTAGCCCCCTATCCAACACCACTGCCTAGGTGCGTGCACATTAATAGCTCTTTTAGCCTCCCAAAAATTCATCATGTCCTGAAGAGCATTAAAGCAATAATTCATACTGATGCTAAACCATATTATAGAGAACTTGTGGAAAACATCATAATGCTACACTAATTAAGCTGTAGACAAAACAAAGGCAACCTAAAAGTTGGCTAGCCTCCAAGTCAACCAAATCCCCCCCTAAAATGGGCATTATAATTGACAAAGGGCTTCCAACCATGCAAATTAACTTTAATTGTTTTATATTTCATGTACCTAATCTAAGTCTCCACAACGCAAATGAATCTAACCTCACTTCTCTTGCAAAGATCAAGTAAAACCTTTCGCTTATTGGGGATATTAAAATCCTTCATATTCCACATTACCATGTTCTCCATTTTTCAGATGTTGAAGACTAATATCCCCACCATCTTTCTCTACGTGATTCTACAACTCAGAAGGTTGTCATCTACATAACAGCATCCGTATGATTTGGAATCTCTTATAGATTTGAGATCTTAGGATGTCATGCTAATTCAGTTCTAACTCTGATAGATTAACCTTTCACAACTTGCCACTCAATATTTTCTTCTTTCGCTACTAGCTCATCTTGGACTAGTTGAGTACTGCTTGGCTA
>JACYFF010031954.1:89897409-89927570 GCA_017589665.1 Selenicereus undatus
TGACTAGGCTTTTGCTACAAATTACCATCTTGTTTCCTATAAATCTTTATGGAATAACCATAACCTTTGCACTTGCCATATAAAACTTTCTTCTATTCAAAGATAATATATTTCAATCCTTGATGTCATTTCTCATCTGATAAAAAAACAGTTTTAGGCACCCCCTTTATTAGTGACATCAATTAAAACATGAGCAAAACCAACCCTATCTTTCCACATGATGTTCTTAATAGCCATAATGAGTGCACCCAAGTTACTAGCAAGTTCACTCAAAGATGTAACCTCATAATCTTTCAAATCTAGTTATGGAAACTACAGCCACATAGGGGCATTCTCAGCTTTTTGCTTTTGTGCATAATGGGTTCGATGTTTAACAATGAATGACTTTTTGTCAAATTGTTCAAACCCCACTTGCAAGCCTTCGTTAAGAATCTCAACAAGAGTAAAGCGCACCAACCGTATACCATTCTTCAGCGATCATTACAACTCTATCAATAGAATAGTTAGGCCAAGTGTGCCTAACAAATCCATTCAACATAAGGAAAAGGAAGAGAAGATCCCTGTACGTAGTAAATAACATCAAATTCCCAAAATTCATCTATAGATTGAGTATCTTATATACATATATCAGTCTATACAAGCTCATTATGTTGTTGTGGTTTAATATGAGATGGCTTAGGCCCAACATTTCTTACTTTATTAATATCAAAATTATTCCAAATAGATTTTCTCATTACCTTCAACCTCATATGCTAATAAGGTTCGCAATCAAGCAGGAGTCAAGCCGTCATAAATAACTCTACATCTTTATTAGGGCTGGAAAATGTCTCCTCAATAAATTAAACCTTGGTAGAAACTCTAATAAGATATCGAGTCTCACCCCTCCACACCTCAGGATGAGGATCTAGCTAGCTATCAATTGTCTTTTATAAGCAAAAATCCAGAACCCCAAGCTAATGTTCCATTAGTTGATCCACTCCTATTGTTCTTAATCACATCCAATTTCACAAAGTTGGTCTTAGATTGAGTATGATTCCTTTGAATAGGAGCAAGAGCCTTGGAGTTGGAGATCCACTCTACAAGCAAAACAATTTTTTGATCGAAAAGCCTTAAAGGTGATCTATTGATTCGAATCAAGGAAAGCATACATATCGTCTAAGGCCAAGTCCAAGATTGGGCCCTTCCTCTAAACAAGTTCTATCACTAGAATGATAGGGTCATAGGTGAGCTAGGGAATGAGCTACTCTACTCCCTGCAGAGTTTTTTTCCTTCTTTGATTTTGAGTACTGCACTCCAATGTTCATTACTAGCATCTGTCTCAAGATGTTAATCATCTCTTTCATTAGGCAAATTAAGAACATGAAGATTTTTACACATCTTTTTAAAGTTTTGAACAATTTTCGTATCGTTAGTTGTCTATGTCGAACTTACTTCTTTCTTAAGTTTCTGCTACAATGACTTTCTCAATTTAGCTAAATATTTAATGAAATCTGAAGCATATGTAAGACATCCAAGAAACCTTTTTAGCCGTTTCCTATCTTCAATCTTTTCAGAAAAATTCTCTATTTTTTCCAGAATATGCTTTTGTAGGATAGTTTGTCCAACTTTTATCTCTAGGCCTAAGAAATCAATTTCTTATTCAGCATAAATGCACTTATTCTTGCCAAGTATAATATCATAATCAATGCATCTTTGGGCGACAGCTAAGCCATCATCTTTGTGTTGTTGTATGGTTTTGGAAAAGACAAGGGATATCAACAGTGTAAACTAAGCAACAGTGATTAAGGTCTTTAAAGATGTTATCCATTCTTCTTTGGAATATTTGAGGTGCATTTTTAAGACCAAATGACATTACTATCCATTTATAATGTCCTTGTTGGGCTCTAAATGCAGTTAAATGAATGCTTTTCTCATCCATTTTTATCTACCAATATCCACTTTTGCAGTCCATTTTTTAGAACCAAGAGGCCCCTTGAATTCTATTGAAAAGGATAGTTTTGTTAGGAATATAATAACCATCAAAGATAGTATTGTCATTAAGCTTTTTATAATTGATTATCATTCTTACCTTTCCTCTTTCTTCTTTTGCATGATTTCTTACCATGAAAGCAGAAATGGTGTGATGACTCTTGCTATTTCTGATTAATCCTTTATCCAAAAGTTCTTTAATTTGTTTGTCAAATTCCTGGATATCCAAGTGTATATATACCATTTGTTTGACTCAAACAATAGTATTGGGATTTAATAAAGTAATTTTAGTAAATGTTTTATCTTTATCCCAACATTTTAGCGGATTATCAGAGTAGACTTGTTTACATAATTTTTCTTGTTGTTCGACAATATGCTTTTTAATAGATAATTCAAGTAATGAGATGGTTAGTGCTATCTCACATTGTGCTGGCATTACCTTCTCACCACACTGGTAGCATGTAAATTTAATTTTTTGATGAGTGTAAGCTTTACTTAATTTTTCAATAGAAATTGGGTGACCATTAATTGTGAATATTATTTGGTTTATGGTTTGTGTGCATGGAGAATATAATATTTGAAAATTGTTTCCAATAATTATATCATGAGGGGGTTGATCAGTAGCCCATAGAACTAGTATAATGCATTGAACTCCTCTTAATTCTATTGATAACCCTTCTATGGGTTCATTGTGACTCATAATACTATTATCAGCTATCCTCACTTATAAAGGATTTTTAGCTATTTTCCACATAAACTCTGGGAATAATGATCCTTTTCCAAAGCATATAGAACAACCACTATCTATGTAGGTACACAACTTATATTTATTATATCCCTCTAAGCATACGTTATTGGGATATATATGCTATTAGGATTTGTGTTAGTGACTTCATAGCATATTTTCATAGTCATATTTTTGACTAATTCATCCTCATAAATTGGCTTACTAACAGTTCTTGTTTTGTATCCAATGACCTTTCTATATAGACTCATACTTCGGTCTACACTGGGTCTTCCATATTCAAAACTTATTCTATTCTTTCCACTAGTCATACTAATTGTATTATCTTCTTTAGGCTCTTTATTAGTTGATGAAGATCCTTCTCCCCATTCTGATCTTGTACTCATGCTTTTGAACAATTGGGATTTTATGGTTATTTTACCATTCTCATCAATTTTTATCACATTTTTCTTGTTGATTTTTGTTGGATTGGCAATGATAGATGTTATGATGTATATGGTTTTGATGATGACATATCCAAGTGTTGTTGTTCCAAGCAGGTTAAACTTACTGTTCTCAATGCCTTAAAATTTGTTTGGTTAACAATGTTCTAGAACAGGCCTTAAGAACAGGGACTGAAGATAAGTTGGCTAGCGAAACTTTCCTGAACTTCAGAAACAGCCGTAAGAACAGTTCTGCAGAGTGTTTGGAGCAGCTGTGGTTGATTCGACAAGAGTCTTTGGTTTGCTATGGTTTTCATTTTATTAGATTCTTGTTAAGATGCCAATTAAAAAGTCTTTATTAAACATTCACTTTGAAATGGTTTTTTTTTCTCTTTGAAAGAATTTCCAGAACAGTCCTGAAAACAAGGCGACCAGGGTGTTTCCAGACTAAAACTGCGAAAAATGATTTCACTCGATTTTTTCTTTGATTTTTGGGCTAACATCTCTGAACCTTTTGGATAGGTTTTCTGCTAAGTAATAAAGTTCAAAAAGGCTATTTTTGTCGTTGAAAACTTGGAGATGAATTTTAGCCTATTTTTAGCCTTGCCTTATCCTCTAATAACCTCTTCTCTATTTTTTAGCAAATGGCTAGATTTTTGGAGAAACTCATGGGCTGAACTTCTTAAAGTTTGTGGCTAATATTTAGCCATTTAACTTAAGGGAATTACATTCACGTTTTTTCCTCTTTTTATGGGATAAGTATTTTTTCAAATTTGCCCAACTATTTCTATTTGAAAGGCAAGTTTCCACTTCTATTGGGCATCAGTTTTTGAAGAGAAAAACATTCAGTATTCAAGTGCTTTAATTTTCAAGAGAAAAACCGAGTTAAGAGAGTGATATTTTGAGCTTTAAAGATTGGCATACTAGGACTTCATTTGTACCCTATATTAGCTTAGTTGAGAAGTATTGTAATAGGGTGTTCTCTTTGTAATATCTCTTTTATAAAAGTGAGGTGAGTGTGTCCTAAGTCAAGTGGACTTTTGGACGTGGGGTAACCAGTCTTAGGGAAGACGGTTACGTAGGTTGCAATTAGTAGCAAGGTGTGTTACTGTTGTAACGTATTAAGCCCGTTTAGTGAAGTGGTTAAAATCCTACACAAGGTAGGTCGTGGTTTTTTCACCTCAGTTGGGCTAGAGGTGTTTTCCACGTAAAAATCCTATGTCCATTATTTTCGCATCCAATTTCGTTGGATTTTCACTTCTGCTCAACTCAGGAACAGTCTGTGCAAACAGGGTCTAAGACTGTTTGCCAGAAAAGTGTGAAAATCTGACACCACAATTCACCCCCCCTCTTGTGGCTGTGTACTCTCAAAACTAATAATAGATATCCATGATCGATCAATTTTTATCTCTTCTGGATTTGATTTAATCCTTTGAATCTTTTACATAGGGGTAGGACTTTTAAATTTTTCTACCTCTATCATTTTGACCTTAGTCTTTGGATCTATAGTATTATCTAATTTATAGATAATTTTCCAAAATATCCTTAATGGATATCCTCCTGTTTTCATATCCATCCCAACTGTTTTTATTTTAAGGGATAGGAAGTTTTTAGCAAATTCATCTTTTAGACTCATATAATATCCAGGTCGACAATTGAATTCTATTGATCCATTGCATAAATTGGTCTTAATCTCCGTGATGATTTGATTATTAAATTTGGTATGCCTAATATCACATAGCAAAGTATAAAGATCAATATCTTTGCCATAATATTGTAATGGAGTAATTTGAACTTGGACACTTCTAACACGGATATATCGATACTTTCTATCTTTGTTATGCTTAAGGATGTTTTCCCAGTTAATGAGATGAACTTTCCCCACGTCATACTTACAATCTTTGATTTGTAGATCTCCTTCCATCATCTCGCAAACATACTCGCTCTTTAATTGAAAGATGAATTTTTTATAGATCATGTCCTTTTGGATTATAGGAAGGACCCAATCTCCTTTGACTTCCTCGTTATCATTATCTACAACAAACTCTTCTCCTTGAAGATCTCTAAGACTAATTGAGTTACTTTCCATCTTATGACTTGTTTCTTCATAATCACTTTCTTCATATCCATTGTCCAAGATAATTTCAACAATCTCTTTATTGTTATTTATAGCTAGGTCTAGTACCGCATCTTCACTAAGCTCAAAATAATCTAGGCTTCCCAAGGTTTCAATAAGTTTATTATTCTTCCCATTTTTGCATTCATTAGCATAATGTCCTACTTCTCTTCATGCCTAGCATTTGCAGTTGTTTTTCCCTATAGTATAATAAGCAACTTTCCTAAAAAATCTACGTTTTTTAGGACTTGGTTTCTTATAATATCTTCTTCTATATTTCTCTCCCCTTTGCTTGTTAAAACTCTTTTTTTTATAGAATTTTCTTTCTCTTCTCCTTTTAGGGTCTTTTCCCCATTGATGAGGTGAATTCCAACAAGTTAGGAATTGTTTCTTAATTTTCATCTACTTTTGGAGATCAAGACATTGATCATTGACCCATTTTCGCAAATAAGAGATTCTTGAACCAAGGGTCTCAATGACATCTGCTCTTTCAAACCATGTAATATATTTTTCATTAATTATAGAATTTATAGGGTATGGCAATTTGTCATAGGGCATTTCAAGATTAGTTTCATTATATCCAATTTTGTAATAATATTGACTGACTTTACCAATATAATTTTCTAGATATCTCATATCCCATAATTCTATGTTGTTAATCTTTCTCCGCCATTCTCTTACTTTTTCTTTAGAATCAAGTTTAGCCCCGATGAATTCAGTTTCAATTTTCTTGCATAAATTTTTGAACATAGCAGTCGGTGTTTCTATCACTCTTAATGTATTTTTACCTTCTTCACTTAATGAATCATACCAGTCAGCTACAGTGCTAGAAAAACTATGTTCGATGTAGTTTAAGAAATTTGTAGCAATCCATGTAGTGTTTAGGTTTAAGACGCTATTCATGCCTCTTTTCCAATGTTCAAATATTTTTTCTCTATTACGAGTTCCAGCTGTGTTTAAGATGCATCCCGTCTGCCCAATTGGAGTAAGGTTGACTTCTTCAAAGGTTGTAATTTTCTTTGCGATGAACCCAAACGAAAAATTAGTTGTACGTCCTACTGGAATGTACCTAAGTCTTATAAAATTAGTATTTCTTCTAGATGGTTCAATAAATTCTTCAGGTTTAGGAACAACATTGTTAACCAAATTGGTCTCTATTTCACCTAAATTGAGTTCTTCTTCGATTTCATTAATCTCATATTCAATAGCCATTTTACCATTTTTTTAATCCAATTTTCTTCGGACTTCTTATAATGGTATTACATTGAGATCTTCTAGTTTAATAAGGTTCATCTGCTGATATATTGATTCTTCTAATTGGACATTATTAGTTTCTTAATTATCAGCAAATAACATGCCATGTTTATCATTAATTGCACTCATAATCTTGTTTAATTCTTCTGAATTTTGTTCTTTTTCGAACATTTTCTGTAGCTCTTCAAGGGTACATTGTTTATACTGCATCTTCTTTTTCTGCCTTTTTAGTCGATTTTTCACCTGATTTTCTCCAACTTCTTTTGGATTTTTATATCTTGCAAAGGAAATTGATTTTTATTTTTTGGATTTTGGAAGGATATTTATGCTAAAATGGAGTACTAATACTGGAAGTAGATTTTATGTTATGCCTAACTTCATTAATAAGATAAAGATGGACCACAGTTAATTGATTTTTAAGCTCTTTAACTTCGATCTTAATTTTAGCTCATTCTACTTTTAATTCTAAAATTATATCAGTGATACACATTAATTGAGGTGCTACTGGAGAAATACCTTCCGGTGAGTGAACAATGTGTGAATAATTAGGACCGTGGCTAGCAGCCGATGATTCAAACATTAATCATAGTTAATTAGCTTAATCAGTCTTTAATTAGCTTAATTATCTTAATTACTTTTGGTAACGTGGCTCTGATACCAATTGAAAGAGGGCCTTGAGTACTACTTGTAAGAAAAATTACATATACACAACTTTAGATTTTCGAAAGTAAGTTTTTAAGGATTGAGAGTAAATTGTAAATTTAAAAACCTTAGGGGTCTTTTTGCAATTTAAAATACTACTTTTGGTAAGTTTGGTTACAGAAATTATTTGCACGAAAGTTGGATGGACCAGCAAATTGTTTTTAAAGTTATAGGCCCTGAAAATTATTTACGCTAAATTTTGGGGGTTGAAATAAAATTTATCTGCTTTTAGGCTTATGTGGTTAAGCAAAACAAAGGGGGCCTCAATCATGTTAACATATTGCACATGCCAAATGTGATCTCGAAAAGAAACATGCCAAGTTGTAAAAATGCATTCATGGATGAGTCACACAAGAAAGGAAATATGAGACTATATGTAGTGAATAGTCATTAGGCTTAACGTCTCACAAGGCATTCTACCACAACCAATGTAACTCACTCAAAAATGCCACCTATCAAGGTCAATCAAGTTGAACTACATGAATCTCAAGGGTGAGTGGCGCATGACATAGGGCAAAGCAATTTAAGATGGTGATGTCAACACAATTTCACAAAATTTACACCAATACAAGCCACTCCTCAACACATAATCAATTCAATCAATCAATCAGTATCCCTTGCATAATCATCATAGAAGGAGTTTTCGTAAACTCTTATTTCAAAGTTTTTCAATTTTTCAATTTTTTCAAAAGCAATAAATTCAACTAGGAAAGCAATAAAATACATAGAGGATACTGCAGAGAAGGGTAAGGAGAATCGTAAGGATACACTTAGAAAGCTTAAGAATGCCCAATTCGATCATTTCTCCTCTTACATCTAGCCTATATGCTCTAAACTACATGCTCAACTAAATAGAAAATGTAGAAATAACCAAATAAAATTCTATTTATATGATGCAAGCGCAACAGATGATTCAAATCCCGCCCTATAGTCCATAATTTCACTCAAATGAGCTATAAGCTCACTCCCCCATGCGTAAAACTTTCATTGTCCTCAATGTAAGGACAAGCAAAGGAACAAGGGGGTCAAAGCCTATAGGGCGAAGGGGAGAGTGGCGGGGGTGGGGGGGAACGACACCACATTTTTTTTTTTTGAAATGAGAAAACAATTAAACACTTAGGTTACTTCCTAAGAAATACTTGTTTAAGGTCCCTAACTCAACCATTACCTTAAACGATGGAGGAAGGTGAGGACGAAGGAGGTGGGAGAACTGAAGTGGTGGACGGTGATGCATGCAGCATCTCCCTAGGATGGAAAGTAGTACCTCTGGAATAGGTCAAGAGCAGCGGAGGCAAGTCATAGGGTGTAGAATACCTTGGGTTAGGTACCTTATCTCCTTTAAACACCCTTATCCCAAAGACGGCTTTAGAAACCAGAGGAGGGACAGGAACTATAGGAACTGGAGGTGCTGGAGGTAGAAGGGTGGTGGGCAGTGGAAAGTGGAAGTCTATCTGTTCCGAAGTCACAAAGGGCCCTCTTGATCTCCAGATCCCCTATAGAGCAAGTAATGGAAAACTACGTAGATCCTACATCTTCGATGGTGACTTGCTTTGAAGAACCGCGCTGCACACCTCTCCCATAAAGCCTATTGAAGCCTCTTCAAGCATGATTTTCTTATAAAGGAGCTCTCCTAAAAATTTTAAGTGGGAGGCTGCTTCCTTAAAAGCCTCCAAGAAAGGGACATTAACATATACCCTTTTCAGTAGATCTAGGAGCCTAACAAACTGGGGCTTAAGCATGAATCTTGCCACCCTCTAAGGATATGGAATAGGTGGATGGTAGTGATGAACGATAAATTCACCCATTTTCTGTGCCTCTTTTACCCACTTTTAGCTTATTTAATAACTTAAATCTTATGATTTTTACTTGTTTTATTTATGTTTTGCAGGAAATAACTCCAAATCTAGCAAACGTCGCAAAAAGGGATGAAGACGGGACGAAACGAAGAAAAACAGCGAAAACCGACGAAAATCGGCAAAATCGGACAAACGGGGGTGGCGACACCGTGCCACCAGTGAAGTGGCACGTTCAGGCCGTGCCACATGGCACGACCGTGCCTTCCCCCCAGTTCGCCGTTCGCTCGGGTTTTTCTATTTAACCCTTCTTCGGGCGTTTTTGCGGGGGTCGTTCGGGGTTCGCTTAGGTCTTCTCCCTGGCGATTTCTAGGGTAATTTAGTTTAGGTTTTAGCTAATAAAACCTCAATAGGAGGATTAGTTTAGGATTGAAGATTGTAATTTTGGATTCAACCTGTGGATTTCAAGTTCCTTCTATCAATTCAAGACTAAGTTTTCTTTCTCTTTCTCTCTCTCTTTATTTCACGCTTTTGTTCTTGTTTTGATTTTTGTTAGTTTAATTCTTGAATTCGATTTGTTTAGTTTAGATGTTTAGTTTTCTTTGTTGATTCATGCTATTTAGTTGTTTAGAATTGTTTTATTACATTCTCTTTGTTTTGTTCTTCAAGTTTATGTTATTGTTTGTTAGTTTAGATTTTGTTGTGTTTGTGATGTTTAGTTGGTAGATTGTGTTGACTTGGATTGTGAATAGCCTCTTGATGGCTAATTAGTCTTGTATTTGGCCTAACCAAATCCAATCTATGCCTAGAACTTAGAGTTTTCCTTCACGCCGCCAAGTGTTCGATGAAATGCTTGAGAGAGCTTTCATCCGCATTTTTGGGCGATTGACTTATGCTGAGAGGTGATGTCAATTAGCTAGTGTGGGAGAGGGAATAGCTGAGTTCGGGACATGAAAATAGTATCTGAATCGAGCTAGGTCCGGGGTTGCTAGTTTTGTGGTCTAATTCGACTAACTCCACGAAAGTAGGTGGTTACGTGAATTAGACTAGCTCATGACCCTTGAGAGAGGGCTTGGGTGGTCTTTGAAGGTGCAACCGATTATCTCTTGTTCTCAGTATGGTTTGGGTAGGTTAGGACTCGTCTTGATTAACTGGTTCATCACTTGGTGAAATCATAAACCCAAGTCCCTTTTTGTTTATTTGTTTTAGTAGTTTAGTCCTTCTTCCTTCACTCTCACTCTAGCCTAGATTGAGACACTTTAGTTAGCCTTGGTAGTTGGAAACACAACTCCCTGCGGACGACACCCCAAGTACTCAACGATACACCTTGCACTTGGGGTTTATAAATATTAAAACTGTGTGGTTTTTCCCTAACATAGGGGCGGAGTGGAGGTGATTGAGTGCCCTTGTCCTCTCAAATTTGATTCCCTCCTTTTTCCCCTCCTTTTTTCATCTCATCAATTTCTGCAGACACAGGAACTAAACTGATCTCCTGAACCACCATCATAGGGCTCTCCACCAACCCCTCGCCTCCTATAAAAATGGCATTGATGTGACCCCTGAGGTTGGTCTCGGGTTGGCCTGGTAGCTGCCCTTAGGAGGGGCCAGACTGCTGACTTGTTGAGCGATTTGAGCAATTTGGTTGTCCACCACCCTCTGATGGGAGGCCATAGCATCGAACTTGGAGGTCAACTGATTCATTGACTCACCAAGAGCTTCATTAGTTTTGGTTTGAGTATGAATAAAATACTCCATAGGACTCTGCAAATTAGATTTTGGCTATGGTGGTTGAGGGAGTAGGTTATACGGAGCTCTATACTAGAACCCAGCTGGCTGTATAGTATTATGAGGTTAAGGATTAGGGTTCCGGTAAGGAGTGTTGGGGTAGCTCTTCCATCCAGAAGTGTGACCATTAGGGTAGGAATTGTTATGTGGTGGTGATGGATTGAAAGCATGCATGACATTCGCGTGCTCAATGGAAGAAAGGCCATTATAGCACTTAACAAATGTGTGCTCTTGTACACCACGAGTCTCACATACGGAATATACCCTCACTAATAAGCCTGAAGAACTACCTGGAGCAGGAGAGGTGCCAACTCTATCAAATCTCTGTGCTAGTAACATCCACCCTGCTGGCTAGTAATGTCACAACGTCGACCTCATACTTGCCAGTGCTTCTCTTCGGGGTAGCCCTTTCACTAGACCAATGATAATTGTTGAAAGTCATCTCTTCCAACAGAGCCTTTGCCACTTCGATAGACCTTCCCATGAGAGTGCCTCCCACTGCAGCATCTATAGAGATTCTCACTGACTATTCTAACCCATTATAGAATGTCTGGACTAGAAGCCAGTCAGGAACACCATAATGAGGGCACTGTTGCTACAAGTATTTGAATCTCTCCCAGGCTTCATACTAGGTCTCCCATCCCGTTGAGCAAAAGAGGTGATATATGTCCTCAGCTTCGTAGTCTTGCCCGGTGGGAAATATTTGCTGAGGAAGGCTTTGGAGAGAACTTCCCATGTGGTGAAGGAGTTGGACGCCTCATTCCGTAACAAGTCATTAGCTCTATCACTCAAGGAAAGTGGGAAGAGTCTTAGCCGGATTGCATCGGTAGAAACCCTATTCATCGTAATTGTGTTGCACTTTGAAAGGAAGTTGCGAAGGAACATATTGGGGTTCTCTGAAGGGTGCCCGTGAATTGGTCCCTCTCCACAAAGGTGACTAGCACTGGATTAAGCTCGAAATTGTGTGCCTCTATAGCAGGCCTCATGATGGAAAAGTCAACCCCAATAGCTTTGGGCATGCCACAATCATGGAGCACCATGTATTCTTCTCCGCCTACAATCTCTACCGCTCTCTTCTTCTTCATTACTTGTCCGCCTCGCTTGCGTGCTATTGCTTCAATTTCAAGGTCAAAGGGGACAAGGTTTTTTTTGCCCTGACTTCTACTGTGCATACAAAGCAAACACTATACCAAGCGTAATGCCAAGCAAGAGTAGAGAAGACCTAAAAAACTGCGAAAGGAAAAATAAAAACCTAATATAAAGTTCCTTAATAGGTTCTTGATATCGAAAGGAACAAGTTCCCCGGTAACGGCGCCAAAAATTTATTACAGTTAAATTACCGCAAGCGCACGGCGTAACTATAGTTAGCAACTGGCGAGTACGGGTCGATCCCACAATAAAGGCGCTTTCAATTACTAGAACTAATCTGAACACTCAATCAGACAAAACAGTTCGCTTCATCGTGCCCAACTTTTCCACAATGTCTACAACTAATTATTTCACCCAACATAGCCCGTGGTCGAGTTATGTAAGACATGGCGAAGGCTTCTCAAATTTGGACTCTTGATCAATCATCATGTGTTTGTTTTTCTCCTCCTACTGAACCATGTCGTAGATTTTATCTAACGAAAGTAGAGGGTCTAGCGCAAGAATTTGGCTGCACACCATCGAGTAAGCATCATCATCTAGGCCCATCAAAAACTGATGAATCATGTCCTCCTGCATGAACATGACCATCTTGGCCACGACTTCACATGTACATGCTGGAATTTTAATGTAATTATCAAGCTCATTCCATAGCCCCATGAGCTTTGAAAAGAAATCAATGCCATCTTGTTTGTTTTGCTTACAAGATGCAATTTCTGCATTCAATCTATGAATCCTGGGTATATTGGTACGTCATACCTTCTTTTGATATTATCCCACAATTCGTCGGCCATGTCAATGCAGGCCACACGTTCGTGAAGCTTTGGATCAATGACATTCATAATCCATGACACTATCATCGAGTTCACCATCTCCCAAGCCTTTGCTTCTTCCATAGCCACTCCATCCTTGGCCTTTGGTTTTGATCCATCAATGAATCCTAACTTGTTTTTGAAATTGTTATGACTGCCTTTTCCCATTGATCGTAATTTTTCCCATCAAATTTGGTCCTTATGATAGCCCCAGGAGAACATGAGGGATGAAGGAAGTATGACGATTGATTTGTTATGATGGAAGTTTAATCTTTAGTATCTTTGGTCGTGATGAGAATGAAAGGAAAAATTTTCTTTTAGGTTTGAAATAGTTACTGCTATGATACCATTATAAAAACACAAAGTGGATTTGAGGCAAGAAGAGAATTTTCCTTCATCTATCTCTCATGGTCGTTCGGCCTTGCGTTCTAATACATAATACAAGCAAGCTGGCAATTATCAAACCCTAACCCTAGTTTAGCTGCCAAGAAAACTGAGAATCATACACAAAATATGGAGCAAAATATTTTGCAAAATATTTACAATATTTATTTTCTTAATACAGTAAGCTGTTGCTAGTTGGCGCTTCTCAATTTTATAATCCAACCAATAAGAATAGTGTTTGTAATTGGAGTAGTATGATCTTTAACTCAAAAAAAAAAAAAAGGTGGACTAGAGTATCACATCATTTGTTTGATTCGGACATAGATACAAAGAATCGATCACTTTCCAACAAAGATGTTAACAAAAACCAAACGATCAAATTGTCGCAACCTATCATTAATTAGCCAGTAATCTAGTCTAATAGTACATTTTGTCATAGCATATTGTTCCAGAACTAGCCAGTTATTCAAAGGCCTAATAAAAGTAGGCCTACTTGCCAATAAAATAATGCTCGTACTGTTTATTGTCTCTTATTGCTCTTGATCTTTATTAATCTTTACCATTTTATAGAAACTACTTTAACCAACTAATCAAGTGGAAAATATTAAAGTTACAAAAATTAATATCAAAAATACAAAGAATGCTAAGCGCCAAAAACTCATATATTAAATTATTTTAATCAATCTGTGTTTATGGTCATAGGAGTTGTTGCCACTAGAAAATCAACCATTGAATTATCTAATTGTTACTTGTAAGTGTCATAAGCCATGACGTCAGCTCCTGGCGGGCGGGGCCCGGCCAAAAAAAGGTTTGGACTATTGGTTTCTGTTCCATCATCTTTTACGCAGACACGTGTTTTAAAACATTGCTTATGTCAACATTACTCATGAATATTTTCAGCTAAAAGACAGGCGCGTAGAGAGGCCATGCAAGAAAACGTAGCACGTATGTAAGATCCTAACAATTTTAGATCCTTACCATTAAGGACCATATCTATTATCTAGAAGCTAATAAAAACTCTTTTTTTTTCTATTTTTTTTCAAGGGGTGCGAGTATAACCTAATACAAGTATGAAGTACTAGCAATTTTAAAATTCTATAAATACAGCTAAACTGTGTTAAAGAAAAGAAAATTTTGGACAAACGGCTATCTAAATTTGTTCGGAAAGAAATTGGACAACGTCTATTTTAACTTACAATGTAAATGTATTTTATAAAAAGAGACCCCATAAGCATGTAACATAAGAAGGATTTTTTTAAAATTGTTTAACACAAGTTTTTTCACAAGATTACACTAGTCAAGAGATGACATTCTAAAACATATGCATGTGAAAGATGTCCTAGAAGACGGACAATATTGTCTTTGTTTGTCTTTTGAAAGAATCAAATATGCACACCTTTTTTGTTTTTAGGGGGAAGGGGTTATATGGTTCGAAAAGTTACCCTCAATTCATGTGCTGATTCATGAACTCCCATTAATTGGAGGAGCAAATAATCCCCAAACGATTATAATTAATATTGGTTAAAAAGAGGCGTAAAGTTGCGTTAATCTTGCATTTTATGCTGTCATGGTTAATATTTGTTTAAATAATTTTTAAAATAAAATATAAGTCTAAATAGTTTGCTTGGAATGGGACGATCATTTTATAACAAGTAAGATAATTAATAGTGAAAAAGTTATTGGGGCATAAAAGAATTAACAAATACAAAGGTTAATCTTGTTGAATTATCAATGAAGCCATCTTATTCAAATAATGTCCTGCAATAACTTTTTCTTGTATCTTTGCAATATACTAATTTTAAATTAAGGGTGTGTTTGGCAGGGGTGAAAATTATTTTTCTAAAAAATAATTTTTCTCATTTTACGATATTTGGTAAAACAAGAAGGGTAAATTTGTTTTCAGGAGAAAATAATTTTCCTTATAATGAAGGAAAATATTTTCACTTTGAATGAAGCGTACGTTGATTTTACGTTTCTTTGGCACTCACACAATTTCACATTCTTTTTATCTTCCATGTCTATTTTTGCAACATATGGTTCGAAAATTAAGGTAGTGACATATAGTTCAAAGATTAAGGCAGCATATTAAAGATTAGTGGAATTGTATCATCCCAATGTCGATACCGATACCGATGTCGGTAAATCTAACAATCATGATTTCATCGAAATTCAAGCGCTCTACAATTTATCGTCAGGGTTAAGAAGATAAAGAAACTCACTAGGTTTTTCCTCTTCATTGTTTGGATTCCTACTCGAATGTGGAAAATCGATAAGCGTTGCTACTTGCTAGCATCAAATTGTTGATAGTAAGTAAGATAAAAAAAATTTGACAAATGTAAAATTGTTATAAGTTTGATTCTGGACAACACCACTATTGTAATATAATTCCCCAAAGAGCAAAATATAAATTCCTATTTTTTTAAATATCTTATTTTTATTTTTCACTAATGTGCATCTTTTTAGCTTTTTTGTTCAGTTTTTGCTAATCAATCTCATTTTTTTAGAAACTTTATTTTCTCCTTTATCAGACAATTGAAAATATGAGCCGAAAGTCATTTTACATGAAAAATCATTTTACATGAAAAATCATTTTCTAGGAAAATAGTTTTCAACCCTAACAAACACACCTTAAGAGTCTGTTCTTCTCGTGAGTAAATTGGAATGGATAAAAAGATGAAATGGATTGAAGTAGGTTGAAGTGGGTTGAATTTTTTTATATGATAAATTAAACTTGATTAAAATAGTAAAAATTAATTAAAATTAATTAAAATTAATTAAAATAAATTAAAATTAATATTTTTAAATTGACCCATAAAAAGAAGTTGTAAGGATCATTGAATTTTGCATTGAAATATGACACTTTCGATGCCGACATCAAAGGAGGAAAAAAGAGAAGAAAAATACCTATTGAATTCCACCACCTGTCAATCTCACAATAACTTATTAATAATAACAAACATAACAACAGTACAACCAATAGTATGATGTACATGCAGACTAGGGCCAAAGTTTCCAATAATGACGATAACTATTTAGTAATTGAATTAAGTGACACCAAAACAAATTTGGTGAATATTTTGAGTTATTGGAGATTTAATAATTGATCTAAGTAACACCAATATAAATTTGGTGGACATTTTGAGTTATTGGAGATTCAAAATAAGGGTGTTAAAAGGACTTTTAGTTTTTTTGACTTTTTGTTACCATCAACGAAATAATTAATTAAGATGGGTGTTTATTTTTAATAATTTCAATGACAATTGACATTTAAATAAAATACAAACATGTTTCCTATCAAAGGTATGCATCTTTAAGGTATGTATCTTCTATCGCTATCCGTTAAATCTAACTAGTTAAGACCGTCTTACAAAAAATATTTCATGAGGTGCATATTTTTATAATGACTTCTGACAATAATTCGGTTGACTAATAATGCATTTAGAGGTCATTGTAAGAAAAGTCACTGCTATGTGTACTATTAGTCACCTGAATTAAAAAGTCACTTCAAAACACTTAGTCATCAAGAAACCGCAAAAGAGTCGACTTTAAAAAATTTTTTCTCAATATAACTCTTATATGAAACAGTCTCACATGAGAATTTTGCATTATTTATGAGCTTTAGCACACCCACTGCGTTCACACTTATTTATATACACCTGTAACACCTCCTTCATCCTCCAAACATCAAAACTGCTGCAGCTAGCCAACCAACTACCTCCGCCATCAACCATGGCTGACTACGCGACCGCACCCCTCTACATGGCAGCCATAACATTCCCGGGTCGGGGCCACGTAAACCCACTTCTAAACCTATGCAAAATCATGGCCCAAAAGAAGCCCGACATCCACATAGCATTCATAGTAACCGAAGAGTGGCTCGACTTATTACATGGCTCCTCCTCCAACGAGGCGCTGGCTCCTACCATAAGATTCGCCACCATTCCCAATGTACTTCCGTCGGAAAAAGGGCGGGGAGCTGATATGGATGGCTTCATCGACGCCGTGTTGACGAAGATGGCTCAGCCGGTCGAGCAACTCTTAGACCAGTTTGACCCTCCGGTCCAGCTTATAATCGCCGATACTTTTCTGTCTTGGGCCGTGGAAGTCGGGAATCGGAGGAATGTTCCAGTAGCTTCGTTTTGGCCGGCGTCGGCTTCCATGCTTTCCATGTTCGTTCATTATGATCTCATTGTCGACAACTTAGCTCAGCTCCCAATAGGTAACATCAGTTTAAGCTTTTAGTTAAACTTTAAATTAATGGGTTTCAAAGTGATTAATGATAAATTTAGAAAAAAGGGGGAAAAAAACTTTGTGCACTGACTTTAACCGATGTAACAAAATCATGCCATATATAACTAAGTAAGTTACAAAGATTAAATTTGAATCAAAATTTCTAATAATATTTTTGAAGATTTTATTAATTAACTTAATGAAAATATATGACAACTATGGTGTTTGAAGTGACATAAGTTAGTAGAGGCTCGTTAGAAGATACCAATTATCAATAAATCCTATCCTCTTTTTGTTTTGTTTTGTTTTTTTTTGTGTGTGGGAAAGAATTATGTCTTTGGACAACGAACAGCGGGATCACCGCGCATTGTCGTGCATTATATTGTTCGAGACAATCCGTTTGACTGTTGGGCAAAATTTTTGGTCCAGCCATGAATTTTTTTAATATTTTTTTTAAAACTAAGATAAGATAGGAAATAAGAGTTTAAGTTACAAAGCCTAAATCATATATCCGAGAGTTTAAGCTGGGTCATTTAAAACCTTTATCATATATATTACTGTGGCACCACGTGTACGTGAGTCATGACACCTCATTATTAAAATGAAACGGTTGTTTTTTTTTCCTTACATGAAAGAAGGTTGCTATACGTACATATTATTTTGTGGGTACTAATAACACTGCGTGTACATGATGTGATATTCAGATGTAATTAATGAACATGCCCTTTTTCTTAGTTTTTACAGTGTATTTCAAATGATAAGTAACAATATGCTCGGGTACGCTTATTTAGAAGTTTAGAATTCATTGATTTGTTGGTTATACATAACCTCCCTATTGAAAACATAAATGTCGTATTTTGAATAAAACTCCCCATGTCAGTTTTTTTTCTTTTTTGATATGCTACTTTTTTTCCCCTTAAAAAAGTCGTGAACTGTAAGTTTTTAAATTTGGTTTTATGTTTTTGTTAAATTGTTTCTAACACATTTTTTTGAAATTGATAGATATCTTAAACATTGTAAAACAAAAATAATGAAAACATCGTAGTGTTTGGAAAGTCGGACTATAAATACTTGGCTGTACTGATATGATATGGAATTTTATTTTATTTTTGTTTTGAAATTTATGAAGTCATTAACTTGTTAGTTTTTTTTTTTTTTGAATTAGATGATAGAACCAGTAATACCCCAAGTAGCGTACATTGAACAAATTTCTCCCCTCCATTCAAATTGAAATCACACTAGACCAAAAAGCCCTTCTTAGGGCCTGTTTTTTTAATAGATAAATTAAGGTAGGTAAAAAAATAAAATAAATTAAAGTAGGTTAAAGTAAGTCGAAATAAGTTGAAGTAAGTTGAATTTTTTTATATTATAAATTAACTTGGTTAAAATAATAAAAATAAATTATAATAAATTAAAATAGATTAAAATTAATATTTTAGAATTAACACATGAAATAAACAGGACCTTAATATGCTGAAAAAGTCCAAAAGGCCCAATTTTAGTGTTGATAGGACAGTGCTTTCATGGGATTGGGGAGCCCACAACTGCCATTATGCTCTCATCAATCAAATTTCACAGTAAATTTTTAAGAGTGTGAATTGCCAGAAATGCTCTTATCCCAAATACCCAGAAGGTTGGTGAACAGCTATTGATTTTTTAGTAAGATTTTAATTTGGATAACAACCTCAATATATGCAATATCAATATAAAAACTAATGTTTTGTGCGTACATGCAATTTACCATAAAAAAAAAACCCTAAACTAGTATTTTTGATTTGATTCATTAGTATTTGGTAATTATTTCAACCAAAAGTTTGAATTGATGGCTCAGATGTTGATTAATTGAGAATTTCATACATACTTTTACATGGCCGTCATGTTCACATACTGTTTTGCTTGAATAATAGATATCGTAAAAAAAATTCTATTTTTTCTTCCACGATAATTTATATAGGAGTTGATGAAGTTTAAATTTGAGACGTCTCACTCAATAAGTTTTGATACTATATGTATCTAATTAAGAACCATCTCAACTATAAATTAAGTAATAGGTGGAGCTTTAGTACAATAATCCGTAACATCTGCACTGAATATATGTATATTTTTTTGACAGGAATTGATCATAAGCAATGCTTAGAAAACATTCCAGGAATTTCTTCCATAAGCATTGCTGATCTCCCTGATGGTTTCTCCATAGAATGCAAGTCCAAAATGAGCAACATATTGCATATGATATCCATGCTCAAGAACACTAGGTGCCTTCTATTTCGAACCATTGAAGAGCTTGAAGAACACACCATTAGTGCTCTTATGGCCAAACTATCCATCCCCATGTACACGATCGGCCCGTGCATACCCTCCCTTACTCTTGACAACAAACCAACCAACCAACCGTCTTACATTGCATGGCTAAACTCTCAGCCTCAAAAATCTGTCCTGTACGTATCCTTAGGGAGTGTCATATCGATTTCTAGCCATCAGATGGATGAGCTGGCAGCAGGCTTGCGCAATAGTGGGGTCCGGTTTTTGTTGGTGTCTCGTGGGGAGGCCTTAAAATTTGAAGGTGGGTGCGGAGAGATGGGCATGGTGGTGCCCTGGTGCGACCAATCCAAGGTCTTGGCTCATGGTTCGGTAGGAGGGTTTTTGACTCATTGTGGGTGGAACTCGGTCATTGAAAGTATTTTCACAGGTGTTCCCATGATTACTTTTCCATTATTAATTGACCAAAAGCCGAATAGTAAGCTAATAGTGGAGGATTGGGGGGTTGGATGGCGAGGAAAGAGCAAGGCTGAGGTATTTCTGAGAGGTTCAGTGGTTGGGAGATATCGGATTGCACAGCTTGTGAAGATGTTTATGGATTTGGAGAGCGAAGAAAGAAAGAATTTGGAGGGGAGGTGTACTGAGGTTAGAGATATGGTACAAGGTGCAATTGGAAAAGGTGGATCAGCCCAAGTAGGCTTTGATGCATTTTTGGCCAATATTTCAAATATATAATGTTAGCGAGTTACAAATAATACTTTGGTGAGATCTTTTAGACTAGGAAGTTCTTCCTGACTGACTTTCTCGTGTTGTGTCAAATAAAAATCTTTCTATTTATCAAATTTTGATGCCCTACCTATTGTTACAAAAGTGAAGGTTGCGACCAATAGCAATATACAAACTTATCTGATTTGGCAACGAAAGTCAAAGTCATAACATGATATATCACTGGCCTAAAACCGAATTTGCTCCCCTAACTATACAACAAAGACTTGTAAGCAGTCGATCTCCAGGGTACTTGGCTAGTTGTCCAAACGGTGTATTGGAATGAACAACGATGATGATCATTGATCAATTATCCAGAATGATGACTTAAGGAGAAGGTTTAGGTGGAGTGTGTTTTTATGTATGTCTGAAACTATTGCAAGAGGCTGCATTTATATTGAGAAGAGGGTAGCAAAACTGGTAAGAATAATAAAGGCTGATTTGGTAGAGAAAAATCAGCACTAATTATGCTAATTAGGTGGAGGAAGATCAACATAACTATGTTAAGAATAAATACAATAATCAAAACAAAATCAATGAAGATTACCCACCAAAATTAATTGTACTAATTTCTCCCTCTTCTTTTTAACCAAACTCCAACATTCTCTGACATGATTCAACGTAGGCGAAAATGGAAAAGCAATAACTTATAGGTAACAGAAGGAAAAATGTATAGATACCAATGTCTTTGGACTTGAATTAGTACATTGTGTTTACAAATTTATCTTACATCCATTAAGGTGGTAACATCCTACATCCGAATGGTGTTAGTAAAGATCAAACTGTGCACTCATTTTTCCTTAAAGTCAAGGATCCTCGCTTAATGTTGACGCATTGAACACCTTACTTTAGTACCTGGATTCTTATGAATGCTCTAGGGAGTCTTCAGCCCAAAAACTCTCATAGGAGGCGCGCATCAACCCCCACATTCACATATGTGAGTTCCATCAAGTCTTACTATCATGTACCACCATTAAGGCCAAGGACTCATTAAGAGCTAGAGGTTCATCTTAAACACAATTGACAATATATAAAAATAGTCCAATTAATGGTCACAACAGGAGAGGTCTTAAAATGCAATCTCCAATTAATGGTCCCTTTTAAATATTTCAAAAGTCTAATTATGACATTCCAATGATCATCAATGGGGTTGTTTGTATATCTATTCAGTTTACTCACTGCATAGGCTATATCAGGAGGAGTATAGTTCATTAAGAACATCACACTACCAATTATCTTGACATACTCACTTTGTGATGCACTATCATTTTTATTCTTTTCGAAGTGAAAAATAAGAAAATAAGGAGGTCCTTACCATAGTGCAGTCAAATTTGTCCAAACGTTTTGAGTATCTTTTCAATATAGTGAGATTGATTGAGACTTAAAGCCTCTTTGGTCCTAAATATTTTAATGCCAAGAATAATATTTTCCTATCCTAGTCTTTCATATCAAAACATGTACTAGAAGAAAGGACTTAGTAGCATTAACAACATCCAAGTTTGTATCCAAGATAAGCATATCATCTACATATAAACAAATGAGTACCTAACCATACTTATCAGCTTTTGAATATATGCATGCATCAGAATCATTGACACAAAAGCCAATAGATGTAAGAGTAGAGTCAAATTTTCATACCATTGCTTTGAAGCTTGCTCTAGTCCATGTAAAAGATGTGACAAATTTGCATACCATATGCTCTTGTCCTAAAACCATAAAGCCCTCTGGTTGCTTCTTGTATATCTCTTCCACAAGATCATTATTTAAGAACGTTGTTTTGACATTAATTTGGTGCACAACAAGATTATGAATGGATGCGTTAGGTATTAATGCACGAATGATAGCAACCTTAGTTACAGGGGAGTAGGTATCAAAGTAGTCTATACCAGTAGATATCGAAGTAGTCTATACCGTTTTTTGGGTTAAACCCTTGAACCACAAGTCTAGCTTTGAACTCATCAATGGTTCCATAAGTTCTCAGTTTTGTATTGAATACTCATTTACTCCCAAGTGCTTTGGAACTCCTATGAGGGCTAGTCAAAATCCAAGTACTATTGGCTATAGGAGACTCTAGTTCACTATTAATGAACTCTTTCTAGACATTAGAATTTTAAAATATTTTCACAAAACTCTTTTCGTGGGTCTCTTGGAATCAGCCTTTCTACGGGTAAAAATACCGGTAGAAGTAAGGTTGCCTATAACTGGATCTCCCCAAACCCCGCGAAAGTGGAACCCATATTGGGAGTTGTTGTTGTTGTTGTTGTTTCTAGAAATTAGAATGTATGGACTTCATAGCTTCATTATAAATGTTTTGGTCCTCTTCTATGAGATACACATTCATAATTTGCCCATTTAGTATGTCTGTCTCTACCAAAAAGGCAGTGATAACATCAAGTCCAAAGCTAGTCTCAATTCTAGCCCTTTTACTCCTTCTAAGTTCTTAATCCAAATTATTAGATGAAGCGATATCAGCATGTGATGCAGATGTAGTAGGTAAATATTTGTCCACATAAGTTTTTATAGGAAATATATGCTCAAAAAATTCTATATCTCTAGACTCTCTAATAGCACCAAAATCGAAACCATATTTTAGAATAAATCTATAAGCAACACTGTTATGAGCATGACCAATAAAAACAATCAACAGTTTTAGGACCAATTTTACTTGTTTGAAAATCTGCAAGTTCTACCTTGGCCAAGCACCAATCTCTAGCGGCTCTAGCATAGTTCAGGTTAAGAGCAACCCCCCCCCCTAAACAACTCAAAGGGGGTTTGGTCTAGCCTTTTGTGTGGAGCTCTATTTAACACATAGCATGCATATACGATAGATCCCCCCCAATCTTAGTAGGGGCCCCTAAACTGACAAGCATAGCATTCCTCTTGTCTTTAAGGGTCCTATTCTTTCTTTCAGCTATACCATTTTGTTGTGGAGTATAAAGGGCAGTTAATTCATGAATAATCTCTTGCTCTTCACAATATTTCTTAATGTAGGTGGTGTCATACTTTCCTCCTATGTTAGACCTAACTTTATTGATTTTTCAGTCCAATTGATTTTTTACTTCAACTTTGTAAATTAAGAATTTATCTAGGGCCTCATCTTTACTACTTAGGTCCTGTTCTTTTCGTTGGGAAATTCATCCACCCCACACCCACCCACTTCTTCCCCCCTTTTCCCACTCATTCTCACACTTAAAAAAACTACCACTCCTTCCTACATTCACCCGTTTTTTCCCACACCTACATAAAACAACTATTTCTCATATTTGGAAAATTTTTATAATTTACGTAATTGTGTGTACGAATAATCTGATAGCAATTATGAGCAGTTTTAATTTTTCGGATGTTATGGAGCAGTTTTATTTTTTTTCTTTTTCATTAATTTTTTAATTTTTTAATTCTATTTTTTGATTTCTATTTTTTTGATTTTTTTATTTTTTAATTCTATTTTTTAATTTTTAATTTTTAAATTTTTTTAATTTTTTAATTTTTAAATTTTTAAATTTTTAATTTTTTGTATTTATTTTTAATTTTTTAATTTTTAATTTTTTTAATTTTTATTTTTTAATTTTTTAATTTTTAATTTTTAATTTTTAATTTTTTAATTTTTTTTGTATTTATTTTTATTTTTTTAAAAAGAAATTTTAAATTTTAAATTTTTTTTTGTATTTTGTATTTTTTGTATTTTTTTCATTCCAGAAAAACAACCAACGAAAAATTCCAAAAAAATAAAAAATAAAAAAATTTATACAAAAAATAAAAAATAAGAAAATTAAAAAATTAAAAAATTAAAACTAAAAAAATTAAAAAAATTTAAGAAAATTAAAATTAAAAATAAAAATTAAAAAATAGAAAAAATTAAAAAATTAAAATTAAAAAATTAAAATTAAAAAATTAAAAATAAAAAATTAACAAAATTAAAAAATTAAAAACTAAAAATTAAAAAATTAAAAAAATTAAAAATTAAAAATTAAAAATTAAAAATTAAAAATTAAAAATTAAAAATACAAATACAAAAACACATAAATAAAAAATAAAAAAAATAAAAAAGAACAAAATAGAATAAACAAAAGAAATAAAAATTTGATCATCATTAATTACTATCACAATAAAATTATTACATTATAAAACAAGAAAATATTAATAACTAATATTTCAACGGCATTCAACTATATTCAACTTTCACCCACACTCACCCACTTTTTCCCACACTTAAAAAAAAAAAAAACCACACTCACCCACTCCTTCCCCCCTTTCCCACAATCACCCATCCCACACCCCTCATTTCCCACTGAAAAGAACAGGGCCTTAGAAGATATACTTTATTGAACCTAGCGCAATCATCGACATAAGTAATATAATGCTTTATCCCGCCTTTGCTCACGGTGTTTTTGAAGTCACCTAGATCATTATGAATAAGTTCTAGTAAATTAGAGATCCGATTTACATTTTTATTAAAGGGTTTTGTGGGATGTTTAGCCTCTATACATATTTCACATTTATTTAAACCATAGTTGTTGAATGCAAGAATAAAATTTAATTGTTTACCCCCATTTTATAGATGCAATATTCACATACCTTAATCTAGCATGCCATAAAGTGATAGACTCTGTAATATAAGCAACAAAAGAATTCAACTTGTTCTCAGCAACAAGATCAAGAACAAAAGACCTCCATTACAAAATTCCTTTCCCACATATTCACCACCTATGGTGAGTATGACTTTTCCAGGATCAAATTTTGGAATAAGGAGAAGACATTTGCAAAAATTACTCTGTTAAATCCCAACATTATTATTTGAGTCAAACAAATGGTGTATACACACCAGGATATCCAGGAATTTGATAAACAAATTAAAGTAACTTTTGAATAAAGAATTAGTTAGGAATAACAAGAGTCCTTACATCAGTCCTGCTTTCATGCTAAGAAAACATGCTGAAGAAAAAATAGAAAAAGCAAGAATGGTAATCAATTACAAAAAGCTTAATAATAATACTGTCTTTGATTGTTATTACATTCCTAACAAACACAACTCTTTTCAATAGAATTCAAGGCGCCTCTTGGTTCACAGAAATGGACTGCAAAAGCAGTTATTGGCAGATAAAAATGCATGAGAAAAGTATTGCCTTAAGTGTATTTAGTACCCCACAAGGACATTATGAATGGATAGTAATGCCATTTGGTTTTAAAAATACACATCAGATATTCCAAAGAAGAATGGATAATATCTTTAAAGACCTTCATCATTATTGTTTAGTTTACATCGATGATATCCTTGTCTTTTCTAAGATCATATAACAGCACAAAGATGATGTCTTAGCTATCACCCAAATGTGCATTGTTCATGGTATTATACTTGGAAAAAAACAAGTGCATGTATGTAGAACAAGAAATTAAGTTCTTAGGCCTAGAGATACAAGTTAGACAAATCATCCTACAAAAAACATATTCAGAAAAAAATAGAAAATTTTCCTGGAAAGATTGAAGATAGGAAACAGCTTGAAATCTTTTTTAGATGCCTTACCTATGCTTTATATTTCATTAAAAATTTAGCTAAATTGAGAAAGCTACTGCAGCAGAAACTCAAAAAAGAGGTAAGTTGAACGTGGACCACTAATGATACAAAGAGTGTTCAAAATTTCAAAAATATGTGTAAAAATCTTCTTATTCTTAATTTTCCTAATGAAGGAGACGATTTAATGCTTGAGACAGATGTCAGCAATGAACATTGGAGCACAGTACTCAAAATCAAAGAAGGAAAAATTTTGTTGTAAATATTGTGATGGAAGTTTTAATAAGGCAGAATGCAACTATCCCACGATGGAAAAAGAAATCCTTGAAGCTATAAGGGGAATTGAAAAGTTCTTAATCTTTTCAGCCCCAAAACCTTTTCTTATTTGAACTGATTGCAAAGGAATAATTGGTTTTATGAAAAAGAATTTATCAAATATGAAAGCGCAAATGCGACTTCTGCGTTGGTAATTATGGCTTAACCAGTTCTCCTTCTCTATTAAACATATACAGGGAATGAAGAACTCTCTGGCAGATAGCTTAATGCGACAATTCACTAATGGTGATCATCAGCGCAAAACTCATGCCAGAAAAAGAGGAAATCCATAATGAAATGTGATTATTACTAGAACGGGTTTCTCATTCTAGTAAAGTCCTTGTTGATAATTTAGAATTTCATACAAAAAGGATATCACACTTTGGTCTACTATCTTTTGCCTACCTAATAGCACGAAGTTTTCCCTTTTAGAGTTACAAGTTAATTACCTTAGATGTCCTTATGATGTCTAAGAAAAAATAAGTTCCTATGTTTAAGAAAAATAGTTCAATGAGTGTTATGTAGCCTGCATTGACTATTATCATTATTATTCCTATGACATCTGGGAGTCTTAGAGTACAACAATCTACTTTCCTAATAAGTCTGAAGTTGGTGGAGTTAGTTTCCCAGCAAATTCAATATCTCCAAATGGCCCCGTCATTAAAGCATGGGAATGCGGGATGGTACTTTACTTTATGAAAATCCCATATCTAAAGTACCTATTTTTCTCAAAATTAACTAAGTTCCAACAATGCATGTTCAGAAGGATCTATTGGATTTTTACATCTCCTGATGGTCCAACAAAAATCCCGAATAATAGATGCCTATATCAAGAGGTACATTGTGCATTAATCAAGTATGAAAATAGAAAAATCAAACCACCCCATCATCTTGTTCAGATTGTTGATTACGACGATCCCTATGATCAACGACACTAATGGTTTCCAGATCGACGAGAAATAGTCACTGATCCTACTTTAGCAAGTGTCATTGTTTTTTACAACATTTATTATCAAAGTTGGGCATTAACTGAACAAGGAAAAACGTTAATGCATTGCGGAAACACTACTTTTGCTTATGACAATGAGTTCAAAGAATACATGAAGGTGGAAGGAGCAATCTCAGAAGACATTTTTGATTATTTCTTTGATGTTGAGCTGAAAAATTCTTATCAGAAAAAGGAAATAAATATCTTCTTGAATTATTTGAGAAATGGGATCAAGAGCATCTTCAATTAGATGAAAATTCTGATGATTATCCAGATAATGATATTCTGGAAGATATAATTGGAGATGAAGGCATGCAGAATCTCGATAATGATGACTAGTCTTGTCATCATTAAAAGCTTTGAAAAGTGGTTGCTCCATTATTACACTATTTTGACAAGTGTTAAGTCTGCAAACTGTAGCCATGTGAAAAATCAGTGTATACTGTAGCCAACAACGCATCCTATGTACCCCCATCCCCTCTATAAAAGGAGAGGTCGAGTGCTGAGAAGGGACACGGTCATTTGAGCATTCTTGAGCAAAAGAGAAGTAGGGATTCTCCATTTCTCTATGAGCAACCATCTCTAATGATCTTAACTTAAGTCCCTCTTTAAGCTTTCTAGTGTAATATTTCTACTTTCAAACTTTCAATAAAAGAAGTTTTCTCAGTAGAGAACGTTACTCAATTGAACCTTATGTCTTAAATATTATAATTTTCTGATTAAAGTCTTACTATCCTTTAAAAATATATAAAACTTGATTAGTGACTACGGTCCAATGTAGGAAACGAAATGGATCATGTTGTGCCTAATCTAAGAAAGGTGGGGTTGAGATTAGCAATGTCTGTAAACTAGAAGCTAGAGGAACGTCGGAGTCCAGTGCTGACTAAGTTTAGGTAATAGTCGAAACTCTCTAATTAAGCTTTAATTATTTTGCTAAGTATGGTGGGTCGTTAATCACAAAAAATATAATATTTATGATATAAGTAGTAGATTGTGATAAACATTACTAGTAAAGTCATTATAACAAGTCCAAACAAAAATATAAGCTTAGTTTTATTAAAAAGTCCCAAAAACTTGAGTATTTACACTTTAAACCTCTTTTTGAGTAAAAATAGCAATGTCAGAAAGTTTAGGGAGTAAGCTGCAAAGAAAAACTTCGACCAGTAACTATTTCTTAAAATATCAACCCTGTTAATAGTTTACCCAAAATAGTAGGTACTTAGGAATACATTCTAAAAAAGTTGACCCATAAAAATTATTTTCATAGAATCATGGTACCCCAGAGTCGCAAATTGTTGGGATTAAAAAATATACTTTGTAGGGATTTTATTGTAAGCATATGTAAGTTTTTTTTCCCTTTATTTGTTGTTAAGAAAATATGATCTAGAAAGTCTATTAGTCCTAAGTTCAGCAGATTGAAAGCAAAAACGATCTTAAAAATTAAAACTGGAAGTTTTGGAGCTAAATTCTTTTTATTTTAATTTTTTTTATTAATTCTTGCAATGTTTGCAAAGAAAAATTAATAAAAAATACTGCTAACCCATTGGATCTGGTCCGACCTTGAGACCTTAGAGTTAGGATTTAATATTTTCAAACCCAAACCTGAAGTGAACCGTCTCTCGTTTAACCAACCTCCTAAATTGACAGGTTTATTTATAAGCGATAAAGTGGGTTATTAAGACAACAAGCATTTTCCCTTTTCAAACCCGATTAAGAATAATGTGTTGTAAAGGGTGTAGTATTTGCCTTCGAAATTAGGTCGTTGACGAGTATGCTATCTAATGATTTAACTCGTAACATTGGGTCGGGGAATTGAAGAAATCTAAAATATGTAAATATGTTAAAAATGTAATCATTAATGTGCGAATAAAATCTATATAATCATATATAAAATTAAGTGAATTCACAAATATTTGCCAAGTGTCATAACATTATTGATTAGAATATTAATTATTATTTTAATTAATTTTGTTTGTTTTAAACATGTATATATACAATTCTTTTTTATTTATTATATAATCTGTAAGACGTTCATCTTCTCCTTAATCAATTACTTATAAAAATTATTGATAAACACTTACTTGCAAACATAGAACATGCGTATCTTTAAAAAATAGATACAAAAATTCTTTAACTATAAAATAAATCTAAACAATGAAAAAAAATTATTGCTTAAATATTTATAATTCTAAATATTAACATATTGGTTTACTCAACCCTTGCATAGCGAGAGGAATAGTTATAGTGGATAGCTAATGTACATTAATATGATATGGTGCAATTAAGTGGAAAGTATTACCATGAAAATAGGGGGCTTTGAAGATAAAAATTAAAATAAACAATTTACAATGAGTTGGTCTAAAATTTTATCAATGCAAATATAACTCCTCATGATAAAAAATATTGGATACAGATTGAATATGCCTTAGAAAGAAATTTTTTAGCTCAGTTGCTCCAATCACGCAAAACGCATTGCGTGGCCACCAAAATTAAATCTTTGGTCTTCTAATAAAAGATAAAGTTTAAGCCTGCAAAATTAGAAGCTTTCGACATGGCCTTTTTGAACAGTTGCTATTCCATGAAAGTACGTAGACTAACCCTATAAAAATCAAATAGAGTGAAAACGAAGTAGAGAAAATATCGCCCCCAAAAAGAAAATAATGAGTTCTAGGTGGGCTGTTAGAAAGGTGTATTAAGATAGTCGCCATATTTTGTTTTTTATTTTGCTTGTTTGTAGTTGCTAATGATGTAACAAAGTTTCACGAAAGATATACGTAAAGATATGCCCCCGAAGACCCAAAGTCTAACTTTTATATACATAAATACATACATACATACATACTGTAGGAAAAGTTAAGGACTTACCTTATTGCGGAAGCGTTTCCCGAATCTTGCCTGTAGAATGCTACCCATGAACACGGTGGCTACTAGAGTCACCAGTGAGATTCACACCCCAAAACCCGAGCCT
>JACYFF010031954.1:89931203-89956711 GCA_017589665.1 Selenicereus undatus
TAATTTGAATTATATGAACATGAACCACATTTTTAAAAAAATTGTCAGATCGAAATAATAAAAAAAGTCCAAAACCGAGACACACTCGGTGCCTTTTAACCCTCAGTTGTCTCTCTCTCTTTTAACCCTTGCCTCTCTCTCTCCTCTTTACCCCTCGACTCTTTCTTCTGCTTTTGAGCTCTCTTCCTCTCTTCCATAACCATCAATCCTCAGTTCTCTCTCTCTTCAGCCCTCCAAGGGCTTGTTCGATCTTGGCACAAAGTCGAGACCACCACTTACCGTCTCCTACTCTCGATGGTCCTTCGGCAGCCACGATCGTCAGCGTCCCTCTCGACGACTACTTGAACCACCACCATGGAAACCCAGATGATGGTACACCCCCTAGCCACCTCCTTGAACTAAATCCCTGGTTCAACGACAAACCAAAACGGCCAACAAAATGCACCAGCGTGTAGATCGACCGCCTAGCTTTTGACTGGCGCCACCCACTCGCTGAACGCGCCACCACCGTGACGGCGCGTGACATACACGCGCAGCCGTGATGGTTTGTTTGACTTGGTTTTGGCCGGGATTTGCAGATCGGGGTTCGGTTTAGGGTTAGGGAGGAAGAAAACGATCGAAAAGCATTTTCGTGGCGGCGCGTGACTCACACGCGCCACCCCTCCCCTGCGGTGCTGATGGGTGCAGGTAAGTTTCGTCCTACCTATCTTGTTTTGATTTTTAATCTATGTTTATGAGAGAGAACCGTGAGGTCTGGGTTTGGATCTTGGGAGGCTGGGCCGAGGCAACGGGTTGAATATATTTGGGGTTGGGATCTCGGTTATTTCTTTAAGTAAATGAAAGCAATATTTTTATTCATCATGCATAAATCTGGAAACATGACTTTGGCATGATACTGATGTATTCGATTTCCATGAGCATATAAAAACATTCAGTTCATATATACTTGGGCATGTATATTTTTAGAACAGGAATCTATTAAGATCTCGCATAACCAAACTATGTCCCTCGCAATTCGCACAGAATTTTTAAAAAAAAAAATTGCCGAGACATATCAGATTATCATTTTTGGTATTTTCGCACCTGAGCATGAACATATCAAAAAATTTAACATTTCACATAAACACATAGTTTTGCATTCTTGTATATAATTCAGAATCATGCTATTCATGCTTCATAAGAATGTATCAGTTCGGGGCTAGTATCATGCAAGCGAGGCTCTGATACCACTGTAGGAAAAGCTAAGGACTTACCTTATTGCGGAAGCGTTTCCCGAATCTTGCCTGTAGAATGCTACCCACGAACACGGTGGCTATTAGAGTCACCAGTGAGATTCACACCCCAAAACCCGAGCCTTGTAGATGGCTAGGCTAAGTATGAAGGGCATGACAGAGAGGGTTTGGAATAAGGAATGTTGGTTACTAAAACTGTCTCTCATTCCTTATTTTGTTTATCCCCTTGTATAATAGCACACAGCTTGTAAGTGAAATAGGGAATTAACGTGGCTGATTAATACTAAATTAATCGCTTTGTAAATGCTGTATTAATGGGGAATAATGATGCCATAATGTGACCGTTACTTTGGTCAACACATACATACATACATACATACATACATACATACATACATACATACATACATATATATGTGTGTGTGTGTGTGTGTGTGTGTGTGTGTGTGTGTGTGTGTGTGTAAAAGAGAGAGGGAGGCCACTCAGTGCATGAGGTGAAAAATGCTACATGGATGATGAAACTCCTACAAATGGAGAGGCTTTCTTATAATTTTTAATTCTCACAAGAATGGTGATAAAAAAATAAATAATCCCAAACGTACTCAATAGATTGCTGAATTTGAATACTAATCGAATCAGGTTAATTACTATTCAGCTAAATTAAATTAATAAAGCATTTACTTACGTCAATGTTAGTTCAAGTCAAGTCGATTAGGGATCCTGTTGGAGTATAAAAGTGGTTATTGTCCCACACTGATAAAAATACAAAGAATATGAAAGTGAGTATTGTCCTATATTGATAAAATTAAAGTGTTTGAGCATGTATATGAGCTTGTGAGTTACTCCACTCATCGCCAATTGGTTTTGGGTTGAAACCTCATTTAAGCTTATATGCATGACTCTTTATTGAAGGTTCAATTAGTATAGAAATTTAACATGATATCAGAGTAAGGTTACTCGATCTTGATTTGCCACCGTCCCCATTTGATTAAAATTGTGTGCACGTGTTACGCCTTGGTAATAGCCTACACATAAGATGGCGCGTTGGAGCATGAAAGTGGGTATTGTTCCACATTGATAAAAATACAAAGAATATGAAAGTGGGTTTTGTCTCACATTGATAAAATTAAAGGGTTTGAGCATATATATGAGTTTGTGAGTTACTCCGCCTATTGCCAATTAGTTTTGAATTAGAGTCTCATTTGAACTTATATGCATGACTGTTTATTGAAGGCCCAATTAGCATAGAAATTTAACAGGTCCACAATTTGCATTTTCTACTAGCATATCACATGTACATCCACCTAGCTTCTAATGCTCCCCGTCTCCTAATTCATGTGTTCATTCACGTATAATACTAACGTTGACCCTCTTCTATTTAAGCATCACAACCATCATAGCCAACTACACCTCTAGCTCCCAACCATGGCTGAGCCAACCGTGCCTTTTTACATGTAGGGATGGCAATAAAATCCGTACCCGTTTAAAATATGAAAAACTCGCCCCGTTTATAACCCAAATAGGTGACAAAAATGGATTTTAAATGGGTATAAGGCAGGTTTGAGAAAAATGGATACGGGTACGGGTATGGGTACTGGTACGGGCTTCACCCGCCCCGTACCCGAACCCGCCCCGTACCTGTTTTGTTTTTATCAATTTAAAAAAACCCAATCTAGCTTAATTAATCAAGCATGGCAGCCCAAATATCTAGCCCAAATGTTCTTGTCATCCTGTGCGACAGTGCAAGTTAGCATTTTAGGGTTTTTATCTCACATTCTCACTCGATGCCCATATTGCTGGCTAGTTGCCTTGCCCTGTTGCCCACGCTCACGCGTCAATCTCTCTCTACTCTTCTTTGTTCTCCAAACTAGAATATCCATTGCAACACTATCTTCTCCAATCTCCAGTTCTCCAGGTCGCAACTCAAAGGCAGCCACTTAGCTTATTTTCTATTGTCTTCTCTCTGTGTGTCAGTGACTCAGCGCCAGTAGCAGTGAGCCAACAACACTCGCGGCTCAACAATTGGCACCGTGAAGAGGCAACGCTCGGCTGCCCGAGGCCCGACACCATTGTCAATTTCTCATTCGCCTCTTCTCATCTTTGCTGGCAGCAGTGAGTATACTTTAAATATTTACATGAATATGCTTGCTTCTGCTTGGATTTTGAGATGAATTTGTTTTGTTATTTAAATATTTATTTTTGTGAATATATTTTAGTTGTCTAAGTTAGATCTATCATCTTGACTACAAATTTTTGAACTAGAGTGTATATATATGTATTTTTGGTGAATATTTCGGGTAGAACTGAGAATTTAGAGAGCATCGTTGGTTAATTTGAGATGAATTTGCTTTGCTACTGGAATTTTTACTTTTGTAAATATATTTAGTTATCTAAGTTAGATTTGTAATCTTGTCTACTATTTGTGAATTAGTGTATATATATGTTTTTGTTTGGTGAATATTATAGTCAAAAGTTCGAACATAGAGGTCATGGCTTGTTCTTTTGAGATGAATTTTTTCTATCACTCTTGCAGTTGTAAATTGTAATGGAGAGTTGAGCTCAATCTGAAACCATAGGCTCTCTGGCCTCTCCCAATCCTGCCTCAGGTCTTAGCCTTTCTCCACCACCACACTTTGCACAACATCCTCCATGTCCCCAATCCCATTCACCCACATTTGTAGAGATAGAACCCCGACGAAGTTGGTGAAGTTGATCCTTCTTCTACTGCTGAAAATAAAGGTAAAAAAAGAACTTCTTGGGTTTGGCAAGAATTTGAACTTGAAGAAAAAAATGGTGAAAGAAAGGCTGTTTGCACACACTGTAAGCAGAAACTGTCAGCTAAAGCCTCAAATGGAACTAATCATCTAAGTGATCATCTTCTTAAATTTTGTTTAAAGAGGCATTTGTGGGCTAGTGGGGAATAGACACTTAGACTTAGGACTAAAAGTAATGGGGAGAAGAAGTTAGAAAACCATGCCTTTAACCAAGAAAATTCAAGGCAAGAGTTAGCTCAAATGATTGTGATGCATGAAAATCCCTTCTCTATGGTTGATCACCTTGGCTTTAGGCGATTTGTGAGTGGCTTGAATCCTGATTTTCGCATGATATCTTGAAACACATTGAGAAGTGATATTTTCACTATGTTTGATAATGAAAACTCAAGTTTGAGAAAGCTGTTAGAGGTTAATCAAGGCAGGATTGCAGTGACCACTGATATGTGGACTGCTTCTAATAAGAAGAAGGGTTATATGGCCATGACTACTCACTTTGTGGATGATGAATGGATTCTTTGTAACTAAACTTTGAGGTAAAATTGTGTTTTGATCTTGTTTATTTTAATTGATTCCACATATAAGTTATGTTTCTCTTTGTCTATTTCAGCATGTTCTTAATAGTGTTTTAATAATGTTATATAGGTTCCCCTATGTGCCACATCCATATACAAGTGATGCACTTGCGAATGTTCTTATAGACCAATGCTTATTTCAATATAATTTGGAAACCAAAATTTCTTCTATTGTTATGGATAATTGTACAACAAATGATTTGATGATGGGTATGTTGCTTGGCAAGTTTGATTCTAGCTCTCTCATTCTTGATGGTAAATTTTTACATATGCAGTGTAGTGCTCACATTCTAATTTTGATTGTGAAAGATGGGTTGGATGTGATTGGAAAGGGAATAGAGAGGATTTGTGAATGTGTTGCATTTAGGTGGCAAATCCAAAGAGATTTGAGAAATTTGAGGATTCGGCTCGATATTTGAAAATTAGTTCCACTAAAAAAATTCATCTTGATTGTAAGACTACATGATTGGCAATTTGCTGAGCATGTTTGTGAGAAGTTGAATATATTCTATGATGTTACATTGTTGTTTTCTGGGAGACATTTTCCTACAACCAACTTGGTGTTTAGGCTTATTTGTGAAATTAAGTTGAACTTGCAAAGTTGGTTGTTCTCTGATGTTGAAATTATTCGTGACATGGCATTTAAAATGATTGAGAAATTTGATAAATATTGGAGTAAAATGAATAGATTGTTGGCTATTGCTTCGATTCTTGATCCTAGGAACAAGATGGATTGTGTGGATTTTTATTTCAATGAGATTTGCAAGGATGGGGCTAGTAGAGAAATTGAAAGGATGTCATCTCTGTTATATGGTCTCTTGATGGAGTATATAGATAGAAAATCTAATGTTCCCGAGGTTGAAAATGTCACTTTTGGAACTCCCACTAGCGATCCTTCCTTGTCTCAAAAGTGGCCTTTTGAAGAAGATTGCCACGATAAATTTGCCGCGCATAAGAAAAGAAAAAAAAGGAAGGTAAAAAACTTGAGATCGGAGCTAGATCACTATTTGGAAGAAGATGTTATGCTTGATATTGCCCACTTTGATATATTGGATTTTTGGAAAAAAGATTTCAAATATCCAACTTTGAGGATGATTGCTAGAGATATACTAGCTATTCCGGTTTCTACTGTGACTTCTGAAAGTGCATTTAGGCCCTGTTTTCGTTGGGAAATGAGGGGTGTTGAGAGGGTGAGTGTGGGAAAGGGGGAGAAGGAGTGACTGAGTGTGGTATTTTTTTTTTTAAGTGTGGGAAGGAGTTGGTGAGTATGGGTAAAAGTTGAATGTAGTTGAATGAAGTTGAAGTATTGGTTATTAATATTTTTTGTTTTATAATGTAATAATTTAATTGTGATAGTAATTAATGATGATGAAATTTTTTTATTTTTGTTTATTCTTTTTTCTTCTTTTTTATTTCGTTTATTTTTTATTTTTGTATTTTTATCATTTTATTATTTTATTATTTTATTTTTTATTTTTTATTTCTTTATTTTTTTTATTTTTTATTTTTCATTTTTCATTTTTCATTTATTTTTATTTTTCTTTTTATTACTTTTATTTTTATTATTTTTATTTTTTAAAATTTTTTGAATTTTTTATTTTTACTTTTCTTAAATTTTTAAAAAAAATTTAGATTTATTTTTTTATTTTTTGTATTTATTTTCTATTTTCTTGTTTTTTATTTTTTTGCATTTATTTTTTATTTTGTATTTATTTTTTATTTTTCTTAGATTTTTAAATTTTTTTTAGTTTTAATTTTTAAATTTTTTTGTATTTATTTTCTATTTTCTTATTTTTAAATTTTTTGTATTTATTTTTTTATTTTTTATTTTTTTAGAATTTTTCGTTGGTTGTTTTTCTAGAATAAAAAATTAAAAATAAAAAAATAAATACAACAAAGTAAAAAATAAAAAATAAAAATAAAAACAAAAAAATTAAAAATTTTAAAAATAAGAAATTTAAAAAATACAAAAAATTAAAAAATAAAGAAATTAAAAAATGAAAAATGAAAAATGAAAAATAGAAATAAAAATATTAAAAATTCAAAAATAAAAAATAATGAAAAATTAAAAAAATAATGAAAAACAAAAAAAGTAAAACTGTTCCATAACATCCAAAAAATTAAAACTGCTCATAATTGCTTCAAATTATTCGTACACACAATTACGTAAATTATAAAAATTTTCAAAATATGAGAAATGGTTGTTTTATGTAGGTGTGAGAATTAGTGGGTGAGTATAGGAAGGAGTTGTATTTTCTTTTAAGTGTGAGAAGGAGTGGGATGAGGGAGGAAGGAGTGGGTGAATGTGGGTTGGGTTGATTAAACTACGAAAAGAACAGGGCCTTGGTATGGGGGGGGTCAGGTTTTTGGTCCACATTGCTCAAGGTTGCATGCGAAAACCGTGGAAGCATTAATGTGCTTGCAAAACTGGATGATTGGAGGGATGAAAGGTAATATGTATTTCTTTGCTAGCTTCATATGTTTAATTTGCATATTCCTATTTTCAACTTGTAATGATTTTCCTTGAGTAACATTTTTTCTACTTTTGGTAGTCACTAAGTTGGAGAGTGCTCATGCTATTGCTACTATCTTTGATGATTCCGACTTGGAGGGAGGAGCAACAAGTGAAATTATTGATCTTGTAAAAAATTCATTTTATAATTCAAACTTTTTGAGTTTGATATTTAATTATATTATGAGGTTATAATCTTTCATTCATTTTTTTTATAAGATTCGGAGTGTGATTTTGGATTCGGAGCACGTTGAGAATTTGATGAAGTTGGCGTCAAGTAATCAATGTAATGTTCTTGTAACTTGTCTTGGAGTTTCACACTTCCATTTTGAATAGTTGTTCCAAAAGTTGTTGGGAGCTGTTGGCACTTTGGTGATAAGTGTCAAACTTTGTTGTACTGCTTGTTAATTGTGAATATGTGATTTAGTTGAGGACCTATGGTGACTTAGTGAGTTATTGTGAATAGGTTGTAGTTTTGTAGACTTGTCGCTTGTATTTGAACAAATTTGCATGTCTTACTGGTGGATGGGTAATTTATGCTCCTTATATGGCTTGTTGCTACTTGTTATGACCAAACATTATGGCGGGGAATGCTTAGTAGGCGTTCAACAAAAACGTGTTCATGACTTGTTGAATTTACTAATATTGAATTCAAATATGGGTATTAATTTTTATTTCATATATAAACCCAAATAAAACCCGCAAACTCGCAAAAATCTGGTGGGTAAGGATATGGGTGTAATTTTTCAATACCCGATGGGTATGGGTACGGGTATGAGTACTATTTTCGAAAATGCGTATGGGTAAGGGTACGGCTCAACACACCCCGTATCCACCCCATTGCCATTCCTATCCACATGGTAGCAATACCATCCCTGGGTTTGGGGCCACGTCGACCAACTTCTAAATCTTTGCAAAACCATAGCTCAAAAGAAGCCTAGTTCATAGGAGTTGAGGAGTGGTTTGGCTTATTAGTCTAATGGCGGATCTAGACATATAAAATAGGAGCGTCCATTTATTAAACTACCCATTTTAGTAGGGTCTATATCTATCAATCTAACTCCTTCAATTCAAAATATATAATATTAATTTTTTTGTTGTGCTAGAGGTATGGACATGCCACCCTAATAATAGTCCCAACTATGCTTACTACCCAGCTCAAGTGCTTCCCACGAGCCCCGAGCTCCTGATAAACAATTTTCCATAATTCAATCGAGCAACTCCTTGGCCGGTTTGACCCTCCAGTTCAAATTATAATGACCAAACCGTGGAGATTGGGAACCAGAGGAATGTTCTAGTAGCTTCATTTTGGACCATGTCGGCTTCCACCCATGTTCTTTCACTATGATTGATCTCATTGCGGACAACTTGGCTAGGCTCCTATCCCCAACAAGTACGTAATAACGGTTTAAATTTTTGGTTGACATAATAAAGTCCAATAAACTACATACAGGTACCCTTAGTTTACTGTAAACTATTTTAAGGACCCTTGACTTTTAAAACTAAATATAAGGTAACTTGTCTTTTGAGGTAACCAACAGAAAGGACCCTCGCAATCTTATTTGAACTATTTTCAAGACCCAACCACTATTCTAATTTATAAAGCACGGCCAAAACTTTTCATATTTGCACATTTTAACCAAATCCTTAAAAACTTATTTTCAAAAAGTTTTATTTTACGCCTGTGCAAATTCTTATAAAAGCAATAATTGGGGACCCTTTTCTAACTGGTATCAGAGCCACGTGACTAAGAATAATTAAGATAATTAAGCTAATTAATGACTAATTTGTGATTAATGAAGCTAATTATTTGTGTTTAATCATCACATGCTTGCCTTAGTCCAAATTATTCTCACATTGTTCATTCACCAGAAGGAATTTCTTCAGCAGCACATCAATTAAACTATATCACTGATATAGTTTTAGAATTAAAAGCCAAATTATTTAAAATTAGGTTTGAAGTCAAGGAGCTTAAGAAGCCATTATCTGTAATCCACCTTTATCTCGTTAATGAAGTTAGGCATAGCGGTAAATCTACTTCTAGTATTAGTACTTCATTTCAGCATAAATATTCATTTCAAAACCCAAAAAGCAAAAATCTATTTTCTGTGCATGACATAAAAATCCAAAAAGAGGTAGGAGAGAAATCAGGTAAAAAATCAACTGAAAAAGTAGAAAAAGAACAAAAAGATGGAGTATAAACAGTACACTCTTGAAGAACTACAAAATATGTTCGAGAAAGAATAAAATCCAAAAGAGTTAAACTGTTTAATGAGGGTAAGTAGCGATAAACATGACATGTTATCTGATGGTAATAAAGAGACTAATAATGTCCAATTCAAAGAAGAAATATATCAGCAGATGAACCTAATCAAGCTAGAAGACCTTAATGCTGTACCTTTAGAGGAAATTAAAAGAAAACTTGATATAAAATATGGCAAAATGGTTGTTGAAGACGAGATTAATGAAATTGGAGAAGAACTTGGCTTAGGTGAAATAGAGATCAATGTGGTTAACAATATTATTCCTAAACATGAAGAATTTGGTGAACATTCTAGAAGAAATACTCATTTTATAAGACCTAGGTACATTCCAGCAGGACGTACAACCAATTTTTCCTTTATGTTCATCCCACAGAAAACTACCACTTATGAAGAACCTGGCCTTACACCAATTAGCCAAACCGAATGCATCTTAAATATCGATGGAGTTCATAATAGAGAAGAAATATTTGAGCATTGGAAATGAGGCACAAATAGTGTCTTAAACCTGGATACTACATGGATTGCTGCAAATTTCCTAAACTAAATCGAATATAGCTTCTCTAGCACTATAGCTGACTGGTATGATTCATTAAATGAAGATGGTAAAAACACATTAAGAATGATGGAAGCAATGTTTAAAAACCTATGTAAGGAAATTGAAACCGAGTTCATCAGAACTAAACTTGATTCCAAAGAAAAAGCAAAAGAATGACCTAAAAAGAATAATAATATAGAAATATGGGATATAAGATATCTGAAAAATTGTATTGCTGAATTTAGTCAATATTCTTACAAAATTAGGCATAATGAAACCAATCTTGGTTTGTTCTATGACAAATTGTTATATCCTATAAATTTCATAATTAATGAAAAATATATTACATGGCTTGAAAGAGAAGAAGTCATTGACACCCTTGGTTCAAGCATCTCTTATTTACGAAAATGGATCAACAATCAATGTCTTAATCTCCAAAAGTAAAAGAAAATTAAGAAACAATTCTTAACATGTTGGGATTCACCGCAACAATGGGGAAAAGAACATGAAAATGGAGAAGAAAAATAAAGTTTTATAAAAAAATTTAATAAGCAAAGGAGAGAGAAATATAGAAGAAAATATTATAACAAACCAAGTCTTAAAAAACGAAGATTTTTAAGAAAGCAACTCATTATCTTATAGGGAAAAACAACTGCAAATATTTGGCATACAGAGAATTTGGACATTATGCTAATGAATGCACAAACGGAAAGAATAACAAGCTTATTGAATCCTTGGGTAGCCCAGATTATGTTAAGCTTAGTGAAGATGAGGCATTAGATCTACCCTTAAATAACAACAAAGGGATTGTTAGATCATACTAGACAATAAATATGAAGAAAGTAATTATGAAGAAATATAGTCATATGATGGAAAGTAGCTCAGTTACCCTTAGTAATCTTCAAGAGAAGAGTTTGTTGTAGACAATGATCATGAGGAAGTCGAAGGAGATTGGATCCTTCCCTTAATCCAGAAAGACATGATCTATAAAAAGTCCGTCTTTCAATTAAAGAGTAAATATGTATGTGAGATGATAGAAGGAGATCTAGAAATTAAAGAAGATAATACTATAGATCCCAAAACTAAGGTAACAATGATAGAGGCTGAAAAATTTGAAAGTCCTACCCCTATGCAAAAGATCCAGAGGATTAAATCCAATCCTCAAAAGAAAAAAAATTGATCATTGATAGACATCTAGTTTTGCCAACCCTACCAAAATCAATAAGAAAAACATAATAAAAATTTATTAGAATGGTAAAATTATCATAAAACCCCAATTATTAAGAAGCATGAGTACAAGATCAGAATGGGGAGAGGGATCTTCATCATCTAGAGAAGAACTTAAAGAAAATGATACAATTAGTATCAGTAGCGAAATAAGGAGAATGAGTTTCGAAATCACGAGACACGGTGTTGATCGAAGTATGAGTCTTGATAGAAAGGTCATCGGTTAGAAAACCAAAGCTGTTAGTGAACCAGTCTATGAGGATGAATTAGTAAAAAACATGACTGTAGAAATATGTTATGAAGGTACCAATACAAATCCTAATAGCATCTATATCCCAATAAAGGTATATTTAGAGGGATATAATAACTATAAATTGTGTGCTTACATACATAGTGGTTGTTATGTATGCTTTGGAAAAAAATCATTATTTCCAAAATTCATGTGGAAAAAATTTAAGAATTCGTTACAAGTAAAGATACCTGACAATAGTATTATGAGCCACAATGAGGCTATAGAAGGGTTACATTATACCAGTTCTATGACCTACTGATCAATCCTCTTATGATATGATTATTGGAAATAATTTTCAGAGATTATATTTTCCATGCACATAGACCATAAACTAGATAATATTCACAATTAATGGTTACTCATTTCCTATTGAAAAATTAAGCAAGGATTACACTCATCAGAAAATTGAGTTTACACGTAACTAGCATGATGAGAAGGTAATGCCTGTACAATGAGAGACAGCATTAACAATTTCATTACTCGAGTTATCTATTAAAGAGCATATTGTCGAACAACAAGAAAAATTATACAAAGAACTCTACTCTGATAATCCTCTAAAATTTTGGGATAAGGATAAAACATTTGCTAAAATCACTCTATTAAATCCCAACACTATTATTTGAGTCAAACAAATGGTGTATACACACCAAGACATTCAAGAATTTGATAAACAAATAAAAGAACGTACGGAAAAAGGATTAATCAGTGTTAGGCGATAATTTGTTGTATTTTACGTGCCTCTTTTATCTAATTTTAGCTCGTATAATAATATAATCTTTAGGATTTTTACTTATTTTATTTGTTTTGTAGGTAATAACTTCAATTGAGCAAACGTCACGAAAAGGAGTGAAGATGGACAAGGCAATAAGGGACGACGGGGTGGCCTAGCCACCGTGCCAGAAAATTGGCACGGTGTGGCAGTGCCACCCCAGCACGGGGTGGCCGTACCACCCCACTGCCGCTCGCTCGCCTGATTTTTCTATTTAAGGCCCCTTCGGGCATTTTTGTTCGGGGATCTCCCCCGCTCTCCTTTGGTGACTTTTTAGGAGTTTTTAGTTTAGGTTTAGCCAATAAAAACCCCATTTTTAGGGGGATTAGATTAGGTTAGTTTTGGGTATAATTTGTACAAGACCTTTGATCTCAAGATTCAATGGCTAAGTTTCTCTTCTTCCCTTCTCTCTAATTTTATGTTTCTTGTTTTGTTTTCTAGCTTGTTAACTCTTGTCTTGAATTGCTTATAGATGTTTAGTTTCACTTAAGTTTGTGATGTTTGATTGTAATTAGCCTCTTGATGGTTAATTGATTGTTCTTAGACCTTTACCCATCTTGTTTATACTAGAATTTAGAACTATCTTTCATGTCCGCCAAGTATTCGATAAAATGCTTGAAAGAACTTTTATCCGTATTTTAGGGACATTCAACTTATGTTGAGAGGTAAGGTTGATTGTCTATTGTGGGCAGAGGGAATAGCTGGGATTCAAACATGAAAATAGTCTCAGTTGCTAGCTAGGTTGAGGGTTGTTAATCTTGTAGTTTAATTAATCCCATAAAAATAGGAGGTTAGAATAATTAGAGTAGCTCATGACCCTTGACAGAGGGCTTGGGTGGTCATTAACGATGCAACCAATCATCTCTAAATACTAGCATGAATTGGGAACGTTAAGGTTTGGCTTGATTAGTTGGTTTATCTCAGTTTTAATCATAGTCGAAGTCTTTGTTTTTATTTTAGTAGTTTAGTTCTATTTTCTATCTCTTCTGTTTTGCCTAGCCTGAGAAGCTTTAGTTAGTTCTGGTACTTAGAAACCCAACTCCCTGTAGACGACACTCCGAGTACTCAATGACGCACCTTGCACTTGGATCTGCTATCTTCTGCCTGCCTAATAACCCAAAGATTTTTCCTTCTTGAGGTACAAGTCAATGACCTAAAGATGTCTTTATGATATCCAAAAAAAATAAGTTCTCATGTTCAAGGAAAATGATTCAATGAGTGGTATGCAGCCTGCATTGACTATTATTATAATTATTCCTATGATATTTGGGAGTCTTGCAGTACAATGATCTACTTTCCTAATAAGTCTGGAGTTGGTGATATTAGTTTTCAACCAAATTCAATCTCTCTAAATGACCTTGTCATTAAAGTTTGGGAATATGGGATTGTTGTTTACTTTATGGAATTCCTATATCCAAAGTTCCCATTTTTCTGAACACTAATTAAATTTCAATAATGCATATTACGAAGGATTCATTGGATTCTTACATCTCCTGATACTCCAAAAAAATCCTGAGTAATAGATGCCTATATGTGGAGGTACATTGTGCACTAATCGAGTGCAAAAATGGAAAAACCAAGCCAACCTATTATCTTGTTCAAATTGTTGATTACGATGATCCCTATGATCAATGATAAGAATGAGTTCCAGAATGATGAGAATTAGTTACTGATCATGCTTTAGCAAGAGTCGTCGGTTTTTACAACATTTATCATCGAAGTTGGGCATTAATTGAACAAAGAAAAACATTAATGCATTGCGGAAACACTACTTTTGCCTATGACAATGAGTTTAAAGAATACATGAAGGTGGAAGGAGTGACTTTAGAAGATGTTTTTGATTATATCTTTGATGTTGAAGGTGGAAAATTCTTATGAGAAAAAGGAAAGAAATATCTTATTGAATTATTTGAGAAATAGGATCCAGAGTATCTTCAACTTGATGAAGATTTTAATGATTATCTAGATAATGATGGCCTAGAAGGTATAATTGAAGATGAAGATATGCAAAATCTCAATAATGATGGCTAGTCTTAACGTCATCAAAAGCTCTGAAAAGTGATTGCTCCATTATTATATTATTTTGACAAGTGTCAAGTCTGTAAAATAAAACAATCTACTATAGTCATGTAGACGTAAATGTAGCCATGTGTAAAATTAGTTTGTACTGTAGCCGATAAGGTATCCTATGTACCCCCAACCCTCTATAAAAGGATAAGCTGAGTGCTGAGAAGGGATACGGTCATTTAAGCATTCTTGAGCAAAAGAGAAGTCGGGATTCTCCATTTCTCTATGAGCAAGCATCTCTGATGATCTTAGTAGTTTAAGTCTCTCTCAATCATACCATTGTAATATTTCCACTTTCAAGCTTTCAATAAAAGCAAGTTCCTAGTAGGGAACATTATTCAATTGAACCTTATGCCTTAAATATTATAATTTCTTGATTAAAGTTCCACCATCCTTAAAAAGATTAAAAACTTGATTAGTGACTACGGTCTGAGGTAGAAAATGAAACATATCTGTGCTATGCCTAATCTAAGAAAGGTGTGGTTGAGATTGATTATCTTTGTAAACCAGAAGTTAGAGGAAAGTCGGAGTCCAATACCGACTAAGTTCAGGTAACGGTCAAAATTCTCTAATAAAGTTTTAATTATTTTGCTAAGCATGATGAGCATATAACCACAGAAATTATAATACTTAGGATATAAGTAGTAGATTGTGATAACTAGTACCAGTATAGTCATTATAAGAAGGTTAATCATTAAAAAAGGCAAATTTCCTATTTAGACATTAAAAATAGCTTATGTGCATAGTTCACCCAATCCAGGGGTTTTTCTACAATTTTAAAAAGTTTAAGGACTAAAATAATAAGAAAAAGGACCTAAAATTAGTTGTCTGAAAACATAAGGTACTCCAGAATTAGTTTTGAAAAGATAGGGGCTTCAAAATAGTTACAATTGAACTTAGGGATCTAAGTGTTAGTAATTCGTAATAGATGATAGAAAAATTAAGTCAGTGTTCACCTATTGATTTTGGTGGAGGAACAAAAATCGTGATTTACTTTTGTCGCTTTTGGATTGACGGTCGATATTTGTGTCTTTCTTACACATTATTATGCCAAGTGTGGGAAAACATCAAAATGTTGTTTCCAAATTCCCACGTAATTATTTTACATCAAGAAATTTGTACGATATGTCTTTATTAATTAAGGGCATGTTCGTTCAATGATTGTAACTATCTTTTAGTATTTAGAAGCAATTACAAGCGGTTGTAGGCGGTTGGAAGCAGTTATAAATAAAGTTAGCAGTTCGAAATAGCTAGAAGTGGTTGTGAGCAGTTGTGAGCGATCAACTCCTAAAATGAAGACATGTATACATGTTGGAATGTATTGTTGAATGGACATTAGTTCATTTGGTATCAAGAGCACTTGTCATAAGCACTACTAGGGTACAAAACTGAGGGGATCAAATTTCTAAGTTTGGAAAATATAGTGGTACTGCTTAACTGAGCCTTTGGACTTATGATTCACTGCTCTCCTCCTATTCCTTGCTTGTTTAACTTTAATGGGCAGCTCTATTAGAGCCTTAGCGGGGCTCTGGTAAACCTGATAAATGGGTCATTTGGTTCAGGTATAGGTCGGATCATGTTTGGGTCGGATCATGTTTGGGTTAAGTGATATTTCGGGCCGATTCGGTTTGGATCAGATAAATTTCGGTTTGGGTTGACCTTGGATCAACTTATTTTTGGCCCAACATGTTCGTCAAGCAAAAATAAGCGACTTTGTAGAAAATTTCGAGTCGGGCATGATTCGATTCGGGTCAATTCGAGTTTCGAGCGCACTTTCAGGTGATCCTATTTTACATAGGGTCAGCAAAAAAACCCATACTTATCTAGAACCCGCAAAATCTATCCCAATGGGTATAAGTATAGGTGGTAAGAATGAAAAAAAATGGGTATGGAGTAGGTATTGCTAAAATGGGTATAAGTATGGGCATGGTAGAGGTCCTCCTAGCCCCATATCTGTTTTATCAACATTGGCCCTGCCCGCCCCATATCTTCCCCATATAAAACCCGTGCCTTGTTTAAAGTTTTAATTTGTTGCTTATATTTGGATATTTTGTCATTTGCTTTGAGTTATATGGTATTCATGACTTCGGTGAGACATTTTGTTAGAAACTGTAATTGTCAAATGCTAATTTATTGCTTTGATTGGCAAAGTTTTAGTTGTACTCGACGTGATATGATATGTTGTTTGAAATTTAGTGTTAATTTGACATATTGGCTATTTGAGGTCGAATATGGATACAAAATGAGTTTAATTCTTTTTTGTCTATATCTCCCCGAATAAAACCCACATACCTACTATACCTACTCGGTATGGGTATGTATATAACTTTTACAACACCCGATGGGTATGAATGTGGGTATTAATTTTGAAAATAGATATAGCGTATGGGTAAGGTACAACTAAACTCTCTTTGTACCCGCCTCATTGCCGCCCCTAATTTCAGATGTTGGATCGGATATGAATCCGGATCGTTCAGTTCGAGTTTTAGGTCAATTTTGTCAGGTCTAAATCCTAGGGCCGATCAAATAGAAAAGAAAGTGACAGATGAGGTGGAAGAGAAAAGTTTGATTTCTTTTTCGCTTATGAGGTCTTCGGATTACAAAGAATGGATGCAAAGGCATCTTTTGTACAATGTATTTCACAATGGGAGACAATTCCATTGGGGAAATTTCCAGTATTGAATTATGAAGTGGGCAAGTAGGTGATGAGAATAAGTAAAAGTTTTTGTCTTCATTTTAGAAAAAAGATATGTATAATTTTAAGACAATTTTTTTAAAATTTAAAGTCTTTATCATTTTTTTTTTATTTTTTTGGGATGTACCATCTCCATTCTCACATTGGAAGATTAGAAAAATATATCAAGGGCATAGTAATATAACAGGGCTATTACAATAATAAATGTTTCTTTTTCTAACACGAGTGATGACAATGTTACAATTCTAAAAGGATGTACAGTGAAACCACAAGAGTATGGTTGTCAGCCATAGTACTTGATGGTCGAATCCATAAGAATGTGGTTAAATTTGAATAACCCAAACTAAAACTAACCCATTCTATTGAAAGCAAGAAACACGCAATACAAGAAAACAATGAAATTTCGACAGAAACTTGGACATATTTTGATGAAAATTTACAGTTGTGACTATAGTTTTGACGGACTATGTGGCGGCAAAAAAAATACTAGTCAAAATGGCATTTTGACCAAACCTATTAGCAATACTGATGAATTCATTTTGATGGTATGACAACTTGTCAAAATTGGACAGATGGACCATATGGACGGACTGACTGGTACATCAGTATGCATTTTTACGGACTTTTAATTTTGACGGACTAACAATCCATCTATAGGCATTTGACGAAAAAAATTTGCGATAGACGCGATTTTTCCCGTAAAAATTGTGGTCAATTTCCGTCACCAAGAATTTTTTAAATTAAAAAAAGGTAAGGCTTGAAATTTTAAACTCCAAATATGAAATTTGATTTTCTGAAATGTTAGATACGAACTTCCAAATTTGCAAATCTAAAGTTTGAAATTTCAAATATGAAACTTTATATCAATTTTTAACTTTCTAGATTTACAAGTTTAACGTCAAAAAATTCTATATACTTATGAAACTTTAATTTTTCGGACCAAAATTAAAGCCCAAATTTAAAATAATTATATAAAATATAAATATATAATAGTATAGTCTTTTAAACAGATTCTTTTTGGCTTTGACTAACTAAAAACCCCAGCAAAATCTAAAATCTAGAAATTACAACAATATGAAGTTCAAAAAGTACCAAAATTCAAAAACCAATAAAACCAATAGCTACAGTAATTTATTTAAGATCTAAAAATTACAACAAAATTTACAATCCAGAAGGAGACAAAGACTTTTATCAAAGGGAGGAGAAGGGACAAAGAGGATTTCTTGAGCTTTCTCATGGTCCTCCCCATTCAATCCAATAATCTGAAATTAAAAAAAAAAAAACCATCAATTTTTTTTTGGTATCCAAACATTTATGTTAAGATCTAAAATTTAAAATTCGACCAGATTAGAAATAGTAAACCATCAATTTGGACTGACATCCCGTCAAAATATGTCTTGCTTGGCCAAATTGGACAACTAGATTTGCGATTGCAGTAAGCCCACAGTTTAATTTATTGTCTGTTAAAATTTTCATTAAAATTCAGTTGCAATTGAAGTGATGAAAACATAAATCATTCAACATGTAGAAATTAAACCTAACCTATACATAATTGAATTGAACAATTAAAAACAAGTTAGTTAGCAAAATGATTCAGAAAGCTATAAATTTTAATCATTGATGAAGGGGAGAGAAACGAGAGGAAGTTACAACAAATAGAATGAACTGAAAGTGGGGACTAAAAGAAAACTTAACTGAATAATCAACCGTTAACTTGAATTATATCGAAAGTAGTTAAATGAAAGGTCTTGAGACGGAATTATATTAAAGTAAACTAATCTGCTCCTAAAATCTTAACTAAAACCTAGACTAAGATGAGGGAAGAATTGATGATTTGATAAATGCCTCAAGCCCTCCTTTTATAGTAGTTCTAACCATCCTTCTCTATCCCAATTTGGTAGGAGAAGATTTAATTTCTTGATCACTATTCTTGGTCAATACTATGAAAGTCACCATAATAAATTAAGAAAGTCACCATAATTGCATGGAGCTCACTTGATTTGCAATTTTCATTTGGTTCAATTAGTCTTTTACGCCAAACTTATGACCTTAATATTTCATTAAATCATTAATCCATGTACAAACATAAAAAAAACCAAATAAAACGCAAAAATAATCTCGAATATGATAAAAAACCAAATGAATAGAAATACTTAAATAATTGCTTTTGGTGCCCAAACAAATACCCTCGCACCTAAATTTTGCTCATTCTCTAGTAAAATAAAGGGAAAGAAAATCTACCTAAGACATTAACTCAAATTCGTAAGAATCACAGTTGTAGCTAGCACGTGCAATAAGTCCGTTAAACCCCTGGATGTTTCCTATTGGACGAGTGTGATCTCGTGAGGGCTTGCAAAAAAATAGAGACAAAGAAAAAGAAGTTATTTTGAAAAAGAAAAAGAAAAATGGAGAGTCTTTTATACCTACAAAATCTTGGAAAAGAAAAGGAGAGAAAAGAAAAATAGGAAATTATTTTAATTTGTTGACCTTTTTTTTCCACATTAAACATAACTATACATAAGTTAAAAACAATATACATTTAATCAACAATATTGTACTTGTAGTCTTGTACCAAGTGCTAGCTTTTACACAAGCACAATGTACATATCAAGACCCTTGGTCCTTCCGGTAACATCCAAATAGCAAATTTTCACCCCATAAATCATATATAGTGTGCAGTGTGCCAGTGTACCATCACTCTAAGAGTTAAGCTTATCAAAGTTTGCCTCAATCCTACTAATTGGCTATTTTATTGACTGACTGACATGTGAAGCAAGCTTTCCTAGTAGCAGTATTGCTTCAAAGGAAAGCACCTAATAGTACATATTTCAAAGGGATACTAGTCATTTTCGACTTTGTAACTCTTTTTGATGTTTGATTTTTTTATTTGTTTTGAGTTTTTTATTTTTTTTGAATTTTTTGTGAAATAAAAAACCAAAAGAAAAGGAATAATAAAAAAGACAAGTGTGAGAATCAAGTTTGCAAGCCTAAGACCCTAAGACAAGTGAGGACTGGACTCACAATTATAATGAAATAACAGGATTAGAATTGGGGCATGGAATGTCATACCTTGGACTAAATTTTATCATGCACACAATACACATATCCAGTCCAATATTAAGTTGCTAGGGGTCATGGTCAATCAAATTAGTACAACTCTTCAAAATACACACAAAAAAAAGGAAATCTTGGGTTTTTTTGGAATATTTTTCTCTTGCTTTTTTTCTTTTTCAAAAATTTTGAAGACCTTCCCTTCCCCACACCAAAATGGCACAGTGTCTGCATTATGGGAATGGAGGCTCAATGACACAGAAACAATAGAAAATGAAAACACTAAAGAAAAATACTACCCTATATACATCACATATAAGGTGGAAGAAACAATGTTAGTAGGCCGGGTAGTAAATGCACCTGAGCTATATATCTCGCCAACCAACCAAAATTCATTGGGTGGCTTGTAAAGCATCAGACACTCCATCTCAACCTCAAGTTGCTGCTCTTATCAAAGCCCATGAAAGCATTCATCCACATAGGTCAAGACCCGTTTCAACTTGTCAAACTAAGGAGACCAATCGTTAGTAACACAAATGACCACACATGCTAGGAAGGAGCAAGATAGTGGTTGAACATATCACAATTATCATGAACACTCATTCTAGGGAGCTCGGCATGCCCTAAATGATCATCATCATCTGGGTCCTCAAGTTTTGTAATCTCAATATGCTCAATGGTTTAGTTAAAATCATTATTACGAATTAACCATATGATCAAGAAAACCTAAAATAGGTGAATGAGGATCATTGGAGAAGTGGTCATAGTTGACGGAGGTACGTACTATGGGTTAAAGGTGATGGGGTAGTGGCTAGCTCAGCGAACCTAAGAGAAGTAGGATCCACTAACTCTACATTAGAAGACCTTACACTAACCTTGTGCTCCACAAATTACTCCTTAGAGAAATTATCTTTTGACTCTATGAAATTCTCAGGCTTAGAAATTTCCTCATCCTATTTATCAACATCAGTACTAACATCCCTTAGAGTTTTTACCCTCCTAAAACTCATAAGGCTGAGTAAAAGGAATAGGTAGGTCATGTTTGATCAAGACATCATCAGTGACATCTCTAGGGCTGCTAGACTCAGATGGAATGTCAGACAATAGAGATATAGGGAGGTCCTTGTTGTTGGTCAATGCAATATCGAACCTAGGGAAAATAGTATACTCAAAATCATCATTAAGACTAACCTCAAGTCAACGAGATCCTAAACTAAAGTTAGGTTTATGCACATTTTCAAACTCCCTTATTTGATTAAAACATTGAAGTATGTTATTTTTCATAGTCTCAATCCTTTTTTGTTATAGCATTCATCATCTTTTCATCATTTGCACAACAAGCATCATTATATGATATCGACAACCATTAATATCATGATTAGAAGATTTACAATAATCACACCAAACAAAAGTGTACTCAGCAATAAAATGATAGTATAAAGCATGTGGGTACCTAAACTGATAATGTGAATAAGAATGGAGATGACAATAAGATGGATCATTAGTAGGATCCCATAGAGTCTCCCTAACTTTTTCAAATTCATAGCTCTCCCAACCGAAATTTTCTAGCAAATCTTAGGCTTCATCAAGTTTTTTTAAAAGAAACACAATGAGTCGAGAATAGCTTGGGTCTCCCTATTCACACACGCATAAACAACCTCATAAATTTCCCATTTTTTCAACGTGTGGTCCACAAATTGAGCGCGAAAATCTTAAGCGTAGAGAAATAACTCCAAAAGGTTCGTACTCACATTGAGGGTAATGGAAAACTGATTTTTTTTTTAATTTTTTTTGGGTGAAATTTTCAATTGTTTTGGGTTTTTGATTTTTCTCAAACAATAAAACCAATTTTAAAAAAATTATGAGATACTAATCAAATTAACTAAGCAACTAATCTAAACATTAAAATTTGAAACTAATCTACTAATAGAAATTATGAAACTAATAAGACACATGAGTTGAATAGAAAAATAGTGGCAGAAATTCAAATCATCGTTCTCGGCAGTGACGCTAAAATTAAAACTTGCTATGATACTTACAAGATGTATCGTAATATAGCAAGTGTATGGTTGTAAGCTATAGTACTTGAGGATCGAATCCACCAGGGCATGGTTGAATTCAGGTCATTCAAACTAAAACTAACCCATTCTATTGAAACTAAGAAATATTAAACATAAATAATTCAACCTGCTAAAATTAGATGTAATCTAAACATGATTCAATTGAACAATTACTAACACGTAAATTAGTAGAATGATTTAGAAAACAGTAACTTTTAATTACTAGTGAAGACGGAGAGACAAAGAAAGAAGTTGCCTGGAACATATCGAACTAACAGAAGGAAAAAAACAAAACAAAACTATGTGATCAAACGTTAACTTGAATTACATCTAAAGTGGTTGAATAAGGTCTTGAGAGAGAATTAGACTAAACCAATGTAAACCTAAAATCTAAACTACAAGCTAGACTAAGATGAGGGAGGAATTGGAGACTTGATGAATGTCCCCAAGCCCTCCTTTTGTAGTAGTGCTAGCCATCCTTCTCTTTCCAAACTCTGGTAGGAGAAGATTTCTTGATCTCCATTCTTGGTCAATATTAGGAAAGCCACTGTAATAAGAAAAGCCACTATAATTGCTTGGAGTCCACTCAGTTACCAATTTTCATTTGTCAATAACTTTTCAAGATTTGCTGCAATTAATCTTGCATGCCTAGCTAATGACCTAAGTATTTTATCAAATCACTAGGTCCTGCATATAATTACAAACCAAATAAAACTCAAAAATAATCTCGAATAAGATTAAAAAAAAACGAGTAATCGTACTTAATTGGTCACTTTTTGCATGCAAAAAAACTGTTAAGAGCCAGCTTTGGGCCTTTAGAGGTTATGTTGTCGGACAGTAGGCTATCTAACAGCCTAACTCATTGTATTGGAGCGTTACAAAGGTATCAGAGTGAACCTTAGCCAAGGCTTTTGACCCACTCTACACCCACGGGTAAGAAACTATGGTCAGTGATCAACAACAAGAAGTGGTTTTGCTTGGCTTTTTTTTTTTCCCCCCCTAAGCCCAAGGACAACAGGCAATGAGCTATTAAGGGCTAGTCTTTGGGCTGAAAAGCTTAGAGGCTAGGTTGTTGGCCAGTACGTTGTTTACCGACTTGACCCATGGAGCTAGGGCATTGTAGGGCATTGAGAGTAAGGCATCTCAATTACATTAAAGTTATGTTTTTTGTATAGTTCAAGGACTACTTTGTGAGTAAACTCCCTTGCTATTGGTGATAACGGATTTCACCTGTAACCGTAATTTATGAATAAGTTAAAGGGTGAGGATACGTCTCTAGTGACAAGATGCTTGTTGAATATCTTATCTTAGCATAAATTAATATGTTTTATGCCTTAAAATCTCCAATTTTTAATATTTATAATTAATTATCATTTGTGAAGTTTTAGGTTTCGTCGGTAAAATGATACCATAATTGGAGCAACCCTATTCGTAAAGACATATCATAAGTGTAATTTTATAATTGCGAAAGTTATAGATAAAAAAGTTGATTTTACGCAATTTATAATTGGTAATGTCCTCCCAATATTCGATGATATATTTTTTTTCAATTTAATGCATAATAACAATTTTTTTAAAGTCAAGACAACACATTTAAAAAGTAATTTATAGCAAGACATTTATGATTTTGCTAAGTTAAAGTTTCAACTTTTAGAGAATTGCACGAGTTGTAGTCTCTCCATCCAACTATAAGGACCCCAAATTTAAGGGGTAGAACTCTTCCATTATAGATTTTCTCTATTTACAACACTTGAACTCGAAACCTTACTTAAGGAAACAAGTACCAAACTACTTGAACCAATCTATATTGGTATCTTATTGCTCTACGTCGGAAAACCTATTTCAATGTTATGCTTATATTTTCCCTTCTTGGAGAATTAATCAGGATTATACCTGGTAAAAATATGTCGGATTCAGAGAAAATCGTGTACAGTCAGGAGAAATTTTCCTGAATTTTAAATTCAGTCTTTCAAACATGTCCGGTTTGAAATCGAAGTCTGGGCTCGAGTTAACAAATTTAGGTTTAGGTTATCCGAATTTTTGAGCAAATTTAGGTGAAGTCATATTCGGACAATTTCATGGGGGTGCCAGTGATTTCTTTTCCACTGTTTTCCGACCAAAACTCGAATAGTTAAGCTAATGGTGGATGACTCGGGGTTGGGTGGCGAGCAGGAAAGAGCCGAGAGGAGAAGGAGATTTGGTGATTGGCTGTCAAGAGGTGTAGAGAGGTTAGAGAGACGAGACAAACAGCAGTTGGAAGAGGAGGATCAGCTCAGGTGGATCTTGATGCATTTTTTGACCAATATTTTAGAGTTGTAATGTTATCAATTAATATTAATCGAGCTACCACCTCTCATCACTTTAACAATAGAGTCACATATGTAAATCTGATTTGATTAACCTCTAAAAGTTATATACATTAGAGAGACTCTATAGTATACTAGTAGTAGGTTGGTTCGAATTGGCATTAATGTAACTTCTAATAGTAATAACATTGATAGCTTGATACCAAAAATTTTTTATTGTTTGTTTTAGAATGTGAAAATATGGTGAACTACATAAAGTAGATGAAATTTAATACATAGATAGAAGTCCGAAAAATCCCTTTGCTGTTATTGTTTATCGTATACTTGATCGATCATTCATTGGATGACTCAATCACATAACAATAATGTGCAGATGCAAGGAGCCTACAACAACCATAAATTAAAAATAATATGACATATTGAAAGTTGAATACAATCAAGGGCACTTGGGTGTTCCTTCTTTGGTTTTCCAGTGATCATAGCAAGGGCATTCCTCCTTGTGTCCATAGGTGCCTGATGGAACACACAGACACTTCTCACAACACTGGTTGCAATACTGCAAACATGGCTTTCTGTGTTGTGTTGCCGAGCATCGATAATCGCATGCTGCTGGACAATCTGCAAATTATTCATCAACAAAAAAAAGGAAAACTTTCACTTATATATATTAAGATTAATCAGAACACGTTTCATTAAGGTTCTAATTCGAAGAAAATAGTAGTTAATTAGCAACTAAATTAAAGACATAGGCATTAATTAAAAAAAAAAGAAAAAACCTAAAGATCTAGGGATGCATGTCATGTACGTACCTTCTTTTCTAACTGAACCTTCTCCACCAGCCTGTTTGTTACCAACGAGCACAACAAAGAAAAAAAAAATTATAAAATGACTATGTATGCTATCAAGTAAATGGTGTTTATAGTCTAGGTTACAAAATCTCTGTTATAGCCGGATTTGAACAAATTAGTACTAAAACCCTTTTAAGATTGAAGTATTACTATTTACCTCCTCGAGATTTTAGCAAATGTTTTTTACATCATTAACCTTTTGAAATTGTTACTTACTCCCTTCACCTTTGGGTCAAATAAATTTTAATCCCAAGTTTTAGCAAAATGCCCCTCAAATTTGTTATTTGCAATTTTTTAGTGAAGC
>JACYFF010031954.1:89972274-89999269 GCA_017589665.1 Selenicereus undatus
CAAGTGCAAGGTGCATCGTTGAGTATTCGGGGTGTTGTCCACAGAGAGTTGGGTTTTCAAATACCAGAACTAACTAAAAGCGTCTCAAGTTAGCCAAAACAGAAGGGATATAAAATAGAACTAAACCACTAAAACAAAAACAAAGATTTTGATTACAATTAAACCTGAGATAAATCAACTAATCAAGTCGAACCATAACCTTCCCAAGTTACGCTAGTATTTAGAGATGATCGGTTGCATCATTAAAGACCACTCAAGCCCCCTATCAAGGGTCATGAACCAGTCTAATTGTTCTAACATCCTATTTTTATGGGATTAGCTCAATTAAACTGCCAGATTGACAACCCTTGACGTAACTAGTGACTAAGACTATTTTTATGTTCGAATCCCAACTATTCTCTCTACCTACATTAGACAATCAACCTCACCTCTCAGCATAAGTTGAATGCCCCAAACATGGATGAAAGCTCTTTCAAGCATTTCATCGAACGCTTGGTGGGCATGAAAGAAAACTCTACATTCAAGCATAAACAAGATGGGTAAGGGCCTAAACAAGATCAATTAGCCATCAAGAGGCTAATCACAATCCAAAATCACAACTATAATCACTAAACATCACAAAAGCGTATAAACCAAAACATGAACATAAATATACAAAATACAGAGAGGAAGAGAATAGAAAACTTATGCTTGATTGAATTACAGATCGAATCCACAAGCTTGAATCAAAAACACTCTGCTAATCTAACCTGATTACCCTAATTTATTCCCCCCTAATGGGGTTTGAGAGTGGGAGGAGGAAGCCTAAATCGCCTCTGCCCAAAAAAAAGCCTCCCTATGAGCCCCCCTAATGGGAAGCCTAAAAGCCGCTTTTATCGCGAAAACTGGGGAGTGGGATGGTCGTGCCACCTGACACGGGGTGCCCATGCCACCATGGCACAGTCGTGCCACTTGGGATAGGGCCCCCATGTCAAATCTCTGGTTCGACAGAAACTCTCCCCACTACTTCTCTCTTGGTTTCCAGGGCTTCTTACACCTCTATTCTTCCTTGTAATTCATTCCAAAGCTGCCCTTTTTATCAAAACAAAGAGATCTCTCTTGAAAGTAGGACAAATAACTTTATAAGCACAATTGAATCAAAGAAAGTAAATTTGACCCTTTCTCATCTATATTTGACATAAAAACAATTAGAAATAAGGATCAAATGAGAGCTAAAATGAGGTAAAATAAGGGTTCATCACTCCCCTATACCTAGCTTTTTGCTCGTCCTGGAGCAAAACAAAGAAAAACTAGCCTAATGATCTAACTCACTTTCGCAGGAATCACACTTGTATTTAGCATATGCAACAAGCCCTTTAAACCCTTTGGTTCCCCCAAGTGGATGAGTAAGGTCTCATGAGGGTTTTCAGAAGATATACGAACAAAATCTTGAAAAAGAAAAATAAAAGAAGAAAGAAAAATAGAAAATCTTTTTGGGTTTACAAATAGAACACAAATAATACAAGAGAGCAAGCTATACAAGTTCTAACCAACCAAATCACCCTTGTAACAAAGATATTAGCTCGCATATAGACATAATGTATACATCAAGGCTCTCTATCCCCATGGATGACATCAAAGTACTAATTTTTCACCCCCCACTATATATCAAAACTTTGAATCCATCCTAATGCTTGTGTGCAAGTGCATCATAATCCTAGGACTTAGGCTTACCAGAATCAAGCTCAATTCCACTTGACTGACACAAACTGTATTATTGATTTATTAATACTAAAATCAAGCTTTCCTAGTGGCAATACTGTCTCAAAGGGTAATGCCCGGTAGCGCATACCTCAAAGGGATACTTGTCATTTCAGATTTTTATTTTTTTCTTTTCTTTTTCTCTTTTTTTTCCATTTTTTTTTGGTTTTTTTTTGAAAAGCAAACAAAGACTAAAGTAACCATGTATAAGACAAGTGGGAGAGCCAATCATGGAAGACAAAGACCTTAAGCCAATGATGACGATACAGATAAGGATTGAATTACACATTAATAATGAATGATTGAAGTTAGAATTAGGGCCTAGAATGATATACTAAGGACGAAGATCTATCATGCACATCCCGCTTATATACAAGCTAATAGTCAAAGTATAAGGGGTTTAAGCTGATCAGAATAGTACGAAACTTCCCCAAAGCCAGTAAGAAAAATTATATAAAAATTGAAAAATTTTCACAAAAATAATCCCAAAAGGGTATGTGACTCTAAAAATAAACACAAAAGGGTATGTGACCCCACCCCTACACCTAAATCTTATAATGTCCTCATTGGGAGCCAGTGGGTCGCAACAACCACAAATAGGGGTAGCAATGGGGTGGGTACGGGGCGGGTTTAGCCGTACCCTCACCCATACCCATTTTTAAAATTAATAATCATATCCATACCCATACCCATCGGGTATTGTAAAGTTATACCCATACCCATACTTACTGGGTATAATGGGTATGCGGGTTTTATTCGGGTACATATAGACAAAAATGAATTAAATCCATTTTGTACCCATATTCGATAACAAATACTCAATATATCACATTAACACTAAGCTTCTGACGACATATCATATCACATCAAATATAATTAAAAATTTACCAATCAAAACAATAAATTAGCGCTTGACAATTACAGTTTGAAACAAAATATTCTGCCGAAGTTTAGAATATCATAGAACTCAAAGCAACTAGCAAAATATTCAATTACAAGTAACAAATTAGAACTTTAAGCAAACGGATATGGGTTTTATATGGGGCGGGTATGAGACGGGTACGAGGCGGGTATTAATAAAACGGGTATGAGGCAGGTACGAGCTATACCCATACCCATACCCATACCCATACCCATTTTAGCAATACCCGCCCCATACCCATTTTTTTTCAATTTTCGCCACCCATACCCATACCCATTGGGGCCGGTTTCGCGGGTTTTAGTCGGGTACAAGTTTTTTTGCCAGCCCTAACCACAAAAACACACAAAAACAAAGAAAACAAAATCACACACACAAGACACACAAAACAAAACACATAAAAAGAAAACAAAGCAGAAAGGTGATCATAGCCATCAATTGGCTCAACAATATCCCAAATTACACCTCAAAGTTGATCACCAACAAAAACACAACCTAATATCCACAACTAAACACAACCTAATATCCACAACTGAAAAGAAAGAAACTAAAAAGAAGGGAGAAGAGTTAGAATGAGTATACCAAGTCAAGCACTGAATGTACCCAAACTATGCTACATGGGCTTAAGGAGCATCATCCACTCATTGTCTCTCAAAACTCGAGTTGTCAACTCAGATGCCGTCAAAGCTCGCAAGAGCTTATCAAATGTCTGAGCATGCAACTCAGATGAATGTGAATAAGAGCATTTAAACATGAATCATGAAATAATGGTAAGTGCTTTCCTAAATTTATCAAATGCCTTGGAAAAATCAGTAGAATAATTGAATACAATAGTTAACATGATTTTTCTAGGCATGTTCTCTAGGTATAGACTATAAGGATCAAGGGAGGGGTTATACCATCTGAAAGTACCTGGGAACTCAAAACAGCCAACCACATTCCCCTCAAGCAAATCATGATGATCAACATATGACATATTACGACACTCAGGGGAAGGGGAGGGTAGTGAACCTGAAGAGAAAGCATGGAATGTATCAAGTGGGTCAGGGTATATATTATCAACCAGAAAGGGACTAGTCGGAACAGTAGCCAACCCCCTACTAGAGTCGCATCAAGATCATGTTCTTCAATAAAAACATCGCTTGACTCAAAACAAGTATCATCCTCATCAACACTAGCGCTAACACCAAAGGTCTCACCTACCTCGAACTCCCCACTACAAAAATGCAGCCGATCTCCGACAGACAAAGCGACACGTAAATGAGACGTCGGAAAATATCAGAGAAGCCGACGGAAAAGTAGGCGGGGCCCGACGGACGTCAGAATTTCCAACGGAATTCTGTCGGAAATTTCGTCAGATGCTTTTGTGGATCTTGACGTAGCTTCTGCGTTCGGTTTTAAATTTCAGGGAGGGGGTTTGTTTCCGCGGCATTTGCAAAGTTTAGAGAGAGAGGGTCTCAAAGAGGAAGAGAGGGAAGAGAGAGAAAGTGAAGGTTGAAGATTTTTGTAATCGGTAAGTTATTTTTTTTGTTAATACGTTGTTTAAAGTTGAAATAGTTAAGTTAATTGATGTTTTATATGTTTCAAATTTTTCGAGTATGACCGTCCCAGCCGTGTCGCCGCCACCGCCGCCGCTGCTTCGCCGCCTCGCCTGTCGCCGTCGGTAATCCGTTTGATTTTCCGCGTTTGAAGGTTAGTAGAATTGTTTCGCTTTAAAACTTTAAAATTATATTCATTTTTGTGAATTTTAATCTGGAAGTATGTTTGTTTAGTTTGTTATTTTAAATTGTTAAGTCTGTTAAGTATGTTAAGCATGTGTAATATGTTTTATTAGTGTGAATAATTTAAGTAAAATGAGTTCCCTCATTATAAAATGTTAAATATGTTAATCATGTATGTATTTTAATTTAATATATGTTTCGTTTTGGTAAATGGTTTAATAATGTTAAGTACGTGCTTTTTTCGGTTTGGTGTGTATATTAATTTTTGGTGAATATGTGAATAATATGCTTTTTTTGAGACGTAGTTAATTTTTCGTATGATTTGGTTGGTTTAATATGAAATTTATTTGTTCGTAACATGTGGATGTAAATTATGTTAAATTTTAATTTCATTTGTAAAGTGTATTTATTTGAATAAGTGGAATAAAATATGATAAATATGTACATTTCACCAAAAATGTTAAATATGTTAACCATGTATGTATTTTAAAGTATGTTTGATTTTGTTGTTTTTTTTGTGAATTTATATATATATGCTAAGTATATGTTGTTTTAATATATATATGCTAAAAATTTATATATCAGCTAAGCATTTTGATCCAAGACAGCAAGCACAACTCCTCAATGAGAGTATAACTAAGCAAGCAGAGGCTATAACCCAAATAGCCAAGAAACAAGGGAAGACAGAGCGCATGCTGAAAAAAGTTTTAAGATTTTTCAAAGGTCAAAGTGTAGGCTCATCCAGTCAGATCAACTTGAATCCCGACGATGAAGAGGACTCCGAAAATGACGACGATGATGATCCCACAAATTTATCCGACTCTGAATAGTTTAGTAATTTGCGTATATTTAAAACAATATCGTATGTCATAATTAATATTTAATTCAGCATGTTTCTTTTAACAGATATATATAAAATTTCATATTTGGTAATTATATTATTACGTGCGTATTAATTTTTTGAAATTTTTTTTTGGTTTTGAAGCAAAATTTCCTACAATTTTTTTTTTCGGATTTTCAATTAAATTTTTATTTAAATTTTTTTTTTAAAAAAGAAAATTCCGACGGAATTGCTAACGGGAATTTCCGTTGGAATTTCCCTCCCCTCTTTTCCCAGTTCGCGCTTATTTTGAGGTGCAGGGGTGCCCGACGAGGGTCCGACGGGATATTTCCGTCGCAGGCCGTCGGACTCCGTTGGAAAAGTTTTTGCGACGAGCTGAATCCCGACGTAACGTTTTCCGTCGTATTTTCCGTCGGAATGACCTTTTCCTGTCGGAAAAACACACTTTTTTCGTCGGTATTTCCGTCGCAGATCAGATGTGTTTTTGTAATCTACTGAGCTAAAGGGGAAGGTGTATCAAGAAAGGTCATCATAAACAGAGTGTTGTCCCTAAGGGTGCTAGGTGAGGATGGAGCAACTATGAGTAAAGTAGTCAAGGGAGGGTCGAGTACGTCCTCTAGTCCAGACTCTAGAGGAGGGAAAGACGCACCATCATCACACAGATTGACATCAAGTTTAGGAGAACTAAACCTAAGGCCAGATTCGAATGACAGGACATACTCCCGTATTTTAGTAGCAAACTCAATTTATTGCTAATTCATTGTCTCTATCATACTGGACAGTTTAGCAAAACTATCATCAGAAATATCGCAAGGACAAGAATTACTTTCATGATAAGAACAATGGCAAATTTTACACACAGGAGGAGCATAACCAGGGATGCAAGGGGGTGACACGTAAGCATCAGAACAACTAGTTTCAAATTCATAAGTACCCCAAGCCAAGCAATCAAGGAAATCACATGCTTCATTAACATCTTTAGCATAAAAACCCTAGTACTCTAAAAGTGCACGGGTCTCATAATTCACACTCTCATAGACTGCATTCAAAATTTCCCACTTCTCCAAACAATAACCATAATGAGCAAGAAAAGCATATACTCTATCATAGTATCTCCAAAACAATTCATGCTCATACTGAGGAAAGTAGGAAGAGACATTTTTTTTTTGTTTCAAAATAAAAGCCTAGTCTCAAATGCCCAAGTAAGCTCTAATATTGGAAAACGCCAACTCCCAGTAACGGCGCCAAAAACTTGTTAGGTAAGTTTTAATATTTATAAACCCCAAGTGTAAGGTACATCGTTGAGTACTTAAGGTGTTGTCCGCAGGAAGTTGGGTTTCCAAATACCAGAACTAAATAAAGTGTCTTAAGTTAGGCAAAACAGAAAGGATAGAAAATAGAACTAAACTACTAAAACAAAAAACAAAAACAAAAACAAAGACTTTGATTATGATTAAACCTGAGATAAACTATCTAATCAAGTCAAACGTTAACCTTCCCAAGTTGCGCTAGTATTTAGATATGATTGGTTGCATCATTGAAGACCACTATGCGTAGGCACTCAAGGCCTCAAAGCCCGCTCGAGGAGGTGACAAACAGGGACATGAGATATCTCGAAGGGGGAGGACATAGTCCAAGTAGTCGGACCATTAGCATCGGTGTTTATTCACGGGTGTAGGGGACTAATCTTTCTAAGGTAGAATGGAGTCGAAATGATACACTGCTATGGGGGATCACTAGTGTAACTAGTGACAATGTTCTTATGGGTGGGGAAAATAAGTTTATAGGTACTACTAAAAGATGTGTGGACTATGGCCCTGAAGGGGCCAATATGAAGAAGATGCAAGAGAATGAGGCAGTGAAAACCCAATTTGTATTGGGTCCTGAGATGGGGGATTTGGCTTTTGACATCGGGAAGTGTCCAGAGACGACTAAGAGAAAGATAGTCAAAGTGGGAAAGAACTTGGTGCTCGGTAAGACCGAAAATGATGGCATGCAATCCGCTGAGGGGATGACTATTTCTGCTTCTCACTCTAATGTGGCCGAGGAGGTGGACCTTATCATGCCCCCAACCCAGCCATGAAGATCCTCGTGTGGAATTGTCGCGGGCTTCACAGCCATGCGGCAAAGCAGACTATGCGTTCCATCATTAGGAACTATAGCCCTCATATTATTTTCTTAACTAAGACGAAGTGTTCCTCGACGTCTATTCAAGGTTTTTTTCACTGGTTTAGGGTATCCGAATAATGTTGATGTTGATGCTGTAGGCTTGTCAGGTGGCCTTTTTGTTTGTTGGCAAAATGGCATTGTAGTAAGCGTTGGGTTTAATAATAAATTCGTTGGAGTTGTACATCCAATCTGTCCCCTTGTATCGACACTGGTTGCTTTCATGTGTGTATGGTGCTCCAGATGCAAGATCATATGCTGAGTGTTAGTCATGCGTTGAGTCTCGGGTAGGAGCTAATTCTCTATCGTGGCTTCTTTTAGGGGATTTTAATGAAATAGTCGACCGTCTTGACAAGGAGGGTGGTAGATCAATAGAGGATACTTCAAATAGTGCCCTGGCAAATATCATTTTTTCATGCGGCGTATTTGACTTTGGTTTTGCTAGGAATAGATTTACATAGAGTAACAGAAGACCAGGTGCTGGAGAGAGGTTGGACAAAGCTTATGCCAATGGGGAGTGGAGGCTCTTGTTTCCTAGGGCGGTTGTCAAACATCTTGTGGCTCAACATTCAGATCATTCTCCTATTTTGGTTGATCTTGAAGGGGAGAAGTCCTCAGGGCCAAAGCCGTTCAAATTTGAAGCAACATGGACTATAGATGAGTCAAGCAAGAGTGTGGTGAAGATGGCTTGGGGCAAAGATTTTAAGGGTTTAGTGGCATTCAAGTTTGTTGCAAGGTTGAAGGAGACGAAATATTGATTAAAGGAGTGGAACAGAGACCATTTCGGTAATATTCAGCAGAATATAACCAGACTTAAGGAGGTGCTCCAGAAGGTTCAAGCCCTCGATACAACAACAACTAATTTTAGAAATGGAAAAGAATGTACGCGGCATGCTGGAAATGGAGGAACAGAGAGAGTTCTTACTTTGGTTTCAGAAGTTCAGGGATCTTAAGATGATTGATGGGGACCGGAACACTAAGTATTTTTATCTCTCAACAGTAATATGGAGAAGATATGATAATATAGATTTTCTTAAGGTTGAGGGGCAGTGGGTTGAAGGTACAAGAAATATTGCAGGGGCAATTTGGAACTTCTACAGAGAATTGTTCAATGCAGGGGACCCTAATTTCTCTAATGATTTTGAAGGTTTGTGGCATCCAGTTATTTCTCAAGATGAAGAAGAGGTTAAGAAGGCGGTGTTCTCAATGGGTTCGTATAAAGCACCGGGGCCGGATGGATTTTCTCCAATTTTTTATAAGCACTATTAGGAGTACATCAAGGCAGATGTGATAGCTTATGTGCAAAGATTCTTTACTGAGGGATATACGTTAAAGCAAATGAACCATACATTCATCAGACTAATACCGAAATTCCAAGGTGCTGCAGAAGTTAAGCATTTCCGACCCATTAGCCCATGTAAGGTATGCTATAAGATTGTCTCAAAAATCATGGCTACAAAGCTTGCACCAATCCTAAGTAATATCATCTCCCCCCTCCAAGGTGCTTTCATACCAAATAGGTGGATTGCTGAGAATGTGCTTCTTGCTAAAGAAGTTGTTCATTTTATGAGGCATAAGCAAGGTGAAGGGGCAGTATTAGGTGTCAAGGTGGATATGATGAAATCCTATGATCGGGTCGAGTGGAGATTTCTTTTAGTGATACTAAAGAAGCTTGGGTTCTGTGATACATGGATTAATCTTGTTAAGCAATGTATTTCCATTGTAAGCTTTTCAGTGCTCGTGAATGGCTCTCCTTTCGAGTATTTTAGACCATCCCGGGTGTTGACTTTCTCTTTATGCTTTAATATGATATTGTTATGTTGTTTTGATGAAAGACAAAAAGGAAGCTTAGATATTGATATTGTTTATTGATTTGAAATATATGTGGTCTTGCCTAAATTGATGCTTGTCTCCTAAATAAATCTTGGATTTTGAATTATCTAAATATGACCACAATATTTTTGATATCTCTTCATAATATCTTGGATGGCCTAAATTAAGTAACTAAATATGGCCACAATATTTTCAATATCTCTTCCTAATGTCTTGGATGGCCTAACTTAAGTAAATAGACAATTTTGGAGATGTATATGCAGAAAATCTGGTAACTAGCCGTTGGAGGAGATCAAAATAGCCGTTGGAAGAAATCAACTGAAAATCAGCCAGTTCAAGGCCTTGAAGACGCTGTTCAGTGCCTTGAAGTTCAATGTGAAGATCAACTTCCTATATTTAGGTGTAACGGCTAGCTCAAACTGAAGAGACCTATAAAAGGGAGACAAAGCAGCAAGAGATTCTGGACTTCTGCTAAGGAAAGAACAAGAAGAGAAGCTCCATGGTGTGTCAGTTGGGCATGGTTGCCCAACGGTATCACACCTTATGTTTGCAGATGACATTATGTTATTTTGTAGAGTGGATAGAGAGGAAGTGCAATGCCTGAAGGAATGCCTCCAGACATATGAGACTTGGTCGTGTCAGAAGGTAAATCATGATAAGTACAGTTTATTCGGATCGAAAAACATCATAGATGAAAGATTGGAAAATCTAGCATCCATTCTGGGGATGGGCGTTGCGCCAGGTTACATTGAGTACCTAGGGAGCACGCTAGTGCTGCGGGGAAGATATCGGGGTAATTTTGAAGATATCATTGGGAAGATGGCCACAAAATTGAATGATTGGCCCGCAAAGGTGCTTTCTTGGGCTGGAAGAGCCACGTTAATAAGGTCAGTACTACAATCTCTGCCAGTCGACACCATGACTACCGATCTTCTCCGTTCGAGAATTTGTAATAAATCGAACAGTATGGTTTGAAGATTTTGGTGGGGTGCTGGGGAGGACAAAAATAACTTCTTAGCCTTAGCTTCATGGGATTCTCTATGTAAAACCTAATCAGTTGGAGGTCTTGGGTTTACAAGATTGCATTATTTTAATGAGTCTCTCGTGGCCAGTGGCGGAGCCATTAGAGCTTTTTGAGGGAAAAAAAAAAATTAAATGTGGGATATTCTAGTATAAATAAAAAATAGATATATGTTAATTAGTTCTTAAATATTTCACAAAGGAGTGCATAGCAAATTGATTGGTTGTCTATTGCTCCATTTGGAAGGTCATGGGTTCAACTTTTTGTGATGCCTTTTGTGTATTTTTTTTTTTGAATCTTTTTAAAAGTCTATCGAATGACGATGTCATGCTTTACTTTCAAAACATGAAATCTCATTGAGGATAACTTTTTTAAATGTATTAGCCATGTACTTCATTTTTAGAACTATTAAAGTTTATATTATGTGTATTATTAATCTCGCCCCCTCTTGCTTTGAATCCTGGCTTCGCCCTTGCTCGTGGCTAAGCTTGGTTGGATTGTAATGACAAATAGGAGGAGACTTTGGGCCTCAATACTTGCTAATAAACCGAGGCTTGCTAATTTGCTCGATGGTTGTCAAGAGTCTAGGGGATCTCCCACATGGAAGGGGCTGGCTAGAAGTGCTGATGTCCTTCGAAAAGGAGCATGTTTTATTATCGGCAATGGCGGGTCTATTGATGTTTGGCGAGACCCATGGATTCCTTGGCTACCACAATTTAAACCGAGGCCGAGAGGGGAGTGGGAGGGGGATGAACTGAAGGTGAAAGATCTAATTTTTCCCCTTGGAAATAATTGGGATGTCCCCAAATTAAGGGAAATTTTTGATGATGATAGTGTAAATGAAATTCTGAAAATACCTATCCCCGCTATATTTAGGCCGGATAAATTGGTATGGATTAAGGAGTCAAAGGGAGAGTTTTCGGTTAGATCAGCTTCCAGAACTTTCTTGGATTTTAGCTCGGAGAGTCACAGAGACAACACTCGGAAGTTGATTTGGGGTGCAAAATTGACTGAGAGGTTGAAGATGTTTTTGTGGAGAGTATCTGCAGATGTACTACCTACTAAACTGAGACTGAGTCATATTCTGTACACATGTAGCATGGAGTGTGTTCTGTGCAACCAAGGACAAGAATCTTATTTCCACCTCTTGGTCACTTGCCCGCTCGTTCAACAAATTTGGTACACCTTAAACTGGTGTTTTCGTATAGGAGAGGCGGGCTTTCAAGATATCAAGGATTGGATATGTTTTGCTTAGGGAGATAGAAGGCTGAGGATTATGGTTGGGGAATGCTTTGGGGAGCTCCTTATCATGGCTGCCTGCGTGATGGATCAGATATGGACGATGAGAAATCGAGTTCAGAATCAAGGGATCAACATTGACATGGCGCAATTACATCTCTCAATCTCATCTTCAGTGGGGGTCTTGTCCAAGGTGCTCGATGGGGAGGATCAACAGAGCGATCTAGGGAGGACCAATCGGACTGCATAGCCCCGGATCACGACGACCATAAATTTAATTTTGATGGAAGCTGCATAGACGGCATTGGAGCCATTGCTTGGGTGCTGATAGATTATGAGGGATAAGTTATGGATGCTGTTAGTTTTGAGAGTACACAGCCACAAGAGGGGGGTGAATTCTAGTGTCAGATTTTCGCAATTTTTCTGGCAAACAGTCTTAGACCCTGTTTGCACAGATTGTTCCTGAGTTGAGCAGAAGTGAAAATCCAACGAAATTGAATGCGGAAATAATGGACACAGGATTTTTACGTGGAAAACACCTCTAGCCCAACTGAGATGAAAAAACCACGACCTACCTCGTGTAGGATTTTAAACCACTTCACTAACCGGGCTGAAAACGTTACAATAGCAACACACCTTGCTACTAATTGCAACCTACGTAACCGTCTTCCCTAAGACCGGTTACCCCACGTCCAAAATTTCACTTGACTTAGGACACACTCACCTCACTCTTATAAAAAAGAGATTACAAAGAGAACACCCTATTACAATACTTCTCAACAAAGCTAATATACGATACAAATGAAGTCCTAGTATGCCAATACTTGAAAGCTCAAAACATCACTCCCTTGACTCGGTTTTCTTTTGAAAAAATTTAAAGCTCTTGAATACTGAATGTGTGCTCTTCAAAAACCGATGCACAGCAAATATGGAGACTTTGCTTTTAAATAGAAATAGTTAGGAGAATTTTCAAAAAAATGCTTATCCCAAAAAAAAGTGGGAAGTATGAAATATAATTCTCCCTTTAATAGCTTGTGTTATACGGCTAAATGCTAGCCACAAACTTTTAGAATTTTCAGCCCATGAGTTTTTCCAAAAATCCAGTCCTTTTCTAAAAATAGAGAAGAGGTTATTTAGAGGATAAGGCAAGGCTAAAAAATAGGCTAAAAATCCTCTCCAAGTTTTCAAAGCCAAAAATAGCTCTTTTGGACTTTATCCATTAGCAAAAATCTATCCAAAAAGTTCAGAGATGTTGGCCCAAAAATCAGGGAGAATTCGTGTAAAACCATTTTTCCCAGTCAGTCTTGGAAACACTCTAGCCGCCCTGTTTCCAGGACTGTTTCTGAAAGTTGATCAAAAATTATTTTCAAAAGAGCAAAACCGTTTCAAGCAAGTGATAAGTCAAGACTTTCTACTTGGCATATTAAAAAGAATCTAATAAAATAAAACCATAGCAAACCAAAGACTCTTGTTGAATCAACCAAAGCTGCTCTAAACACTCTGCACAACTGTTCTTAAGACTGTTCTGAAGTTCAGGAAAGTTTTGCCATCCAATGTATCTTCAGTACCTGTTCTTAAGACCTGTTCTTGAACATTATTAACCAAGCAAATTTTAAGGCATTGAAAATTTTAGTGTGAACCTGTTTGGAATAACAGCAACACTTGGATTTGTTATCATCAAAACCATATATATAATAGCAATTTCCCCCTTTTTGATGATGACAAACCAAGCCACCATATTGACTTTCAAAGACAAACGAAGTGATTAGTGTCAATTATTCATAGGACCGAAAATTCACTGGGGGTAGCTAGCTGAAATTTTTTTTTCAAGAGAAACGACTCTTCCATGGTAAAACTACAACAGCATTGGTCATCTTGTCCTATCTTTCCCCTTTTCGCATCATGAAAAAGGAAGGAGCAAACAGTGAAACAGAAGGTGTTTGCAATCACCACCACTTGGGTAATGGAGGAAAACCAATATGCGATACACTCAAGTGTTTTGGTACGGTAATGAGATTGGTCATCCTGATCACACATAAGCAATGCATACCAAAAAACAAGCAAGGCAAAACCAAAAACATGATAACTTAGTATTTGCCAACGGATGCAACATAGAGTAAGAACCCAGATACAGCGAAAGGTAGAAAATCAAGAGAAGAAACAGAGGAGGATCATGGAGCAGGAGGGGAGAACTTTGCTGAGAGGGAAGTGAGAAGGGCTAGGATATCTTCATGGCGTTTGGTATTGAGAGCCTTTTCCTCGTCTAGAGCAGCCTTCACCGTATTAAGTTCAGCATTCAAGCGAGAGTTGTGCTCCAGAATAGCATCAATGTTGCCTGAGGAACTGCCAGGAACACGAGGACGAGAGGTGTTTGTCCCCTATTCTGAAGCAGATCCCTTAACTAAATTATACCCACATCCCATAAGGGTGTTGCTCCCGATTTCATCTATGAATTGAGCTCCCACCCTTTTCTGTAACTCCACCCCAAAGTGCTCAAAAACACAAGTCAGTAAGAAGCCATAGCCAAGATCATGTCCCCTTGAGATGTTTGCAATTCTTGCAATGTGACGAATCATGATGGCAGGAAGATTGATTTGTTCTTCCCTGTCCATCAGATCCACAAGACATTGATCCATGGCATCTGCTTGGTTGCGGCCCTGGCCCATGGGGATGACATTCTTGATGATGAACCAGAATAGCAACTGATGAATGGAAGTCATGTCCCCCTTTTTGACTGATTGGGGTGTTTGCATGCCTGTTTGCTGACTGAGTTTTTGGGAGAGCTCTAGAAACCTTGCTGCCCCAAGAACTATTTTGTCTTCCCTCACATACACATCAAAACCTGTCGAGGGAATCCCCAAAATTTCTCCCAATGACTTCGCATCAAAGCGAAGTTTCTTCCCACTAACAGTGCTAGTCACTATTCCTCCTGTGACTGAGAAGTTGGCATAGAACTCGGCCAACTCATGAACAGAACACCCCAGCTGGGTGTTCGTGAATAGCTCAAACCAACCTTGAGCTTTCAGCTTTTGCAGGAACACCCCAAGACCCTGTTCCTCAAAGTACTGGACTTTAATGATTTTACCTCTGACTGTTCGTCTCTGAAGCACTTGAGAGAGCTTAGGATGGAGTGCTGGAGAGGCAGATTTCTTGGCCTTTTTAGGGTGAGGTGCAGTAGGAGGGTCTTCAGTTAGACCTTGGTTGAAGGCTTGTTTGTAAGAAACTTTGCGTTTGCTGGGGGTTTTTATGGTTGATGGTTTTAAGGAGGGTAAGGTGGAGGCTTGTTTGGAAATTGGTAGGGCACGCTCAAATGAGGGTTCAGGCAAGGACTTATCCTCTGAGGATTCTGAGAACACGGGGGTGCCCTGTTTGAAGGAGGTGTTCTCGGTATTGTTTTCAGAGGAGCTAGAAGAGGAAGAAGAAGAAATTTCCTCAATCACAGGAGATGACTGTGCCACAGACCGGGGTGTAGCTTGAAAGGCTATTCTGGCTGATTTCCTAGTTGGTCTGGTTGTGGTTTGTGATTGGGCAGGGGTGTTTGTGACCTCTTCAGTTTGGCCAAATTTGGGCCTTGATGGTGTCCTTGTTCTTGGCGTTCTACTTCGTCTAGCCACCATTTTGTACCTTTTTCTTTTTTCACCGGTTTGAGGTACAGGTGTAGTCTGTACAATCTCAGCAAGGGACGTCTCCACTCTCTCCCCACTTACCCCTATTTCGTCCGAGTCTTCCTTAAGTTCATCACCTAGGTCATCTATGAACACTGAGTCAAAGGCCTCAGGCCCTGTTTCAGCCCCTGTTTCCTATTCTGGAAACACCCCGAAGGAGTAGGACTCAGTTACCCAGATGTCATCCGAACCAATTTTAGGCAAAAAGACTTTATCTTTGGCCCTCAAATCCTCAATCGACTCCCCAATTTTTCCAGATCTCAGACATGCATTCCCTTCTCCAAACGGGACCAAGTTCCACCGAAAATTATAGGGGATGTCAACTAGATTGAGACCTATATTCTTGTGGTCAACGCTCTTTAAGAACTCAAATGGCTTATAGCGAATGGGGCGAGGAGGTTCAGCAGATTTACCTTCAATTAGAGTTGTGAGGAGTTGAGAAAACAGGGCTGTCGTTGTTGGGGCTGCCACAATTGATAACTTGCTGCCCTGAATCGAGGATACAGAACTCTCGTTGTGAGACACCATTTTTGTAAGAGGATAGAGAGAGTTTAGGGTTTTGGAAGAGATTTCACGGCAAGCAATTGAAGTGAGGTGTGAGAGAGGGACGAATCTGGGAGGGTTTAATAGAGAGAGGAATGGAAGATCTTTGAAGATTTGCCCGTTGCAACGGACTCCTCATTTAATGCTTAGCCGCCCATGCTTTGGGAATGGTGGGGAATTTTAGTTCTCAACAACTAGTTGCAACCATTTGACAAACAAGAGCATACCTGTTTCTGAAGCTTGTTCTTAAGGATACTGCTCGGTAACATGGGACAATAAGGGCAATCTCATTAGACCTCAACGAGTGTCAGCAAGCTGCAAACCATACATATGCTAAACATAGCACAAGAATTGATTGGAAAATTTTTGTTTAACATATTGAACCTGCAACCTTTACACATTGCCAACAAGGAGAGAAAAACAAGATGATTAAGTTGTTTTTATCAAACCTAGGTCGAGTCTATTCTTTGCAAATTATTCTCTACTCAGTGCCTTGGTGAATATATCAGCAATTTGATTTTCGGTGGCACAAAAATTTATTGACATTAATCCTTTTTCAACATTGTCTCTTAAAAAATGATGACAAATGTCAATATGTTTTGTTCTTTTGTGTTGACATGGATTTTGGCAATGTTAATTGCACTTGTATTGTCACAATAAATAGGAATGCATCCTATGTCAACACAAAAATCCTTGAGTTGTTGCCTTATCCATAGTAATTGAGCACAACAGGATGCAACTGCCACATATTCAGCTTCTGCTGTGGACAAGGCAACAGAGTGTTGTTTCTTGGTTGCCCAAGATACCAAACAGGGTCCAAGAAAATGAGCCATACCTGAGGTGCTTTTTCTATCAACCAAAAAGTCTGCATAGTCAGCATCAGCATAACCAACAAGGTTAAAGTTGCATCCTCTAGGATACCATAAAGCCAAATCAGGTGTATGTTTTAAGTATCTAAAGATCCGTTTAACAGCCTTTAAATGAGATTCTTTAGGCTTAGAGTGAAAACGGGCACACAAACCAACACTAAAAACAATGTCAGGTCTACTAGCAGTTAGGTAAAGAAGTGACCCTATCATGCCCCTATAATATTTGTCCTCAACTGAGGGACTCCTATCATCCATTTCCAACCTGGTTGAAGGAGAAATGGGAGTATCAATGGGCTTGGCCGATTCCATTCCAAATCACTTAAGTAATTCCTTGACATATTTTTGTTGATGTATCATGGTGCCGTTTGAAGTTTGTTTGATTTGCAAGCCTAAGAAAAACTTAAGCTCACCCATCATGCTTATTTCAAACTCACTCCTCATCATTTTTGAAAACTCTTCACACAAATCATTGTGTGTTGCATCAAATATAATGTCATCGACATATACTTGAACAATCAACAAATGTTCCCCCTTAGATTTTAGAAACAAGGTATTATCAACCTTACCTCTTCTAAAACTCTTTTCCAATAAAAAGTTTGACAAGCGTTCATACCAAGCTCCTAGAGCTTGTTTTAAACCATAAAGAGCTTTGTCAAGTTTAAAAACATGGTTAGGAAATTCTTTATTTTCAAAACCAGGGGGTTGCATCACATACACTTCTTCTTTACGGTATCCGTTGAGGAATGCACTTTTAACATCCATCTGATATAACTTCATTTCCATGTGAGCTGCAAAGGCTATCAAGATGCAGATAGCCTCAATCCTTGCAACAGGTGCAAAGGTTTCCTCATAATCAATGCCCTCTTCTTGGTTGTAGCCTTGAACCACCAGCCGGGCCTTGTTCCTAGTGACTGTTCCGAACTCATCAAGCTTGTTCCGGAACACCCACTTGGTGCCAATGATTGACCTATCCTCTGGCTGTGGTACAAGGTGCCACACCTTGTTCCTTTCAAACTGATGAAGCTCCTCTTGCATTGCCGTGACCCAATCTGTATCTGCAAGGGCTTCATTAACATTTTTTGGCTCAATATTAGAGAGAAAAGCATAAAAAGCACAAAATTTTTTAAGCTTGGATCTGGTTTGCACTCCTGTATTAATGTTAGACAGAATCTGATCAAGAGGGTGCGAACTTTGGTGCTTCCATGGTCGTGGAGTAAGTAGATCCACAGACACGCTTTCTACTCTTGCTGGAATACTCGGCGAAACAGGTTCAGGAACTGTTTCCGAGCCTGTTCCTGAGCCTGTTCTGGAGCCTGTTTCCTGGCCTGTTTGAGAAGAATTAGGCTAGTTTTGATCCAAACAAGGTTCAGCAGAGCTTCCCCCTGTCTGGTTCAGACCTTGCCCGTCTTCCAAGGAAACAGCTCCAAGCCCTGATCCATCCTCAGGACTCTTACCATTCTCACGTGTGAGCAACAAGTCTTTTCTAACAAGACCTAGCTCAAGGTCTTCCTCCTGTGCATCATTCTCACTTAGAGAGTTAGTTTCATCAAAAAGCACATGCACACTTTCCTCAACACACAAGGTTCTCTTATTAAACACTTTGTATGCCTTGCTGTGCGAGGAATAACCAAGGAATATTGCCTCATCACTCCTTGGATCAAATTTTCCTAAGACATCCTTCCCATTATTATGCACAAAACATTTACAACCAAATACTCTCAAATGCATAATATTGGGTTTTCTTCCCTTGAGGAGCTCATAAGGTGTTTTGATAAGAAGAGGTCTAATCATGCATCTATTTATAATGTAACATGATGTGTTCAAAGCTTCAGCCCAAAAATTTCTAAGAAGACCACTAGCAACTAGCATTGTTCTAGTCATGTCTTCTAGAGTACGATTTTTGCATTCTACCACCCCGTTCTGTTGGGGTGTTCTTGGGGCTGAGAAGTTGTGATCTACACCATGCTCATTACAATAGCTAATAAAGCTTGAATTCTCAAATTCCGTACCATGATCAGACCTTAAGCCAACCAATGAGTGTCCTACTCTTTTTTCAATCCTTTTAATAAGTGCAAGAAATTTCTCAAATGTTTCATCTTTGGACGTCAAGAACAGGGTCCAAGTAAAACGAGAGTAGTCATCCACTATCACAAGCACATACCTCTTTCCACCTCTGCTCATTATCCTCATTGGACCACAGAGATCCATATGTAGCAATTCAAGCGGTCGGGTAGTGCTTACACAATTTTTAGATTTAAACGAATTTCTGACTTGTTTACCTTTGGCACATGCAACACATACCTTGTCATCATTGAATTTGATGGAACATAAGCCAGCCACTAAATCTTTGGTTACAAGTTTATTCAAAAGTGAGTGGCTTGCATGACCTAGTCTTTTATGCCAAAGCATAACATCATTATTTAAGGCACTCAAACAAGTCAAATTATTTTCGGGAAGAGTAGAAATACGCACTTTATAAACATTTTTGTGTCGCTTCCCCTTCAACACAACATCTCCTGTGTTCATATTAACAACCAAGCAATGTGTCGGAGAGAACACTACTAGGTTGTCTTTGTCACACAGTTGGGACACATTTAGTAAGTTGTGTTTTAATCCATCCACAATGTAAACATTTTTAATTGAATGGGAGAGTGGCTCACCTATCTTACCTATACCGACAATTGTCCCGGATTTTCCGTTTCCAAATGCCACACTCCCTCCTTCTGAAGCTGTAAGTGAGAGAAAATTGGATTTTTCACCAGTCATATGCCTCGAACACCCACTGTCAACATACCACAGCTGCTTGTTCCCTAGGTTGTTCCTCGAGCTGTTTGCTGGGTTGTTTTCTCTCACTTCAGCCTGTAAAACAAATCAAAGGTTAGTTTTGGGAACCCAGATCCACTTGGGTCCCATTCCTTTAGAAGTACAAATCTCATCTTTCCTAACCCAGATTTGTTTTACATAAATCAAGTTGCTTTCCATGGCATACCTTCTTATAGGACATGCATACCGATAATGCCCCGTTTTACCACAATGAAAACAAACAATATTTTCAGGTAATCCTACATATTTTCTATTAACAGGGTAAATGGTGCGCTTAGTAACAAAGCCTAATCCCTTTTTGCTTCGGTTAAAGTGAGTGTTAAGCCAATTCAGTGCCTGTGAGGACCTATTCTAGCGCCTGTTTGTAGCAAGGTCTGATTCTACTTGTTCTAATTTTTCAAGCAATTTACTGTTCTCAACAAGCAGGGATTCAACCTTCTGTTTCAGTTCCAAGGATTCCTTTTCTAACTCAGTTAGATTAATGGAACAAGTCTCTTGTTTCATGAGTAGGGTCTCTTTAAGCACACTTATGTTTTCATGTAAGGCAAGTGTTTCTTTGTCAACTTCAAGCTTTTCCATTTTGAGAGTTTCATTTTCCAGTTCTAGGTTTCGAACATCCCTTTTTAACTCAGCACATATATCCATTATAGTGTACACCAATTCTTCAAGGGTTGATTTATTGAGACCACGTACCTTGTTCTTGAGTTGAGCTAGACTGTTTGTTGATTCATCATTTGAATCAGTGTCACTTCTTGCCATGAGTGCTATATCATCTTCCTCGGCTTCAGACCCTTCCTCATCCTCGCTTGAATCACCCCAGGCTGCTAGCATAGCTTTTGAGAATCGTTTCATTGAGCTGCTTACACCCTGTTTCCTACCCTGTTTTCTAGGGTGTTCGGGTTCTTGTTCTTCCTTAAGCAGTGGGCAGTTTCTCACAATATGGTCCAACTTGCCACACTTGAAGCATCCGGAGAACTATTCCCGAGAGGTGTTCCTGGCCTTGCCGAAGTCCTTCCGTTTGTTGTTTCCTTTAACTGTCTTGAAGAACTTCTTAAACTTTTGAGTTATCATGGCAATCTCCTCCTCATCAGAATCAGAATCATCTTCTAAGGCCTTTAGTGCAAGATCTCGATATCTCTTTGTCTCATCTTTCTGCTGGAAATTTCTTCTAAGTTCATACGTTTGGAGATTTCCAATCAGCTCATCTAAGGTGATCTTGTTCATGTCCTTAGCTTCTTGGATGGCCGTTACTTTCGCTTCCCAAGCATGAGGTAAAATTCTTAGGATCTTCCTCACCAATTCTTTGGTGGTGAAGGATTTTCCCAGGGATTTCAACTCATTCGTTATGTGCGTGAAGCGAGTGTACATGTCCATCACACTTTCACGATCACCCATATCAAACAGCTCATATTTTCTCATAAGCAATTCAATCCGGGATTGCTTTACCTGATTGGTCCCTTCGTGAGCTACTTGTAAAGCATCCCAGATTTCCTTGGCAGACTCACATTCAGATATGCGAGTATATTCATCAGGACCTAGGCCGAAATATAGAAGTTTTTTGGCCTTGGCATTCTTCTCCATCATTTTGTAATCTTCAGTATTGAATTCTTCAGGCTTTTTGGGTACTTCACTTCCATCTTCGATCACCTTCGTGGGAATGAGTGGTCCATTCTTGATAAGCATCCATAACTGGTAGTCCTCAGCTTGAATGTAGTTTTCAATTCTATTCTTCCACCAACTATAATGTTGACCATTAAAGTATAATGGTTGAGTTATGGATTGACCTTCAAGTATGCCTTGTGGGGTACTCATCTTCAAGGATCTCTCAAGGTGTTAGCCTTTTAAAGGAGAACCTGCTCTGATACGAATTGTTAGTTTTGAGAGTACACAGCCACAAGAGGGGGGGGTGAATTGTGGTGTCAGATTTTCGCAGTTTTTCTGGCAAACAGTCTTAGACCCTGTTTGCACAGACTGTTCCTGAGTTAAGTAGAAGTGAAAATCCAACGAAATTGAATGCGGAAAGCCGGGGGGGGCGGGGGGCGGGGGAGGAATGTTAAAGGCTGCTTGTCCAATGTGGTGGAAGCTCGAGCGGCTTTGGAGGGTGCTTGTGTGACAGTAAAGAAAGGTTTGAGTACCGTGGTGATTGAAGGAGATAATAACCAAGTAATTGGAGCTCTTCAAAGGAAGCTAGCGCCAGGCTGGGAATTTGAAGGTCTGATTGGTGGCGCCCTAGATGTGGCAAAGGAAGTGCAGCAGATCAGGTTTTCTTGGCTCAGAAGAACTGCAAACAAGGTTGCCCATGATGTTGCTAGCTGGGCTGTCAAGGAAGTGGATCAAGATGTGTTTCAGCTTAGAGATATTCCTTCTCGTGTCCTCAAACCAAGGGAGCCGTTAGTTTTGGACTCTGATGCCCCTTACGTAGCCAGAAAAAAAAAGATTAAAACAAAAGAATACACTAATAATAACAGAAATCAAACTTACTTCAATCTACCACACACTGATTCTAGGAAATGAACAAGAACAATCAAGAAAGGTAACTTTATAACATGAGTAAAATCATATCCGTGCCACATAACTTTTAAATTTTCTTCATTGTGCCAATGAACTTTTATTTTGTTTGCACGTACCACTTATGTTTTAAACGTTGTTAATTACCCCATTGTGTGACTTGGAGACCTAAAGTAGCCGGTTAACTTAATTTTTTCCCTAATTTTTTGCTTTGACCCGTTGATAAAGTGGGTACAATAAAAGGGGAGGAAAATCCATAAAAACCATTCCATCCTATCTTTACCTAAAGGCATCATCCCCCAATTCTAACGGTGTGTATGGCAGGGGGGAAATCATTTTCCTAGAAAATTATTTTCTATGAAAAATATTTTCCCAGGAAAAATGATTTTTCACTTAATTTACAGTTGTTTGGTAGAATGGAAAACCATTTTCTTTCAACTTCATTTTTTGCTATTTGATAGAATGAACCCCCTGCCCTCACTTCGTTTCTTTTTACCATCAGTCATCTCCCCTGCTCACTACTCTAACCCGACCAAACCAACGAATTCTATTTTTCTCTTCTCTTCAAAATCAAACCCAAAACATCAATAAGAAATATACTCGGTTATAAACTTAGAAAAAGAGAGAATCAACATCAATGAGTCTCATTTTTTTCACTATTCCCAATGATTACCCAGTTGACTTTGAGTGATATTAAACTCAGATTAAAGAAAATGGCGAATGAGGAGGTGATCAGATTGCAAAGTTCTTCAAAAAGGCAACAGTAACAAGGTCAGAGAATTCAAGAAATAATTGTAGAGATCGACGATGGAGATCATCGATGAAGATGATGAATCTGAAGAAGAGGGGAAGAATGAGAGACAAAATGAGAGTGAAAATAGAGTGATTCTGGACACAATTAAAAGAAAATAGAATGAGAGATAAAATTGGGCAATGGAAATCGGGCCTGAAAAATCATTTTTCCTACTTTTTCAAGGGAAAACAATTTCCTTCAAATGGGGTAAAATGATTTTCCCCTCTTATTTTACCAAACGACGTAAAATAGGGAAAATGATTTTCCCCTTACCAAACTCACCCTAAATGTGAGTCTATTCATCTTCAAATACTCATGAGCCTTAGGATGCCAGCATTTTTATCCGTCTTTTAGTGTTTAAGTCACAGAAAGAAACTTAGGGAAGATAATGAATGTGACACACTTAGCAATGACAGCAACCTCAGCTTGCTTTGAAGCTTGACCCTGTGGACCAATGGCCTATGAATGTTTGAGTTTTTGCGGTTGTTAGTACAGTAAATTCATAGACATGTTTGAAGCTTTGAACCCCCCCCCCCAAAAAAAATCGCATAATAGCAAAATGTAAAGATTTTAAAAGAAAGTTGGTAAACTTTCCATTCCCAAATTTGAAAGCTTTCACTAACATTTTAAATTAACTGTCATTACTGGCCTAGAAAATTCATATTTCTTATATCGATTTCTTGCCATTGACCATAGACCAAAAAAAGCTTACATATCAACGGGAAGCAATTAATTCTATTCTTGATAATATCGTAAACCACTCCCAAAAAATGCACAACTATTTTATACACCAACATTGCATAAGTTCATTGTGTCCGCATAAGTACAATCACAAAAAAAAGTCTTTTTGCAACAGGTAGTTCAGATATGGCTTTCCTGAGTTGATAGAATTAACTTCTTTGCCCTTCCTCTTCCTTCCTTTTTTCGATTGTGATTTTGATGTTGAAGGTTCAGCTAATGTAGTTGTTGTAACTACAGAATGCTCAGGAGCAACTTCTATGATAAGGCGAAAGGATGTGGCAGTGCTTCCTTGAGTGGTAGGTGGCGTCCTCTGCTAACCTGTAAATGCAAAATATAAAACAAGAAAGAACATTAAACACTCTCGGGTAATGGATATTTAGGGAGGAAGGTAACAAGAAAAGCCATGCCTAACACCATGCACTAATTGTTGGTGTAAATTTGGAACCAACAACACCTACAAATTTGCAACCCACAACACAACCAATAAATATTCAAAACCCACGTAAACATAATTGAAAATAACAAAAGTGAAGCAGATAACATATCTACACAAAACGACGACACAAAAGTAGAAACACAAAGATAAATACAAAATGGAAGAGAAGAAAATGAATTAATATACTAGATCGGATGCTGGATGATGAATGTCATATTTACACAAATTATTTGAGTGTTCGAGAGTCATTTTAGGCAATTAGTATGCTTAAATATGTTGTTTATGCCCCTATATTATATTATTACACTTGGTTTCATTTGTTTTGAGAGCTTTTGTAGATTTTGACTTTGTGAGCCCAAGGTATATGAGTAGAAGGATAATTTTGAGGCTTTCTAGGTCAAAGAATGTAGTAAAAGCGGCCTAATAAACCCAACATGGATATACCATGGTCAGTGCCGCTATCCAGCATGCTCCAGGAAAAGCAGCGAGTCGAACAAAAGTGAGCAATCAGACTAGTGGCCACCATGACCTGTCCGTAGCGGGGACCACTGTCCATGGGATCCGCCGCGGTCATACCGTGGTGGCCCCTTTCCCTCGTAGTGGCCAACTTTCTTCACGTTTGTTTGATTCTTGTGCGTTTTGGCGGTTTGCTGCCTTGATTTCATTATAAATACCTTGTCTTCTGCCTTCATCATTCCATTTTACCATAATCCACCATCGAGTTAGGATTTAGATTTAAATTAGAGTAAGAGAGAGCGGATTGATCTGGAGATTTTGCAAGGATTCCAAATAAGGTTTGCAGCGATGATTCAACCTGCATTCTTGGTTGAACGATTCTCCTCCCTTCTCTTCTCTTTTCTCATTTTTGGATTTATGTTTTGTAATTTGGATTAGCTTTTCTTGTTTTAATCTTGGATTTATGCAAGTACCAGTTAATTTCTCGATCTTGCATTGATACCTTTGGTAGTTTGGAATTTATTGGATTGTTTTATCAAATCCTAGAAGTTTACTAACTTGTGAGAAACTTTATCACTTTCTTGCATACATTGGGTATTGGATGAAGTATTGAAAGGTGAAATATGATATCAAAATCCTAGGATTTGACTTGATTATGTGGAGTCTTAAGAAAGTCACACCAATTTAGGAACTACGAATTTGGTAATCGCATGCTTAATGAACCTAAACAAATCGAGAGCCCTTGAAAAATAACAATTGGTTAGATTTATATATTTCACTTCACCTTGAAAGAGGTTTGTGGTACTTCAATTAAATAACCAATGGATGAAGAAGTCCTTGATTGATATTTGGATTGCGAGATTGCTTGTTTTGTTTAATTCCTTGATTATTTATCCATTAGATTACATAGTTGATTATTTTAATGTCAAAATCAAATTTTGATTCGTTTAGCCTATCTTGAGAGAATATAGCCCAGTAGATTAATTTAATCCTTTTGAGAGATGACCTTAATTGCTACAATGCCATCGTGTGCTTCCAGCTCTATCACTAGCTGCACTCGAGCTAATGCCTCTCTATAATTTATCCAAATGAGGCTCCTAGAGTTTCATTCACACTATCTCATCTCACAAGCTACCATTTATGTCAAACCCCATCAATGCTCAAAGTAGCTTATCAAATGCTCGAGATTAATCCTCGCAAAAATAAAATTAGTAGTAGTTAAGAGGTGTGTTGCAAATATAGCACAAAACTAGAATACAAGCTTATCAAAGCCTTGAACCCCATCATGACAGAAATGTGCATTACCAAAATTAGACGGTCAATGGTCTAGAAATGACATGACTATAAGCTTATGAGGGTTTGGTAAACAGCCTTTTGAAGAGTTTTTTGGCCAAAAAAAGCTTTTTTTGATCAAAATTAGTTGTTTGATTAAATAAAAAAGCTAATTTGCGTGTTTGGTGAAAGTGCTTTTTAGAAGAACTTTTTGGATCCAAAAATCCAATTTGAAAAGGCTAATTCCAAGAGCTTTTTGGAAGAGCTTTTTGAAAAATTAGTTTGTCGTCTCACAACTTTATCAAAAACAACTAATTTTACCAAACAGTTTTTCAACAAACAGCTAATTCAAATAACTAACTCAAACAGTTAACAGCTAATAGTTGTTTGCCAGACAGGGCCTATATAGACCATCTAAAGTGGTATATAAATCCTAAATGAAATGCAACATGTCTAAAATGGAGGCGAGAACACTTAGGAATAACTAGTCAAAGGAAATGTACGAATCACTACCCAAGGATAGCCTAAAGTCAAATCCTCTTCCTCTTATAACCCTCAAGTCTCTTTATGTCAATATCATTAATATTCTGATCTAAACTATGAGTGTGTGACCCAAAAATCTTAGCTTATGCAAAGGCTCGGTTTGGCTGAATTGGGCTCATGGAAGTATTCTTTGCTGGTCTGATTCACTAAACTCGGTCGAGTTCATAGCTAATCCAGGCACTTAACATGATTGGGTCGGCCCAGGCCCAAAAGTTGTTTGCTATGGTTAGGTTGGCTTAAACTTTATTGCATCTATCTAAAGTCCAAATTCAAATATCAGTTCCAATTTAGTTTTGTCGGCCCCCAAGCACATAAATTGGGCCTCCGCTATCATCCCCCGACTTTTTTTTTTCATATATATATAAAAATCAAGACACTAATTTAGGGGTCTACACCCATGTATATGCATGGTCATATATGTGTGTGTGTGGTATTTGGTTAGTAATAATACACAAAATATTGTAATATAACTATGATGATTAGATAATTATTGCTGATAAATTATAGTCACAAGGTAACTTGTTTGTTACAATATTGTCATCCGACTAACGTAGTGATGGAAACACAAATAGGCTCTTACTTAGAGTTTAGTTAATATTGATTGCATCCAACCAAGTTGCTTCATTTAGACCGTATGCGAGCTCCAAGAACTTGTAATTTTAATATAATTGACATTTTAGATATCTAGTCTTATTGAGTTGAAAGAGGATTCGATTGTATCTACTACACAAATGTCCTCCTACATTGTCACTTGCTATGTTAAACAACGAACTCTTCTAATATGAAGAACTGATCTTTCTTTCTTTACATCCAGCATCACATATATTAAGAAAAATGTATTGAAAATTTTGATTCATATTGAAGAA
>JACYFF010031954.1:90037487-90047699 GCA_017589665.1 Selenicereus undatus
GTAACTTTCTTTCAAGACTTTTTACTCCCTAAATGGGACAAACTCTCTTCTGATCGAAAAATTCGAATTAAAGGTATTCATCCTATTCCTACCTATTTAGATTTGGTTCAACATAATGTTTCTATCATTTTGGGTAACAAATTCTTAACATACCCACTGTTTTACAATAGAATTCTGGTTATGACATTTTATTAGGAAATGATTTCCTTAAACAATTTGCAAAATTTACACAAACTCCGTATACCATCTATCTTACGACAAAATGTGGTCATACCTTAAAAATTCTAAGTTTAAAACAACTATACAGAGTAGGCGCGAAGCGTAGTGGACATGGTTATAAACAAATCGCACTACAAATACAAGCTTAAAAATCTACTTTATGATTAACATAATTATGAAAGATTAGACCTGGCAAAACTGACCCAAAATCCGAACCGAACGACCGGGACCCATACCCAACCCGGAGCCATACCCGACCCGACTACCGAAATGTACTCACCCGAAAGTGGACCCAAAACCCAAATTCACCTGAACCGAACCATACCCGACCCGAAATTTTATACAAAGTTGCTTGTGTGTTGACAGGACAAGTGTATTTGACCAAAAATTGGTTGACCCGAAATCAACCCAAACCGAACCATACCCGACCCAAACTGAATCGACCCGAAATATCACTTAACCCAAACATGACCCGACCCGAACTTGACCCAACCCATACCCGAACCGAATGGCCCATTTGTCAGGTCTATGAAAGATGAACTATTAGCAAAACTAAAAAGAATATGTTCTAGAAATCCATTGCAAATTTGAAAACCTGAACATCCTTGAGCTAAAATAGAACTAACACAAGAAATATATATCAAAGAAAAACCAATGTTATACTCTCAAGAAGACATCAAAGAATTTTCTATACAAATAAAAGAACTACTAGAAAAAGGACTAATCAGACCATCTAATGGAGCATACTCCTCTCCAGCCTTTATGGTATTCAATGAAGCAGAAATACGAAGAGGAAAGGCTAGAATGGTTATCAACTGTAAAAAAACTAAATCAGTTTACAAAAACAGATAATTATTTTCTACCTAACAAACAAGTATTAATTAACCTTGTAAAAAACAAAAAATTCTTCTCAAAATTTGATTACAAATCTGAATTTTGGCATATTAAAATGGATGAAACAAGTATCAAATGTACAGGTTTTAGTACTCCTCAAGGATTTTATGAATGGATTGTTATGCCTTTTGGACTAAAAAACGCACCACGAATATTTCTAAGAAGAATGGATAATGCTTTTAAACACCTTAACAACTTTCTTGTTATCTATATAGATGATATCTTGATAAGTTTATATACTCTTGAAGAAAGAACATCGAGAACATCTTAACACATTTCTAGAAACAACTATCAAAGAAGGAACTTGTCTAAGTGAAAAGAAAGCTGCCATTGAAAAAAAAAAATTGAATTCTTAGGCTTTGAAGTTGGTGTAAATGGAATTACCCTACAATCACATATCTCTAAAGAAATCACAGAATATCCAGAGCAACTAAGAACAAAGAAACAAATTCAAGATTTCTTAGGACTATTAAACTATGCTAGCTCTTACATACCGGACTTAGCAAAAAAGAAAAAAGATTTACAAAGTCTACTCAGGAAAAGTAACACTCTTGGTTGGACAGATAAACATACTAATATTGTTAAACAACTAAAAAAACAATGTTTACAACTCCCTCGTCTTAGACTTCCTGAACCAGATAATAATTTAATTCTACAAACAGATGTTTATGATAAAACATTGGCAACCATTTTAAAAACATATCTCAATGAAATTTGTGGGTATCATAGCGGAACTTTCTCTGAACGAGAAGAAAATTACAATACAATGGAAAAAGAACTCTTAGCAATTATTAGAAGAATTACCAAGTGAAGACTCTTTTTACTATCTAAACCATTTAAAGTACTAACAGATAATCAGGCAACAACCACTTTTGTAAAACAAGCTTTAGTTATGGACCTCGCATGTGAAAATTACATCGTTAGCAATTATTTTTATCTCAGTTTAATGTTGTGTATGAGCATGTTGCAGGTAAAAACAACTTTATTGTAGACTATCTCACTCGAGAACATGAGTTCAAAGGATAAAGGCAAAACGCCTAAGGAACAAGTCAACAATGAACAGCTGATCTGAAATTTTGAAGACATTCTGATCAATATTAATGAATACTGTGAAGCAGTTAATGAGAAAATTGAATTTATTGAGGAAGTTCTTGTTGATCTTATAGCCGATCTTGGAAAAGCTCGAGAACTAACAACATATTTCTATCGAACTATTGAATAACTCAAAGTGAACTCTTCAAAGATGGATTTGAACAAAGTCCAATCTGAACTCTCAGAACTCTCTTTTTGACTAAATCAGGGAAATGCTTCAAACCCCCTCTCTGAAGAAGAGAAAGACAAGCAACAAGTAAAAGCTAAGCTATTAGTTTCAAGACCAGTTATTCAAAACGCTGAAATCCGAACTATTGATCTATCGGATTCTTTTTACAAGAACTATTATGAAGCAACCATGCTTGCTTACCAGAAGATTTCTGGTTTGCCTGCACTCTACTACAATCCCAAGGATTCTCCGTTCCCCAGAATGCTAGCTTTCAACAAAGCAAACCTTTAGATTATATTTGAACTTTTTACCTATGGTTATTTAAATTATCTTTACCCAAGCCTCAGGCTCATTGAACTACAAAACTTCCCAACAAACTTTAAATATGCTATTAAGCAATTCTGCAAAGGATATGTTTGCTTTCGCATCTTTACCATCTCTCATGAAAAAGATGCAGACACTATCTACCCCTATATCCATCTAGTTGAAATTTCTCATGTCAATCCCAAACAATCCATTGTCGCTGAGAAAAACAAACATTACAAACTTCCCAGCTTAGATATCTTTTGGATCAACTATAAACGGTCTACTGGAGCCCTAGCTATCAAATATCAGAGCGAAAGGTTAATGACCAAAGGAGCAAGAACTCTGTACTATAATGACAATCTCATCCTTGTCACTACTCATGGAGCAGAAAATATTTGTGTTGATGAGCAACTTTTTGACTTTAGCTATTCATTGGAGCCCAAGAAATTTTCAGGCAGCACAACTGTACGCACCAAGTTCACTAAACTCTACAAAGTCGAAAAAGAAAAAGAAGAAAAGCAGATTCGGCTTGCCTGACTTTGTCACCATATGAGACATAAGGGACCACAACCTTATCAACTCTTATCTTTGCCGACACTACAAGACAATGAACATGAAGCGACTCTATCAAGAATAGTAAAATCGTATTTGTAAAACTTATCTTTTTAGTTGGAAATCTTATCTCTTTACATTCCCATGATGTAAACACTTATGTCATAGCGCACCTGATTCCCCTATAAATACATAGCCGATTCTAGAAAAAGGCATCGGCATTTGTAAGAAGAAAAATCCCTCTGGAAGAAATCTCTTAGAAAATGTTCTAATTTCCTTCCTTTAGGGAAAGGAGAACAATTATCAATGAAATAAAAGAGAAACCTTTCCTCAAAACTTTGTGTCTATAGTTTTATTATACAACTTTGATCAAAGAAAGAGTATTATCAAAGAGAAGGAGAAGGTCTGAACGAGTAGGTAAGTCTCGCGTCAGGGAGGAGTAAGACGAGCGCGAAAAAGTAAAACAGATCCAACTCTTGAAGGTATAATTTCTTTGGTTCAATCTTGTTTTAATAGAATTATATGATATTTATTTTGAAGTTTTATTTGATAATTTAGTATCCAAGTACCACCATTAAAAATTTGATAGACCCTTTAGTGTGAATAACTTAATTAATTTAACACTGGTTTTAAAGCTTTTTTCATAAAAATCACTCGTCCCCCTATTAATGGTATCAGAGTCTGATAAGCACAACTATTCTTGAACTAATTTTTAATTGAAACAAATATGTTTAAAAACAAATTACAGTCTAATTCTAAGCTAGACAGATATGGAAACTATTTAGTAGGGCAAAGTTTTAATTTACCTGAACTAAATTACTATACTCAAGAAAGAGCATGAGATTATCTAAGAGCTTTTGATTTAACTCCTAGAAGTATTAGACAAAACTTGTTAAATCATTATAAGAATATATTAAACTATCCATCAACCTGACCCGAACAAGTCCATCCTATAAATATAAACTTATTAAAAGATAATATTGCGTTGTTAGAAGCAACTTTTAACTATACTGTTTGGATTCAACCAAACATGAACAGTAAAGACTGCCAAATAACATATTATACTGATGAAGAAGAATAATTAACATTAACACCAAAAAATAATTCACAAAAGAAATACGACTTTGCAAGACCATAAGGTAATCTTACCATATAAAACAAAAAAATTTTAATCGATCCAGTCTCAAGACTGAAGGGTGAACACCCCTAGGCCCCAGCTCACTATCAAGCTAATTTGGAGGCCGTTGGGTTTCTTTTGGGCCATGATTTTGCACAAGTTTAGAAGTGAATTTTGTTAGACTTGCCTTTGATGGGTATAGCTGCCACGTGGTAGTGCTTGATGTTGAGAAATTTTACATGTGAGTTAATATCTCACATTGACTTTCAAGGAAAGGAGGGAGAAGTTTATGGTTCTGTTTGACAATCATCTGCTACCTGTTTTATTAACTGTTTGTTGTTAGTTGTTGCATTAGTTGTTTGAATCAACTGTTTCTAAAAAAGATATTTGATAAAATTAGCTATTTCTGAAAAGTTTGTTTGTTAAAATTCTATTTATGCCCTTTCTCTACATTATTTTTTAGTTGAGCATGATTTTTTATTTATTGGCCCTTTTATTTTCTTTTCAAAATAATTAAATTTATGTCATATGTAAAAATTAATTCAATGCTTGGAGCGTTATTTTCATATTAATTCTACATATATTTTGTATTAATTATTTATCTTATTTCTTTTCAATTTATATGTATTCAAGTGATACCTACGTGTTACAACCTTATTTTATTATTCATTTAAGGATTTTTTTTGGTTGTGAATTGAAATTTATATGATTTTTTTTATCTAATTTAATCTTTTCAATATCTTTTTCTTTGTTTTTTACAAATTAAAATTTGTTTAAATTTAAAATGATTTGATTTTCATTAAATTTTATTCAAATAAACATAATATCAACTGTCACTACTAACTTGCATCAATCCAAAAAAGGTCCTCATCTTAACTACTCATGTTATGTCTTGTAATTTTGAATGACTAGAATTACGGTTTTTGATTTTACTAATGGCATGTTTGGTAATTTTAATAAAGTGTTGGCCATTTTTGTCATTTGCACAAACAACCATTTACAAAAAAACTAATCATCTTAGCTTTTTGGAAATTGACGTTTTGGGCTAAAACAACAACAACAACAATAAACTCCCAATGTGGGTCCCGCTTTCGCGGGGTCTGGGGAGATCCAGTTGTAGGTAACCTTACCTCTACCGGTATTCCTACCCATAGAGAGGTTGATTCCATAAGACTCACAAAACAGTTTTGACCAGCTATTATAAATCAAGTTGGCTTTTTTGACCAAGTCAAAACAGGCAAAAGTTCCCAAAAAACCATTTTGTATCAAAAAGTCAATGAAAAAGCCAACAACCAAACACCCCCTATATATTCGTTGGGTCCAAGATTTAACAGTTTAGACTTTTGAGTCAAGTTGTGCTCAATTCATATGTAACTCGTACAATCTAACTCCTTAGATTATCATGAGCTCCAACACTTGGTCGGTCGATATTGGTGTAAGGTGAGATCGTCTAATTATAGAAGTTGTGGCAGTGGATGTGGTTTGAGCAAACCTAATATTATGTTTCTTAGAATATATACTTTTAAAAGCTCGGTGACTAGTAAAAACATATGTTTCTTAGGTTCCCTCTAAAGTTCTCGCCTGATGGCTACCACCAACTAACTGAAACGTTACAGAGGGTTAGATCCTCCCGTAATCCAAGGTTGCTCCAAAAATTATCTTTTCTTATCTAGAGCATTTGGAAAGAGAGAAATTCAGTTGTATTCGATAATAAGTGTTTCAATCCTATAAAATGCCTCATAAAAGCAAAAAAGGCGTATGCCGAATGGAGAATCCAAGCTTGCATATCGGACGATTTTCCACCGAGGGGTGTTCCTTCTACCCCTGCCAAAACCTACCACCTTGTAAGGTGGAACCCCCCACCACCAGGAGTCGTTAAAATCAATTTTGACGGATCGATTCTCAACTCATCAGCAGCAGGAGGTTACGTTCTTCGCGACTGGACAGGCAAACTCCTTAAAGCAGGAGCTGCCAATTATGGATCTACTTCAATCATGGTAGCTGAAGCAAGAGCGCTGAAGGATGGAGTTCATGCGGCCATACAAGCAAGCTACAGGAGGCTATTGATCGAAGGCGACAATTCTACAGTGATTCAAGCACTAGCAGGCAAAAGCCAAGTTCCTTGGAAGATCGCCACAATTATCGACGACATTTAAATATGGTTAAAGCATGACTTTCAGTTCCAAGTTAAACACATCTATCGAGAGGCTAATATGGCGGCCGACTGGCTTGCTAACTATGGGCACTCTATCACAAATTCCATTTCCTCAGATACCTGGGCTTTGTCAGAGTTTAGAAATATTCTTGCAGCGGATGTAGTTGGGCATACTCTTGTGAGAAGAGGCGCCTAACATTGGATTGTACTTCATCTTTACCATTGTAAAAATAAAAATAAAAATATTGAAATATTTCATAAAATAAATACTTATTTTAAAAACTTCATATATATAGAGAAGTATGGGTGGAGTTCTAAAAATAAAAGATTCTTGAACTTTTGGTCAAGTTTAGAAAATACTCCTCAACTTTAAAAGTGAGGTAAATACTCTTTGACTTATTTAAGTTGTTTTTTAATATTTACATTAATTGATGACATGTTTTACTTAAATAATGTGGCAAAATTAGGAAGAAAAAGAAAAGCCACATAAGTACATTGTTTTATATAGGACATATAAGCGCGTTATTGTATATATAAAATAATACAATTTGATAAAAAAAAATTATATATATTACTTTATCTTGAGTGAAACTTTCTGATGATTTTTTTTTTGGGAAATAATAATGTTACATTAGGTCATACCTTGTCAAACTAATTATAATTAATGTCAAATTGACTAACTCATAATCATTTATTATCAGGATCTTGCCCAAAAATTTAACATTTTAAATATAAAATATTTTACTATTTATAGAACATTTTACTGTAATGTAAAATAAATAAATTTATACTTTTATAATTCACCTACATATTCAAACGATCATTTTCATTAGTTTTTGTTTCTTTATTCCATTTTGACAATTTCTGCTTTGATATTTGAATTAAGAAACATGATTACCATAACACTCAAAATTTTTTTCTCTTTTTTGCTATGTAATTATTTCCAAAAGTTGGTTTACATAAGTTAAATTTTGGCACCTTCATTTTTGTGGATCAAGTTCGAGGAATTATTTACTTAATGAATCACATTATTGTGAGATGCTCTAATGTGACATTTGATTATAGCTCGTCATCCGATAAGTTTTGGGTAAATGTAAAATTTTTATTTTCTAAAACAAATTATGGGATGTTTTACCTAAGATGCATGAAGTAATTAGATTATGCAATTTTTCTAATAAATTACATTATTTATATATGTAACAATATCCTTATGTGACATTTATTTTTTCATAATCTTGCCAAATCATTTGGGCAAACACATGTCATAAATTAATGTAGATAAATATTAGAAGTCAAAGGGTATTTACTGTACTTTTTAATGTTGAGGGACATTTTTTTACTTTGATCAAAAGTTCAGAGGTGTTTTATTTTTTGAACTCAAATATGGGTGAGAAATGACAAATATATCACTCACTTTGAATAGGCAAGAGAAAACTTTTTAACTTTGAGGTTTATCTTCCAAGACCGGTAGAGAAGAACATGAGAGAAAACGGCTTAAAGAAGATCCAACGGCTCTTTTTTAGCCACCACTAGCCAGGCATGGAGGGCCCTTGGTCCGCTGAAAACAAATCCAAATGTCTGATTGGACTTTAATTGAAGATTTGTGGGCACTATCAAATGGGTTATTTGGTTCGGTATGGATCGGGTTAAGTTTGGGTCGGGTCATATTTAGATTAAGTGACATTTTTTGTCGCTTCGATTTGAGTCGAGTATGGTTCGGTTCGGATCGATTTTGGGGTCAATCAATTTTTGATCAGATACGCTCGTCATGTCAAAACAAGCAACTCTGTAGAAAATTTCAGGTCGAGTATGGTTTGGTTCGGGTCAATTCGGGTTTCGGGTCCACTTTCGGGTGAACATATTTCGGGTGTTGAATAAGGTATGAGTCCGGATCATTCGGTTCGAATTTCGAGTTTTGAATTAGTTTTGTCTGGTCTAATTATAGGCATGCGTGCATCAACATGAAAGATACACGAGAGACTTGAGCAACAACTAGTTATTAAGTTAAACTTGCCTTCTTTGATTGAAAGCTGTTTTAGGATCTAGTACTCTAGTCCTTTCAAACATTCAATGTTTAGCGAGAATTCCTAATTAATTTTAACCGTTTTCAAATAATTGTAATCACAGACTGTTAATTCTAACTATTAGTGATCACTTATAACTCTTATGAACGCTTACTAATTGCTATTTGCTCTTTACTAAACGTTATTTTTAACATCTACTAATCGTTGGTAACCACTAACTGCTACGTCTAATCACTAGTTTAGACTAATAACCGTCGTTAAACTCTGTTAATCACTAATTGTTAATTCTAAATATTGAAATGAACAAACCTTAAATCTTTTAAAATGAACAAACAAAAATTTCTTGACAAACAAATTTTGAAAGTTTCAAAAATAAGTTTATAATTAAAGAAAATTTGAATTACATTTTATATCTTGTGCTTTCTAAAACATGTGGCTATGTTTGTTTGATAAGATGTACATAAATGTGAATACTTTTGTAAGCCACATAGTTCTGTTTTTAGTTTTATCATGTGAACATGTTAGGCTCCAGTCCTTAGAAAAGATAAAGATATGCTAAGACTTTTCATTACTAATTCTTCTTTTCATTAAAAATAAAACAAATTTGTGAAATCAGGAAAAAATAAAATTTTATTTATTAAGAAAATAAAAAAAATTGACAAAACCTCTTTAAAAAAAAATTAAAAATACAACAGGAACACGACCTCGGCCTTTCCACAATAATTTCTGTTTTTTTTTATTAAAAAAAGAACCGATTTGCATACTTTCCACGTACCTGGAGGCTCAGCAGGAATATTGAGACTTCTTTCCAAGAGAAAATCAAGTTGATATAGCAATGAAAACATAGAAGCTGACATTGACCAAAACGAAGCTACTGGAATATTCCTCCGGTTCCCCATCTCAACGACCCAAAACAGAAGCGTATCAGCTATTATGAGTTGAACCGGCGGCTCGAACCCGTCCAAGACTTCTTCGACCGGCTGAGCCATCTTGGTCATCACAGCCTTCATGAACCCCATCATATCAGCCCCTCGCCCTTTTTCCGCCGGAAGTACGTTCGGAATCGTGGCGAATCTCATGTTAGCTGGCGTCGGTGGGGACTCGTAGGAAGAGGAGCCGCATAATAGGCCTAGCCACTCCTCGGTCACTATGAAGGTAATTTGGAGGTTGTTGGGGTTCTTTTGAGCCATGGTTTTGCATAGGCTTAGAAGTGGGTTTATGTGGCCCCGTCCAGGGTGGGGTATGGCTGCCACGTGACAGTGCTTCGTTGACTCGACCATTGGTGGAAGGTCGAGATCGTTTGACTATGGTGGTGGTGGTTGTTGTGGGGTGGTGGTAGTGGTGATTAAGAGATGAGGCAGGAAAGATAGGGCTTCATTAAATGAATGGATACAAAAGGATTGGTATTTGTATGGGGGCCACAGTAGACAAAATAATTCTAGAACTGATAGAAACACGTGCAGTGTGGAATGTAAGAGAACACTAGGTGACAAAATGACAACTTCGCCTGAAAATGTGGATGAGATAATTATTAGGAAAAATTATAGCCGACATTCCGTCTGAAGTTAAATTATGCTTCTGCTAATGTTAGTTTTGAAAATAGTGAGTACTAATTTTTTTGTACTTTTGGATAATATAAAAGTAAAACATATATGAATACAATTGTAGATATATATGTTTTACT
>JACYFF010031954.1:90049953-90074571 GCA_017589665.1 Selenicereus undatus
AACTTGCAACCAATTCTCCAAAGACCATGCATTCACGAACAAAGTGAGAATAAATTTCAATATTGTTTATCCTCTCATGAAAAACTGGATTGCGAGCAATATGTAATGCTGCTTGATTGTCACATTGTAACTGTATATGTCTTGTGAGAAGCACATGCAAGGATGCAAGGAAGGATTTGATTCAGATTACTTCACTAGTGACAGTAGCCATGACTCTGTATTCTGCTTCTGCTAAGGACCTAGAAACTATAACTTGCTTCTTGGTTTTCCATGATACACGAGATCCTCCTAGGATGACAAAGTACCCAGTTAGAGATATACAAGTGATAAGACATGTTCCCCAATCTGAATCACAGAAAGCGTAAAGGTGAAGATCATAATTGCTTCGTACAAGAATCCCCTGACTTGGATTTCCTTTTGGGTACTGCAAAACATGTTGTGTAGCTCCTAAATGCTCATCCTTTAGTCCATGCATGAATTGAGATAAGATATCAACCACACATCACAACTCTAGAGGAGTAATGGTAAGATAGATCAGCCTTCCTACAAGCCTTTTGTATTGAGCAAGATCTTCCAAGTCCTTCCCAGTTGCTAGGGCAAGTTTATGATTTGCCTCCATAGGGAAGTCAATAGGTTTGGCTCCTAAAAGTCCACATCCATCAATAATTTCCAAAACATATTTCCTTTGACATAGGAACAGTCCTTGAGAATTTCTAGCAACTTGATGCCCAGAAAAAATATTTTAGTAGTCCCAATTCTTTGATGTCGAAGTAACCATTGAGGTATGTATGCCTTAAATTGAGCACAAGCATTGGGATCATTACCCTTAAGTATCAAGTCATCCACATAAATGAGCAAAGCCTTGAATTTGTATTCGTTTCTGTACGTGAACAAGGAGTAATCAACTATAAGGCCTTACAAAGCCATACTCGAGCAACTTTGATGATAACTTAAAAAACCATTGACGGTATAATTGCTTAAATCCATATAGGGATTTTTATAACCTGTATATCTCGTTTGGATTAGAAGCATGAAAGCCAGGAGACATCACCATGTACTATTCTTCATCCAAATCTCCATAAAGAAATGAATAATGCATGTTCATCTGATGTAATTGGTATCCTTTAGCTGCTCCAACAACAAGAAAACATCTAACACTGGTCATCTTTGCCACAGGCGCAAAGGTCTCATTGTAATAGAAGTCGTCAACTCGTTCATATCCCCTGATTACAAGCCTAGCCTTGTATCTTTCCACACTGGGCTTCTTCCTATGAGGCAAATCTTCAATATTCCATGTCTTGTTTAGTTCAAGTGCCTCAATCTCCTTTGACATGGCTTCTGTTCATTTTGGTCCTTTAACTACTTCGTGAAAGAACCTGAGCTCCATAATTTTGGTAATAGATGTAAGATAACATCTATCTGCATTTGAAAATCTATTGCAAGTAACATAATTAGCTCTAGGATACAACTTACAGCGTTGGCGATCGGTTTGCCAAGGAAAAGGGGTTTCTTAAATAGGCATTGTAGCAAATATAATCCTAAAGATGACTTGGGGTCTTCTATTGTGCTTCTTTTGTCTAGTCTCGGGTTGGTGGGCTTGTAGATCATTTTCCCCATTTTCTGGCCGACTATCTTTTTTCACTGGTGATACTCGGGCAAATGTCCTGCTAAAATTCCCTGGCTTGTCTCAACTTGGACTGCTGGGCTCAATTCGATGTGGACCTTTATTGTCCTGAAGCGACTGAGTCTGCGGGCCTGGAAAATTGGATGACCAAATTTGTTGCTTCTGCGCATGTTCCCCACAGCACTGGGCCTACTCTTCACACAAGTTTTCTGGTTTAGTTGTCTCAAAATTTTGGATGCCTTCAAAGTCCCAAATTTGGTCATTCTCACACAATTATCACTTTCCTTTTGATCAATGAAGGGGAAACTTTCTTCATGGAAAATGAGATTCCTACTAACAAACATCTCTCTACTCTCTACATCATACACCTTCTATCCTTTTTTTTCCCCCAAATGGATAGCGAAGAAAGATACATTTTCTACTTCTTGGCCCAAATTTATCTTTTGGTCTTGCACTATTGTGTACATATCACAAACACCTAAAAACATTAATATGCTTATATATGGGCTTTTCTTCGAATAAGGTTTCATATGGGGTCTTGCCACATAAGATAACTAAAGGTGTCCTATTGATTAAATAAGTTGTTGTTATTACACACTCTCCCCAAAAATCAATAGGAAGATTAGCCTGGAAACGCAATGCTCTAGCAACATTCAAGAGATATCGATTTTTCCTGTCAACCCTTCTATTTATTGTGGTGTATCTGCACAACTAGTTTGATGGATAATGACTAGCTCTACATAAAACCTTTTCATAGGCCCAGAGGTAAATTCACTACCGTTGTTGCTTCTTATGATTGTCACTATAGTGCCAAATTATGTGTTGACCATAAAGCGAAAATCTTCCACAAGTAGGGAAGCGTCACTCTTTTCTTTCATTAGACACACCTAGACACCTCTGCTAGCATCATCAACAATACTTAAGAAATAATGTGCCCCATAAGTAGATTCAACTCGATACGCAATCCATGTATCAACATGAATAAGATCAAAACAATGGAAGGCTTTATTATTACTAATAGGAAGAGGAATTTGAGTTTGCTTTGCATGTGAGCACACATCACACAAATTACTCTTACTCTTATTGCTAGATTCTATTTAAATGCTACTAGAAAGTTCAGATAATGCTAGGCTTGAAGCGTGCCCCAATCTTTTGTGCCAAATATCATAGGTAGAGATCCTGTTGACTTGCACATTTGCTTCAGCTTAATCCTTGTAATAGTAAACCCCTCTTTTAGGCTCACCCACTCCAATTAGGCTTCTCATAGAAAGGTCTTGTATCCTACATAACTTATTAGTGAATGTTACTTTGCAATATAGATGATCAAATAATGGAGCAATAGATATTAGGTTGCAATTCAAGTTTGGAACATAAAGAACATTGCGTAGAACGGGTTTAGAGGTTAATGTGACTACCCTCGCTTGGTAACCATAGTGTAAGACCCCTTAGGTAATTCCACTAGGGTAGGTTTCATATAATTAACTTCATCAACATAGCCCACATCACCAGTCATACGATAGGAGGCGCTGCTATCGAATATCCATGCTTTCTTACCTGCAATCCTCTCTTGATTTGGCTTTGGAGCCTCGAAGAGACTTAACATTCTTTGTGCCTGTTATGAGGTGAACACAGCCGATGCAATGGGTATAACTTCATAAGTACCCATAGCTCCTTCATGTTGGGCCACGACCGCGTTTGTAGCCTCTTTGCCAGTGAATGCTCCACATCCTTTGCTTGCGCTCACACGTCTGCCTCCTTGCCCAGTTCGACCCCTGCTGCATCTAGACTACCCTCCATGGGTGTTCTAACCTGGTGGGTATCCAACTATCTCAAAATAGTTTGTCTCCTTATGTTCGTACTTCCCCCAGTGCTTGCAAGTTGGACGTTCACCCTGAGCTTGAACTTGCTTTCCTTGATAATTCATAGCAAAAGCAATTCAGACTTATTGTCAAAATTAATCATCAGCTTTCTATGGTTTTCTTCCTGTGCACCATGCTGAAAATTTTATCCAAAGATGGACGAGGATCTAGGGCGAGTATTTGGCTTCGGATGTTCCCACACACGTCATCATCAAGGCCCATTAGAAATTGATGAACTTTGTCTTTTTCTACCATATTTGCTATCTTCTTGGGTGCATCACAAGTAGAAGTTGGCATCTTGACATAATTTCCCAGTTTGTTCTAAAGGCGCATGAGTTTTGAGAAGAATTCAACTACATCTTGATGTCCTTGGTTACAAGAGGCTATTTCAGCCTTTAACTGGTGTATTCTTTGAATGTTAGGCAACGAGTTGTTTCTTGATATTCTCCCAAAGTTTATGGGCTAAATTAACATATGCAGCGGTATTTTTCCACATTGATAAAATGAACAAAAAAATAAATGTGGGTGTTGCCCCACATTGATAAAATTAAAGGGTTCGAGCATGTATATAAGCTTGTAAGTTACTCCACTCATTGCCAATTAGTTATGGGTTGGAGCCTTATTTGAACGTATATCTATGACTCATTATTTGTGGTCCAATTGATATATATAATTTAACATAGTATCAGAAAGGGTTACTCGATCTTTATTTGCTACCGTCCCCGTTTAATTAAAATTGTATGCACGTGTTGGGCCTTTTTAATAGCCACACGTAAGGGACATGTTGGAGTATGAAAGTAGGTATTGTCCTACATTGATGAAATAAAAAAAATATAAAAGTAGGTGTTGTCCCACATTTATAAAATTAAAGGATTTGAGCATGCATATAAGCTTGTGAGTTACTTCATTTATTGTCAATTAATTTTGGATTAAAACCTTATTTGAACTTATATGTATGACTCCTTGTTTAAGGTCCAATTGATATGTAAAATTTAACAATGAACTCTATCACCATGTACATTGTATAATAAAATCATACAATAGATTGAACATTACATTGAGAATTGTAGTTTGAAACATTAATAAGAAATTTGAACTCCGCTACTACATTGTATCACATATGTGAGCCTCTTGCTGATAAAGTTTAACGGTCTTGTTCACTCTTGATGATGTATATTTCCAAGGGCATCATTTTCATTCTTTCAACTCAATTTTATTGGGGGCAAGCTCCAAACAAATTCATGCATGGCAAGGCCCTTATTCGGTCCGATTGTTTGAATTTCATGACAAAAGACACTTTATGGAGTTTTATTCAAACTTCAAAGTGCCTTATTCAAAGGTGATGGGGACCATCAAAGATCAAGCCTTGGATGAGCAACCAAATAGCCTACACATCTATTCAAGCTCCAAGGAAATCAAGAACATGCATACTTGGGTCAGAAACACCATGGAGCATTCGGACAGGATGTGGGCAGATTCGACCAGAAACTGGCCCGGTTTCATCACTCCTTTTGGACTAGCTAATAAAGGGAAAATTTCAGCATGCACCACCCCCTTAAAGCTTGAGATCTTAGCTTTCCAACAAGACCTTTTGCAAGTCATTTGGAGGTCATTTGCTAGGTCAAGTTCAGCCCACAAAATCGGATATCAAAATGCAGGCCAGTTTTGGACAGTCTCCACTCTTTGGCCCATAACTTTTGAACGGATGATCCAATTGCGATGAAACCACATCCCCAGGAAACCAGACATCTTAATATTTCCAATGAATCAAGAATCATCGAAGTTGGATCACAAACCAGAGAGATATGCCTATTTAAAGTTGGGGTTGTTGCGGGTATGAATGCATTTAATGCAAAACGCGTGAAGATATGTGAATGCTTGTGATTACGGCTCTTGCTACTTATGCGTGTCCTACCTCCTCTATCAAGGCCAAGACATGTGAGAATGATGGGTGCATGAATCCTTTTTGCTGCTGCACATTTTTCACACCAAAAGACATCAAGAGACACACCTCTTCCCCCTTGGTGCATCCGAATATAGCTACAGCACATTTACTTGCTTTCTTCACACCTTTTCATTTGTTTTTCTTCTACCTTTTCGTGTGTAAGGCCTCTACTATATAAGGGCCATAGTTTAGAATCATTTGGGATCAGATTTTTGAGTATATGAAAAGTGTGAGTTTGTGAGCTCTCTCCCCATTAAAATCCTAGTGTTGTATCTTGAGCTTGGCAACTCAAGTGGGTCTCTAGGTCTCTTTATCTCAACTAGAAGGTGATTAAATTCTGTAACTAGTTGGTCTAAAGAGATTGCCCAAGTGTTTCTCCAAGGGTGGCTCCTCGGATTATCCCTTCAAAGTTCACTTGATTATCCAAGTTTTTGTTTTCTTTCTTGCTTTCGGTTTTTCATCAACATCCTTGTGAGTTTGAAGCTTGTGGAAGTAAGTATTTCATGTGTCTCATCCTTGCATTTTGTTTTCATCATCTTCATTTCTTTGATAGTCAATTATTTATGTTTTTGTGAGTTTTCCCCTCCGAAAATATACATTATTTGGTATCAGAGCTTAGGCTACATTCTTGGCCAAGCTTCCCTTCTCATCCCAAACACAAAACTCAGAAAAAAAAAACAAAAAAACACAAAAGCCTCACAAGAAACTTCAGTCGTGCCAAATTAAAAAAGTAGCACGGCCATACCGTGCCACCACGCATGACCGTGCCACCTTCTCCCGTCTCACTTCAACCATTTCTCATCCACAAATTCTCACCATGTTTCTTCCCTTAGCCTAAATACATCCCTAACCTCAAACACTCCCTCCACAAGAGAACCTTTAAGCATTCATCCATCATGAGCACTCTTAAAAACTTGAGGAAAGAGATTGCTTCGATTGCAAAGGAGTTGGTTTGCCTTGAAACTCCAAAGTTTCATGGCCAAAAGGAAGAGTTCACAGGTTGGTTATCTAAGGTGGAACGAGTTTTTGCTTGTTGTATCCTTAATGACCAAGAGAAGTTCAAAGTGGCTATTTTAAGATTGAGAGGTTGTGCACTTCAACGGTGGGAGAATTACAAGATTAAGAGAAGAAAGAAAGGAAAAGAGAATGTGAGAACTTGGAAGAAATTGAGAAGTAAGTTGATGGGTGCCTTTTACCCACCCACTTGCATGCTCAAACATGTTTCTCTACTTACTAAGAAGAATGGCCCAAGGCCCTCATGTGTAGACATCCTTTTCAATAAGGAGAGTCCAAAGAGTCATCACACTTCTACCCTTCCTACCTTGTTGCCCTTGAAGGAAATCATCTTCCATGAAGATGAAGAAGTAAACAAGGAAGAGGAAGATTTAAATCGGCTTGATCCACCTGCCATCTTTGATGAAGAGGTCTTAGACTTTGAAGAGTTAGGAGAAAGTACGACTCCTTCATCTTCTTGTGAGGAAGAAGGACAAGTTTGCAAAGAAGAACTTCATCTTCCTCTTTACAAGAATTTTCATCATGAAAACAATGAGGAGAATTGTTACCTTCAAGATTTGATGAGCTTAAAGTTGAAGAACACCAAGTCTCCAATTTGGAGCCATGTGAGGTTGTTGATAAAATTGAGGAACTCTTGTGTCAAGAAGAATGCCCTCACTTACAACAAGAATTGAGGACAATTCTTTTCGAAGAGAGAGAGTTTGATGTATATTTTCAAGGGTATCATTTTCATTCTTTCAACTCAATTTTATTGGGGGCAAGCTCCAAACAAATTCATGCATGGCAAGGCCCTTATTCGGTCCGATTGTTTGAATTTCATGACAAAAGACACTTTATGGAGTTTTATTCAAACTTCAAAGTGCCTTATTCAAAGGTGATGGGGACCATCAAAGATCAAGCCTTGGATGAGCAACCAAATAGACTACACATCTATTCAAGCTCCAAGGAAATCAAGAACATGCATACTTGGGTCAGAAACACCATGGAGCATTCGGACAGGATGTGGGCAGATTCGACCAGAAACTGTCGCGGTTTCGTCACTCCTTTTGGACCAGCTAATAAAGGGGAAATTTCAGCACACACCACCCCCTTAAAGCTTGATATATTAGCTTTCCAAAAAGACCTTTTGCAATTTATTTGGAGGTCATTTGCTAGGTCAAGTTCAGCCCACAAAACCGGATATCAAAATGCAGGCCAGTTTTGGACAGTCCCCACTCTTTGGCCCATAACTTTTGAACGGATGATCCAAATGCAATGCAACCACATCCCCTGGAAACTAGACATCCTAATATTTCCAATGAATCAAGAAGCATCAAATTTGGATCACAAACCAGAGAGATATGCCTATTTGAAGTTGGGGTTGTTGCGGGTATGAATGCATTTAATGCAAAACACGTGAAGGTATGTGAATGCTTGTGATTACGGATCTTGTTGCTTATGCGTGTCCTACCTCCTCTAACAAGGCCAAGACATGTGAGAATTATGGGTGCATGAATCCTTTTTGCTGCTACACATTTTTCACACCAAAAGACATCAAGAGACACACCTCTTCCCCCTTGGTGCATCCGAATATAGCTACAACACATTTACTTGCTTTCTTCACACCTTTTCATTTGTTTTTCTTCTACCTTTTCGTGTGTAAGGCCTCTACTATATAAGGGCCATAGTTTAGAATCATTTGGGATCAGATTTTTGAGTATATGAAAAGTGTGAGTTTGTGAACTCTCTCCCCATTAAAATCCTAGTGTTGTATCTTGAGCTTGGCAACTCAAGTGGGTCTCTAGGTCTCTTTATCTCAACTAGAAGGTGATTAAATTCTGTAACTAGTTGGTCTAAAGAGATTGCCCAAGTGTTTCTCCAGGGGTGGCTCCTCGGATTATCCCTTGAAAGTTCACTTGATTATCCAAGTTTTTGTTTTCTTTCTTGCTTTCGGTTTTTCATCATCATCCTTGTGAGTTTGAAGCTTGTGGAAGTAAGTATTTCATGTGTTTCATCCTTGCATTTTGGTTTCATCATCTTCATTTCTTTGATAGTCAATTATTTATGTTTTTGTGAGTTTTTCCCTCCGAAAATATACATTACTTGAGCTATGAGACTATTAATTAATTCAGTTTTGGTTGGTATCTTGAAATTTTGGTGATTTGTAATAGTGTAACATATGTGTAACATGTTTTTGGTTAAAATCCTTACAATTATTCTTTACAATGTATGACATTTATAATAAATATACACCTGGGCACCCAAGATCAAGTAGGCTCCTCATTCATAATTTCAGAGCTATCTTGGAATTTTGGTGACCTGTATTTCTTTTGCCTATGCATGCTAGTACGTAATTGAGACTCATTGTGGTAGAATTTTATGGGGTGGAAATAGTGAGGGAAGGAAGATGTCCGTGCTAAGTTGGTAGCATATTTGTCAGAATTATAATGGTGATGGTCTAAATTTTAGTACTTGAAATAAAGATAATTATTCTAGGAGCACTTGGAAAGTTTGTTATAGGAATTTACATGATCTAACTAGGTTGGAGTTTATTTTTTGAAGGATTAGAATATTAATTTCAGATGAGGATGCTTGGGGAAGGAGGATGCATTGTTGTTAAACTAAGACTCTGTTCGGACCTAAGAAAATTAGGTAAAAAGAAAATTCAAAGAAAAAAAATGAAGGGGAAAAAAAGTTGGGAGAAACTTTTGTTTTCCTCTTGCTTGGAGGTAGGAAAGAAAATACAAGGAAAAACATAAAAGGTCAAAAAAGAAAAAAGAAAAAGAAGAACCAAAAACGTTACTAAAAAAATGTAGATATTCATATATTTCTCACCTCCACCTCCACCCCCTTCTCATTCTCTACCTCAATCAACAGTGAACACATCTCATCTATCTTTTATCATTATTGTTGACCTAGCATAGTTGCTTTTCTTCAATTTTTTCACTATCAAAATCTCCTAATTTTTTTTGTTGTACATGTAGTATTAACCCCAAACTCATCAAATTCATAAATTGATCATGATTTGTTACCTTCCTAGGAACCCAGAATTGACCTACAATTCCAAATTAGGGTTTTTTATAATCTCCATTGAAATGGAGGAATACGAGGCATTACAGATAACATTGCCCTTGTCGAATTGGCTGCAACTGAAGGCAAGGACACAAAGAGAGAATGGGGGGACGATGAAGATAGAGAATTAGGACATTAAGGGCCTCGGAGCTACGTGAGAAAAATGAACAATGTAAAGAACAAGCAAAGAGTTAAAGGGTCGGGGTGTTAAAGAATCCCATTTTCCAAGAACTTTCATCACCTTTTTGGAAGGAAAATCTTGTAACTAGTGTTTATTCATTTTTCCACCCCATTTTGCTCCTCATTTTTTTCTTGACCATTTTCTTCAAACCAAACATGAGAAAAGATCTTATATTATAAGTGTAAAAACGTTAAGGGCCTGTTCGGTTGGGAGTTTAGGAATGAAACTTGATACCTTTAGGTATCAAGTTTCTATACCTTGTGATTGGTTGAGCTTTTAAAGGTATGGAACTTGATACCCAAGGGTATCAAGTTCCCCTCATTTCTAAGGGATTTGATTTCCCCTATTTGAGAGAGGTTTCAAATCCCATTCCTTCAGGTATAAACATTTTTCATAAAAAAAAAAAAACAATTTCCCAGTTCATCCTTTTTTTTAACAATTTCCCCAGATATAAATATTCCTTCAAGTATGAACAATTTTTTTTTCCCAATAATTTCCTGGTTCGTCTTTGCTTCTTAACATTCCCAAAAACCGACTACACCTTAGAGAGAGAATGAACATGAGAGAGAGGGTGGCCGACTAGATCTATCCTGTCCACTGGCCATCGGAGAGGAGACGCTGCTGCCAACCACCACAACTGCCACAACGTTCACCTAGACCCTTAAAATTTCGGTCTTCTTCATTCCCCCCCCCCCCCCAATTTTCGATCCCCTTCTTCCTTCCCTACAATTTTCAGTCTTATTTCGTCAAATAGATTTGCAGATCTACTGTTTTCTCCTCCCTATTTTTCGATTATCTTCATTCTTTTCTTGATATTATCCATCATCATCCTGTTTTTTTGGCATCCGCGAGGGACGACAACGACTCCATCGACAACCGTATAACGATTTTCCATAGTTGTCTTTGATGAATCAGTAAGGGAAGAAGAAGGTGAATGGGTGAGTGAGACTCAAACAATGGTGGTTGCAAGGAGCATAGCAAAGCAAAGTTGTGTCTTTGAGGGGAGAGAAAGTATAGGGGGAGAGATAAATAAGGAAGAAAAATATTTAAGATTTATCTTTTCCAAAAAAAGAGAGATATGAAAATAATTTATATTGATTAAAAAAAGTTAAAAATAAAAAATTTGACTCCATTTCATGACTGAATCAAACAGCAAGAATGATATCGATTCCATTTCTTTTATGAACCAAACACATAATATCAAGGAATCAAGTTTCACTTCATTCTTTATAGATTTCAAGTCCCATTCCTTTCTATTTTGCCTATGCTGAACCAAACAAGCCCTAAAGGGGTTGACAGACAAGAAAATTCCCATTCCAAGCATCTCAAGCATTCCCACTGAAAGCAATTGGGGAAAAAAAATTTGACTTCAATTTTAAAAACTCTCCCTCTAGTTGATAGAGTTTAATCAGAATTCAAACTCTAATTTCAGATAAAGCTACCTATAATCCCCCTCCCCCAAAATCTCCCACTCTCCCTCAAACACCCACTAACTTAGCCATTGATTAAAGCCAAAAAAAAAATCCCAAAAAATACCCTCACATTTCCCCTTATCTCTATATTCCCTATGCCAACATCGGTTAATTACCATTTCTCCCTTAACATTAGAAAATTACTCTTGCCATGTATTTATCGCTATCTGACAATTTTTTTAAACAAATTAGATATCTAACAAAAGTACATTATTTATATCAATAGAAAAACAAAATCCTTGCTTCACACATCGTTGTCCCACATATCTCTCCCACAATTGGCAACCAACCATCTCATGTTTCTCCAAGTAAACTGCTCATATACCCCTTCATTTTCAATAAAAAATAATGGGGTGAATTTTGCTTCGGTTTGGGTATTACTCCAATCTATGCGTAATACATCTTTTCTCTGCATTGTTTTTCAACAATGGGCATCAAACCATTTGCCTTCCTGTTGTTTAGTCTTAGTTTGGTGCGCACTCTGCTCATGTAATTTATTTTTTGAGCGTTAGTGCAAATAAGAGCAGGAAATATTGTTCAAAGGACAAGTCAGTTACCCTATTCGATTGATTAGTTTCAGCAGGGATTTGCATCATCTATTGACTTGACACAGGTGGTTGTTTGATAGGGTGATGCATTTCAATTGGATTAGGTCGTGTATACCAGGTTTGTCACCCATTTGTTGAATCTTTTGTCCAACAGGTTATAATGTTCACAATATTCATTGTGGGAGACTATTGCCTATATGTTCAAGCACAACAAACTTGGCCTTACTTATTGCCTCCCCCTCCCTATGTTCTAAAAGCACAACACACTAAACATGGAAGAAGGGGAGCTTCAATTCAGATCAGTTTATGAAGATCATAGTTGGTCACATCTAGCATTAAGAGTGTAGGCCGGGCCTTGTGGGTTAGGCCTGACGACCACGCGAGTTGTCTAGGGCAACAATCTTGACTGTACCCCAACCTATATGAAGAGGGTTTAGGGGGTCAGTCAAGACACACAACAATACACAACATAAGATCTATTCTCTCACACATTCTCTCGCTTTCTCTCTCATGGCTAGAACACCATCCATTGCGTTCTCGGGTTTAGGACGTGGACATCTCTAAAGCGACTCTAGTAGCCACTTGGTATTCTGATTGGCAAAGACTGGTATTCTTATTATTGTGGACTATTACCGACAGCATACTTCCGCATTCAGGTTAGTCCAAATTATTCCTACAGTGGTATAAGAGCCTAGAACTATTCGGATTAGTCCCGATTAATAGATTAATAATCTGATTTGTTAAAGCATGCTCCTTTATATGATTAATTGCCTAATTTTTGTAATTATGCAAATTAATAGCATGGTATTTTCATTCAATTTGCTTAATTTTCGTGATTATGCAAATTGCTAAAATCCAGAAGCATGCTCATGTTATTATAATGCCCAGAACATATTAGAATCTGCTAATCATGAACATGCTTATTCTATTTGTCTTATATGTCCAGATTCGTGGATGCTATTAGTTGTTAAGAATCCAAGAACATGTCACACAACATTCACGACATAAGACATAACATGCTTTCGATGATTATTCACGTCTAACACCCAATTAGTATCACTGTGTGTATGCCTTATGTTATCACAATGTTTAGACAAAATCATGCTTGAATCGAATGCTAAACCATGAAAGGCATAATTTGTTTTTGGGAAAAAGGCCCACCCCACTCGACTGAACCCTAACCCTAAAATCCCTCTGCCTGAAATTCGACCTCGACTAAAACGACGATAAAAAAAAAAGGAAGGGGGTGGGGAAGGACCCGAAACCCTAACCCTAGCCTCCCTCTGCCTAGTTCTCGACTCAAAAGGGGGTGGAAAACGGAAATAAGTCAGCCGAATCATACCCATCAGAAACCACCGTGGAGGGGTGGTGCGTGACCATCACACGCCACCGACGAAGGTCGTTTCACAATCGTATTCCTCCCAGAGCCCCTTCCCATCGCCGATCTATGCAACCTTGTGAAAAAGAAGCAGAAAAACACCGATTCAGGAGGCGCGTGAGACCACGCGCCACCACCTTAGTGGCACGTTTGGCGGATGGGCGTCTCCCTCAGGCTTAGATTCAGCCGATCTACACCGTAGTACCCTTGGTTCTCGCCAGTTTAGCATAGATCGAGGCTCAATGGGGTCGGTGGTGGCTGGTTGCATCATCTGGGTATTTTTTGGGGACAATCGACAATGGCGGTGGTGGCTACCGGGGTCACAACGACCAATGCCCAGAAAGGAGCTTCGTGCTCCTGGCTATGGCATCGAGGGAGTTCGAGAGCCAGAGAGATAAAGCTGGGGAGAGAGGTCGAAGAGAGTAATTGAAGACAGGCGGAGGGACACCGAGAGAAAGGAAGCCTCAGCGAAAGGGTTTGGGGGGTGGTTAATGAATTAACTCACTAATATAAACCTCCCCCCGACCCTTTTAAATTTTTTTTTTGGTCGCCCTTTGTGGATTTTGGATCTGGACCCTTTTTTTATTTTGGGGGGGGGGGAGGGGCGTTCCGTCTTGGGCCCAGAAATGTTTACCTGACCCAAAAGCGGAGGTCCTGATTCTTATTTATTTGGACCGTTTTGTTTGAACGATTTTTGATTCTATTTGGAACATGGAAATATCTGCTTCCATATTCATGTAAATTATTTTTATATGGCCATTATTTTTTTTATAAGTTACATTTTTTGGCCTTTATTCTCATATTATCGTTTGTTATGGTATGCTATTTTGAGGTTGATTATATAACTTTGTGTTATATGTAAAAACAAAAAATGGAGTTGTGTTAAAATGAATTAGTTTCATAAACATTAACTAAATAAATAAATACGCAAAGTGAATACCTTCGTGATATTCATTGGATTAAAATGTTAATTAGTTTAACAAAATTTTAAGAAAATTCTACGATATTAATAATTAAATTAAAGAAGTTCCAAATTCACAATTGTACGTGATGATTATGAGCTTAACGAAATTTTCGAACGTACATAGTGAATAATGGGGCTTTTTAGATAATTTAATTATTAAACAATTTGTCTAATAGATAAAATATACTTTCAGATATGGCAGCTAGAAACATGATAGGTTGTATGCAATCTGATGACAAACTGGATGGTTCGAACTATGATGTTTGGCATCTGAAGGTCCAGTTTTATCTAAACAATGATGATATGCTGGACCACTTAACCTCCTCCATGGTTCCTCCGGCCGAAAAAGATGAACAAGGTAAGGATATTACTGCAACTGAGCAGTACAAAGAAAACCTAAAAATATACCAAGCATGGTTCAAACGCGATCGTTCTGCACGCTACACTATGTTGTCTTGCATGCGAGACGATCTTCTGGGTGAGTTTGAACGCTTCCGCACTGCTAAGGACATGTGGATGCAGCTTAAGGTTAGGTTCGGGCAGACATCTGCTACAAGGTTGCGTACCTTGCAACTGAAATGGATGCAATATACTATTGACTCCAGTCGTAGTATCTCCGAACACCTTCGAGCTATGAGTGCTATGGTTCGAGACCTTAAGGCTGCAGGGCAAGAGGTTTCTGAACAAGAGCAAGTCCTGAATGTGATCAGGGCTCTTCCCAATGATAATGGACATTGGAAGAGTTTTAAAGTGTTCATGGCACACAGTGAGCACATCAACACTTTCGAGGCAATTTCCAAACATCTCGAAATGGAGGAAGAGCGTTTAAAGGTATATGCGCCTTCTAGCATGGCATTCGTTGCCAAAGGATTAGGGCCTAAGGGCAGGAAACCTTACCGTGGTAAGAAACCTAAGAAGGGTCCCCATCCTCCTCAGAACTCTCGCTCTAATGCTAGTACTGCCAAGAAGCATAAGGCTAAGGGCAAAGGAGCTAAGGATATGGCACGTGTGAAGCACTATAACTGTGGAAAGAAGGGCCATTTCGCTCAGGACTGTCCTGAGCCAACCAAGGTACCTACTTCCACTAAAACTCCTAAATTATATGTTTGTTCTCATGCATTCGTTGCTAACTCTCTTCCTCAATGGATTGTAGATACGGAGGCAACAAAGCACATAGTTCAGGAGAGGGCTGGATTCGTGGAGTTCCATCGCTACCCGGTGGGTTCACGGACTGTCGTACTGGGGAACGGCAGTGAAGAAGACGTCCTTGGAGTAGGAACATACCAGCTCAAACTCCGTGGAAGAAACAAGTTGCTTCTTCATGACGCCCTCTATGCACCTGGGGTGCGATGCTCCTTAGTTTCTTATGTTTCTTTAGTGAGATTAGGTTTTACTTTTGGTTTTCGTCCAGACGGTTTAGATTTGCTCTACAATGGCATTTTGTTTGGCCTAGCAACTTTGAAAGGAGATTTCATTGTTTTGGATTTGGATGATAACTATAATAATATATCATCTGCTTTTGTTTCTTATTTCGACTCTAATTTTGAATTTGTTAAGTGGCATGCTAGACTTGGTCATGTGGGCCAAGATAAGATAAATAGGCTAGCTAAAGAAAGTCTTCTAGACCGACTCACTAGGGTTAAGTTACCTAGGTGTGAGTCCTATTTAGCTGGAAAGGCAACAATAAAACCTTTCGGTAAGGCCGCGAAAGCATCTGGTCCCTTAGAATTAATCCACTCAGACATATGTGGACCCATGAACATTAAAGCACGACATGGGCTATCTATTTCATTACTCTCATAGACGATTATTCATGATATGGGTATGTGTACCTATTATCTCATCGCTACCAGGCACTTGATGTATTCAAACGCTTCATAGCGGAAGTAGAGACTCAATTGGAATGTAGGGTTAAGATCCTTTGCACTGATTGATGTCGTGAATACCTCTCTAATATGTTCAAGGAGTTCTGTGAGGAAAAAGGTATACAAAGACAGCTAACGATTCCACGCTCTCCACAACAGAACGGTGTTGCAGAACGTAGGAATCGTACATTGCTTGACATGATCAGGTCAATGATGGCACATGTTAGCCTCCCAATCAGTTTTTGGGGGGATGCGCTGCTTACGGCAGCCTACATACTCAATCGTGTGCCAAGCAAGAGCGCACCTGCCACACCATATGAGTTATGGTTTGGTAAGAAGCCATCCTTGGACCATTTACGCCCATGGGGTTCGGCTGGCTATGTGCATAACCCAATCCACAAACATGGAAAACTTGGTCCAAGAGCCACCAAAATGGTGTTCATTAGGTACCCCGCACAATCAAAAGGATATGTGATGTATGGGGAACATCCAAATGATGGCATGACAGAAATAGACTCCCGCAACGTCGATTTTCTCGAGGATGAGTTCCCGACCATTGGTGAAGTCAAAAAGTATGTCGAACTGTTTGAGTTACTGCAAAACATCCAACCATCATTCGGTGAGGGGGAGAATTTGAATTCTAATCAAGTCACCGAAGATGGTATGCCTCCCCTATCCGAGGGGAATGGGGGAGACCTGCCTGCCCAAGAAAATGAGATTCGTCCTCAATCTCCTGTACATGAGGAAAGTCAACCTGCGAGTGAGGTCAATCCTCAATCTCCAGTTCTCAATCATACAGTTAGTCCACATGTTCAGGATCCCACGCCCCAGAAGGATAGTGGGAGCAGCTCTCCACATGTTCAGGGTCCCACACCCCTTAGAGAAAGGGGGATGGATACCTCAACCAGGCAGATGAACAATGAAGGCCCTAGGCTCCGAAGGAGTGAGCGTGGAAGAATTCCTCGATGATACTTCCAAATCGAAGAGGAAATATTCCTATGCACTCCCTTGGAAGTCGAGGGGTCTACCTCTTACCAAGAAGTAATTGACTCACCAAGCCGCAAGGAGTGGATGGATGCCATGAGGGATGAGATGGACTCGATGGCAACAAACAAGGTTTGGGAACTTGTTGATCTCCCACCCCAACGTAAGTCTGTTGGAAACAAGTGGGTTTTCAAGATAAAACGTCAGGCAGATGGATCGATCAACAAGTTCAAAGCCCGTTTAGTGGCGAAAGGGTTTACAAAAACTGAGGGTGTAGACTATGAAGAGACATTTTCTCCTGTGGTGAGATTTGCCTCTATTCGCCTACTCCTGGCCATGGTTGCCCATTTGGACTTAGAGTTATTTCAAATGGACGTAAAGACTACTTTCCTCAATGGCAGCCTTGAGGAAGAGATATACATGGACCAACCCATTGGTTTTGCATCAAAGGGGCAAGAGGACAAGGTGTGTCGTCATAAAAGGTCCATATATGGTCTTAAACAGTCTTCCAGGTCTTGGTACTTAAGATTCTATGAAGCTATAACTTTGTTTGGCTTATCCATGGTTTCGGAGGACCACTGTGTATATGTCAAAAGATCAACTGGAGGGATTATGTTCCTTACCCTATATGTTGACGACATACTATTGGCTGGGAACAATTTGGAGATGATCGAAGCCACTAAAAGATGGCTATCCTCTGTCTTTGAGATGAAGGATATGGGTGAAGCCAGGTATGTCATGGGTGTGAAAATAATAAGGAATCGTCCCAAGAAACTTTTAGGTATGAGCCAAGAGGCATATATCAAGAAAGTCTTAGAACGGTTCCATATACATTATTCCAAACCCGTAAACACTCCAATTGAGAAGGGTTTAACCTTGAGCCTCGACCAATGCCCAAAAACAGACAAAGAAAAGGAAGCCATGAGCAATGTCCCCTACGCTAGTGCCGTAGGAAGCTTAATGTACGCCATGTTATGTACACGACCGGGCATTTGCTTTGCGGTTGGTCTGGTAAGTCGCCACCAAAGCAACCCAGGATAGGCTCATTGGCAAGAAGTCAAGAGAGTCATGCGTTACCTTCGTGGTACAATCGACTTGGTCCTATGCTATCAGGGCGGGGATCTTAAGTTGAGGGGATATTCAGATGTCGATTGGGGTGGTGCCCCGGATGAGTCCAGGTCAACCTCAGGATATGTGTTCACCTTGGGTGGGGGAGCCATATCATGGTACAGTAAGAAGCATGACTGCATAGCTCTGTCGACCATGGAGGCAAAATATGTCGCATGCAGCCTAGCCATGCAGGAGGCAATGTGGCTTAGAAGCTTCCTCCAGGATCTTAACCTCACTCCGAGAGCTGGTGATCTTGTAGAGATGTTATGTGACAATACAGCTGCCATCTAGTTCGCCAAGGATCCGAAGTTCCATCGGAAAACCAAGCACATCAAGAGGCGTTATCACTTCGTGCGAGACGCCATAAAGACAAAGGAGGTTGCCATCAAGTATATACCCACTAACAAGATGATTGTCGATCCATTAACTAAGCCGATTCCTAGAGATGCTTTCAAAGCACATTCATTGAGTCTAGGACTTCGCAGAGTTTAGTTTTTGGATAGAATCTTGTTATGTATAGGCATTTATGAAATAAAGATTAAGTGTTCTTTTTTTCTAAATGTTTTGTGATTTATCTGTTAGACATGTTGAAAAGTCACAGGCTTCTGATTGGCCTTGTCACACGGGCAATTGCCCTGACACTTCAGTAGCGGGCAGGATAAGACGTAATTATATTAGCACTAGGTGTGCAATATTGATTACTCACACTGGAAGTGTGTGAGTGGAATGAATATAGTCGTCTTAGTAAGACTAAGATGAGACTCGAGGGAGTCGAGTATGAAATAAGTTTTCATATTGAAGCCTTAAAAGCCGAATCTTGAGTGTCAAGACCAACATTCAGTATGTTGATCTAGTGGCTCAGGTTAGATTTTTTGGTGAAAATCTAGACTAACGATTCGCATGGCATAAAGAGTGACGAACCCAACTAAGTGGGAGCTATGCCATGACACATATCTCATACTGTGTGTGCTTATAAGACGACCCATATGTGGGGTGACAATTGAATTCCCTATCACTTGTCACTGTATGACCCTATGGACGATAACCCTTTGACTTAAAGCTATGATATTAAGTCGAAGTTTAATGATGCTACTTTAATGTGATTCTCAAGAACCACGATGTATACGGTTCAGCGAGAACACGTTAGGAAAGCAATCAAGCTAAAATGAGATTTCATGAGTGTTTAAGGAAAAATCTATCCACCTTCACCATATCAGCCCGGGCGATTATGTTTAGAACATAATCATATGATATATTAGACATAAGGGATTAGAGATGCCACTGGTGATGGTTTTGGGATATTTTTGGGGTATCGTATCTCGTGAGAGTGTTATGTTAGTTGGATGGTAACTTAATATAACACTACTGGTTATTTATGATCGCACGTCCTATTCCTGGTATGAAGCATGAGAAAGTTGTGATGCATAGAGAATAAGTGTTCAGCGGCCTACGTGGCCGAGTGGGAGCTGTAGGCCGGGCCTTGTGGGTTAGGCCCGACGGCCACGCGAGTTGTCTAGGGCAACAATCTTGACTGTACCCCAACCTATATGAAGAAGGTTTAGGGGGCTCAGTCAAGATACACAACAATACACAACATAAGATCTATTCTCTCACACATTCTTTCGCTTTCTCTCTCACGGCTAGAACACCATCCATTGCGTTCTCGGGTTTAGGACGTGGACATCTCTAAATCGACTCTAGTAGCCGCTTGGTATTCTGATTGGCGAAGGCTGGTATTCTTATTATTGTGGATTATTACCGACAGTGTACTTCCGCATCCAGGTTAGTCCTAATTATTCCTACAAAGAGCTATTAGATCTTGGTGACTATTATGTCACACTAATAAAGCAAAGGCAAGCTAGAAAGATGTGGTAAGGTTCACCATGTAATTTTGTTTTTTTTATTCATTGTCCCCCCCTTCCCTTCAAATATGGGATTTATTGTTTCTTAGGTTTTGTTGATCTTTTACTTTGTGTGTATGTTGCCATCCTTTGCCTGAGTTAAGCAGGTTTAATGAGTGAGTCGATCTTGAATACTTGATACTGATTCAACTAATCAAAACAATTGGAGTGCAAGGTAATGCCCACATATTCAATGTGTTATCATTACTTTGTCTAGAGAATATATGAATAATTTCTTATTGTTTGAATTAATTCATCCCTTTGAGTTACCTATTTTTCTTTGTTGAAGTATGGTTTCTAATAGTGTCGAGGTTTTTAGTGCCTTCCCCCAATTCTTTTGGTTTCTTTCCATAGGGAATTTCCTGCTTCACCTATATAGTTGAGTCATGAAGTACTGTTTAATGAGTAGTTGGGATGTTTAATACTTGAACGAGCATAATCTAGATATACTTTTGTAATAAGTTGAGTTTCAAGTTCGGTTGTTCAGCCATTAATTTTGATTTTTTTGTGAGTTTGGTTGCATTTCGAAGGGGGAAGAGGTTGTTAAGTGTTTGCCTACTTATATTAATTCTGAGCATATATCTCTATTGTGATTAACTATTTAGTAGCTCATGAAGTTCTGATGTGCATTGTTAAAGTTCACTTAGTAATCTTTCGAATTTTCAAATTATTCTGTTGGGGTATAGTTAATATGCTTTAATTTCATTTTATTTGTTTAAAATTTTAGTTTTTGTGCCATTGTAAGGCATTGGATTTTTTTTTTATGCAAGACCCCCATTCTCGCAATTCTGTTTTCAGATTTTATTTTTTTTTTAAATTTAGAGTCCCTCTATCTCCCTCTATTCAAACAACCGTTTTACTCATTTCTAAAAGGTGAACATCTTTACTACTTTGTTTGCCCTACCCAACTGTTTATTCTTTGAGGATGAGATTTAGGGGATAGGAATTACATAGTTACATGACATATGTGTAAACTTTGTTTATGTGTCAAACAACTATGTTTAATAATTGATTGACTATATAACACTATAAGTTTTCTTTATAATTGGTAACATCCTCCTAATTTCTTTTCTTTGTTCACATGGTCCTTCTCCTAAACTGTGAAAGCTTTCCGTTTTCTAATTTTTCCCCAAATTTCTAGCTACATTGATTTTCATGTTTCAATTCTTAATACAACATACACAATTATTTGATTTTTGGAGGTTAAGATTCAAAAGGTATCACTTCAATTGTGGACAAATCAATTTGGTATTGATATTGATTGCAAATGTTTTGCCCATCTCACTTGCCTTTTTACTATACGTTTGCCTCTCTTTTTGACTAAAATTTTTATGCATTTTGGTTGATTTTTTACTTTATTTTTAACTTCTTGAAATTGCTGTGGTTAAATTTTGAACACTTAAGAGAGGCCACATGTTGGTCATACTTCGAACTTTGTAAAGCCAAGAACACCGATCTTGAACCTGCGGGCAATGAAGAGTTTTCGTGCTGTTTGATTGGCTTTGTGTAATTAATATATGCTTTCGCCTTTATTAGAATTGGCATTTTGATCTTACAAATTGGTGTGCATGTCATGTATTTTGCCATGGACTAAGTAACCAATTACATTTTGTGCTTATTAATTTGTGTTTGTATTTTATTTTTATTTTTTGGGTAGAAAAATCCGAAATCACCTTTCATTAATCCATAGTCATATGTAACACTATTCAGTAAACAATATGTTAATTAGGGGGACAAGACGAGTCCCATCTACAAATATCAAAACAAACAAGGCACCATTCGGCCAAACAATGCTCACATTCACTTTCAGTTCTATGAACCTAGCGGGTCTCCTTCACTTCTAGAATAATATTTTTTTTAATTGAAAATGTTCCGTGCTAAGCGTGGGTCCATGCTAATATTTTAAAAGGGAGACTCAATTAAACTATGCATGTAAATGTTGCGAAAATAACTCAGCTCCTCAAAACTCGCAGCCATTTTCATAGCTTTCACAACCAGTAACTTTGATTATTTGACATTGAAAGAAGAGCCAAATGCGGAAATTTAAGTATCTAATTGAATAGAACTAATTAATACTCTATTAAACAGAAGAAATTCTAAGAAAGTGTGCGATTTCAATTTCATTTATCACAATAAATGATTATTCATTGCATCATGCATAAATCCTAATTATGCATACAACAATAAATAACGAAAATAACATAACATAAATTTTAACAGAATTTGAATGAATTCAAGGGCTCCTTGTTTAGTCTTGCAGGGGTTTGCAGCCATCATAGCAGGGGCAATTCACACACAAACATTTCTCACAACATGCGGTGCATTTTTCAACGCATGGTTTAAAGATTTTAGTCTTCAGGCATTGGTAATCGCAGGCCGATTGACATGCTGCAAAATCATCATTGATCGCCCAAAAAAAAAAAAAAAAGAGAGAACCCACAAAAAAATTAATGAATCGAAACATTGTTTATAAAGGTTTTAATTTGGCGAAATAGTAACTAGGAACTAGGGATGCATGTCATGTACCTGCTTTCGGCACCCGTTCAGCCTGTTTATGACCAATAACCCCAAAAAAAAAAAAAGAACTGATTCAAATGATATAAAAATTTCTACATGAAATTAATCTACTAAAAAATCTCAGTGAATTCACATTACAGGTTCGAAATTTGAACGGGTTTACACATTCGAAATATATCTTGACAGTCAAACATATAGTAAACGAAGTAAATCGATGATTTAATTGCTATAGACTAAGGATTAAAAGAGTTATCGGGGATACTAAAGTTTGAAATAGTAAATGAATTATAGACCGAAATAACATCCTCGCATGTTGATAATGAATCTTTGGTGGGGGGGGTGTTTACCATCGAATCTTGGATCGTTAGCATGGAGACGAGCAAGAAGAAGAAGAAGAATAGACCGGTCTTGGAAGCCATGCTGCAATTAGATGTCTATAGATTATGAATTATAATTCATGTTTCATAACACCATTTAGGGTCTCTTATATAGGTGTGATAATCAACCTTAATTTGGATATGAATCGCCTGTGATTTATTGCCAACTTAACAATATCAGGGGTACTATACCGTACGTACATCTATGCATGCACACGGTCAATATCTTTTTTAAGTCGTTTGAATGATCTCCATAATTTTCATGTTCAGTGAATCAACCAAACTAAGGGGAGTATTTAATTGCTAATATGGTAAGATATCAAATAATACGGCACCTACAAAATAATGGAAAGTATATGGTGTATACAAAAGGTGCAATAATATACATATCTTATCTTATCATATAGTACGTCACTATGTTGCATGTGTGTAGATCTAGTAAAAATTGATCCAAGCAGAACATGTTTGAAAATTTTGGAATTTGAGCACAATTTTCTTGACCCGAATAAACCGAATTAAAAAAACCTGCAAATTAGTAGATTAAACCCAACCCGAACCTGCACCCATCCATTCAATCCGAATTTTGTATCCTTATTTTTTAATTTTTGTTTTATTTTTTCTTCTTAATAACAATAGTTATTCGTTATATCGAATCTTTTAGAGAGAAGTTTATAAATCTCAATCTTCTGACAAATTAAACAATTGTATCATTTGTTTACCATTTACATTCCCATAAAATAACATCCAACACAATTTCAACGGACAACTTTAAAAAAGTGGTACAAAACAGCGTCAAATAACTATCTAGTCTATAGAAAATTAATTTAGAATAAGGCAAACACTAAGAATTGAGAACGTCATATTGTTATATTTTTAGTGAAATAAAAGTGTCTAATCTTATTTTAAATAATATTACCATGTAAGAATCTAAATTTTTGATGTTATAAATAGTTGTAATATTCTTCCACTTCTCTCATTCCATTTTATTAGGTTTCCATTATAATTTGTTTTTAATTATGATGCTAGCAGTGGCCCATGGTTCGGCCTTGTTTATGTTAGATAGATGTATTAGTTTGTGTCAGATAGATCTATTAATAGAGTGTCCCTAATTGCTAATGGTAGGTTCGTTAAGAAATTATTGAATTATTAAATGAGTTAGTATCACACCGAATCACTCCAATCCATCAACCTCCTCTAGAAGGGCTAGCCCATAAATGATCCAACTCATTACCGATCTTATTTTAATGCATGGTGCTATCATCCAATGTAACTCACGAGAGATCGATTGTTTGCCTACCCATACATGACATATATATATATATATATATATATATATGTGTGTGTGTGTGTGTGTGTGTGTGTGTGTGTGTGTGCGTGTGTGTGTGTGGGTCATTCGGTTCGGGTACGGGTCGGGTCATGTTCGGGTCGGGTCATGTTCGAGTTAAGTGACATTTCGGGTTGTTTTGGTTTGGTTTGGGTATGGTTCGGGTCGGGTCGATTCAGGTTAACTAATTTTTGGTGAAATACGCTCGTCATGCCAAAACAAGCAACTTTGCTGAAAAGTTCGGGTCGGGTATGGTTCGGGTCGGGTCAATTCTGGTTTCGGGTTCACTTTCGGGTGAGCATATTTTGGGTGTCGGGTCGGGTATGGCTCCGGGTCATTCGGTTCGGGTTTCGGGTCTTGGGTCAGTTTTGCCAGGTCTATGTGTGTGTGTGTGTGTTTATCTATCTATCTATCTATATATATATACATATATATATATATATATGTGTGTGTGTGTGTGTGTGTGAGAGAGAGAGAGAGAGAGAGAGTGTATAAATATATATA
>JACYFF010031954.1:90074735-90102673 GCA_017589665.1 Selenicereus undatus
TAAGAAAAATGTATTGAAAATTTTGATTCATATTGAAGAATCAATGGCTATAATATCACCCTAGAGGGGGGTGAATAGGGTGATAATCAAGGTTGCTAAACAATCGAAATGTAAATGCGGAAAAGCAAATCGGGACAAAACACAATCGATTGTTAACGAGGTTGGGCCTCAAAAGGCTTAATCCCCGCCTTGAGTTCACTAACTCTAAGATTAACCCGAACTTTTATTAGGAGGATTGATTGCACAACTCTAGAGTACCCTTACTCTAAGTTCCAAGTCACAAGTTGAACCCTTCAACTAGGCCTGGTAGAGTTGACCCTTTAATTCTATAATCCTACCCAAGTGCAAAATGAACAATACAACTCAAATGTAAAGGAAGCAAGTTTAAGTGCAATGGATGCCAATGTATGCTTGAGGAAGTAGTATGCCAATGAGTGCTAGCTTTTTCTTGTTTCTTTCTCTGCTATTCGACTCTTATGTTTATAGCCAAGTCTTGAAAGAGCTCTTGCAAACTAGCCATTGGACTTCTCTTAAAATCTGCTTTAGTTCAAGGCCTTGAGCTTCAGTTCAGGGTCCTTGAAAATCTTCCATTTTTAGTTTCCAACGTTCACTTGCTATTTTTGCTGATTCTGTTTTTTGGCAATGGTTGCTTGGCTAGATTTGATATTCCTTCAACTTCATCTTCCTTTTTGTGAGTTGATGGATATTTCTAACGGCTACTTCCCATTCTCATGAAGATTTTCTTTGGCAATTGTTTTCCATAAATCAAGGCAATCTTCGTTAGTGAAAATTAAGTAATCATCCTTAAAAAGGTGGGATATACATAATCATATTCATATTATTTCAATATAATCAGAATATTATTATCAAGACCAATTTCATCAATTTAACCATAATAAAAAACATGTAAAATTATTCCATCATAATAAGAGCAACTTGTGTTATCAAGCTTTAAATATACTTTCATTCAAAATTCCTTTGTGGGCTTTGACAAAATGTCTTTGTGGGCTTTGAGGGAGTTAACTGTTGAGTCTTAAATAGTACTACAAGTGCACGACGTAGCTGTAGCTAGCAACCGGCAAGTACGGGTCAAATCCACAGGGAACTGCGCTTTGAACTACTAGAACTAGATTATTCTACCCAAGCTAGGCAATCGCAATTGGAGTTTTGTAACTTAACTAAGGGAAATAATAACAAATAAAAGATGGAATAAATAGCAAAAGAGTAAACACCTAGGTTGGAATTAACAGCATGATTATGCTAGTGAATCAGTTACTAGCCCCCACCAAACATTCCCAAGCATGCATCATGGATGGATAGATTATCAATTAAGTCCATCTCCTCTATCTCTCAATGGTCGAAGACTAATCCTAAAACTATAGTCGCCTATTCTCATGGGACTAAAAGTTGAAGGATTACAAGGTCTACAATCTCGAATCCCAATTAGGATCTTAATTATTTTCATATTAAAACCTTAATCGTCTACTAAGTTGCACTAGAGAAAGGTTTCATCTCTCAACACTCCCCTAAACCCTAATAAAGATGATGAATGCTCTTTCGAGCATTTCATCGAGCATGTGGCTTGTATAGTAGAATTCACAATTACAAAACAAAGGGGAAGCTGGGATTGGGCCAATTCATGATTCAACCATACATATTCGGTATTAATCCCAACCTAAGTTGGAGGATTTAGCCTACAATCATGTTTAGAACAAGAATCCAATAATTCAATTAAACAACCATAACATCCAAACTTTAGAACAACGAAGAACAAGAGGGGACAAAATTAAGATAAAGAACCTTGAATTAATCGCATGAATTAGCGGCAGAACAAAACTTCAATCTAATCGTGAAATCAAAAGTGTGAAAATAAAACTCTCTAATAAAACCTAAAAATCGCCTAAAGAACAGTCTAGGGAAACAAAACTGAATGGAAACTCAATCCCCCCCAAAACAACCCCGAAGGAAAATTTAAGTCGCGACGCGGAAAGGGGGTGGCAAAGTCGTGCCACTTGGCTTTTCCGGCCGGTTGTGCTGGTTTCCCATTGCTCAGCTGTGCTACCCGTGTTCGACTCCTTGGAACTTCTGTGTGACGCTTTTTTGCGGCTTTAACTCGCGTCCTTGGCACTCCTTTCTGCTAAATGTCGTTCATCTTTCCGTTTCTTCGACAAAGTCCCTGAAAATACCGAAAGATGTTATATGAGTAAAAATTATGCTAAAAGAGGTTAATTCGACCCTTCTCTTAGTGAGATTGAATATGAAAACACTGAGAGAAGGGGTCGATTAGGGGCTAAAATTAGTACAAAATAGAGGTTCATCATTAACAATCTCACCCTTTTTGATGAAAGGCAATATTTAAATTTTGATAAACAATTGGCACTCGGTGTGAACATTTACCAAGTCAATGCATTCACTGGAGCCATCTAGAGCTATCAAGACCAATAAAGACCAACAATGGAACATCAAAGTTTAATGCATTTACCAAGATATGTTACCTGAATAGCAAGATAAACATTTACCAATACATCACTTGAGCAGCAATACTAACATTTACTAAGATAAAGGAACAGGCCATTGCATTCAGCAGCACTTACCGATAACGAAGATACATTACCTAAGTAGCATTTAGCATTTACTAGTACATCACTTGATCATACTACCAAAACATGTTTCTCCCCCTTTGACTTTCATCAAAAAAATTAGGGGGAATCAGGACTATGTAGGTTCATACACGTGGGATACAACCAAAGCAAAAAATAAAAAAAACTTAGCAAAGCAAAAAGGCAAAGACAATCAAGATTTAGATGAAGTGGGGATTAGAGAAGGTGGACCGGATGATGCGACTGGCAGCATGGGTGGCACGGTCCAAATCTGACGAGGTGAATGTGATAGCAAGTCGGGCACCATGGTGTATCGTACAAGTCATACGAATTAATTCATCCAACTTCTTGCCAAGTAGCCCCATGTCAGTATGTATCAAGTCCGCCTGAGTATGCAACTCAGCATAATCCTCCCTTAGGCTCTCAAGGTTGTCCCGTAGGGTATGTATGGTAGGTTGGTCAGGGAGTGGGACTTGGAGAGCAGTGGCTTCAGCAGAGGTGAGCTCAGAGGCATGTTTCCATCCTCTTGTGGCAGTCTTGTAAAAACGAAGGGATTTGAGGGAGTTGGCAAATATCACTGGTATCGATTAGGTGACACAGTCTTCAGACTCAAAAGGAACTTTGAAGTGTGTAAAGATACAGGTGAGGAGGTTTCCATATGGAAGAGAGGAGGGGCAATTCATGTTGGTGACCTGGTACATGTAACTAATAATGATCAGTGCATAATCCACCGGGTATCCATTCATGAGATGATAAATGGATTCAAGAGGCACTTCATTGTAAGCTTTTTTTGAGTGATCTTTTGGATAAAAAATGCGAACAAAGACATAATGTAACAGTCTGGGTTCTGGGAACAGGACATGATAGGGTGGTGTCTTGTTTTTACATTTATAGGCTGCCAATTTTTGAGGGCAAGCATAGTAAGTGAGACACGGATCTTTGGCCACTTTTCAGGTTAAGGAAGAAGGGGCAGGTTTAGTGAATTTCATACCAAACATAGTTTCAAGGACCGAGCGATTGATAGTAATGGGCACAGATGTCACTAAACTCACAAGATACACCCCACTGGCACCCATTTTCGTTTCCAAATTAGCATAGAATAATCGATCTAACCGAGGGTACACAATGTCGCCTAATTCACACAACCTCAGACAATTATCCTTAGCCAACTTCTCAACGAAGGCAAGCTGTTCAGATCAAAAGAATTGAATGTCTAATTTTTCATAAACTGAAATAGATCGGGTACGAAAGGAGTTGTACCGGTCGTGGCTGGCAGAAGTAGAAAGCCACTCTCCGGGAATGGAGTCTAGGGCCCGATTCTCGACTTGGCGAGGTAGTGGAGAGGACGTCTGACCTTGCTCGGGTTGAAAGAAGACCAGTGGTGTGCGTTCATAGTCGTGGCTGGGCGGTGACAGATCATACCGGGAGTTGGAGGCAGAAGAGGAATCGGAGACATGCACCATGGTTTTGACTCTTGGTGGTGAAGCTCGTTTCGATCTTTGAGAAGCCAGCCACTTCGACCTCCGTTTAGGCTGAGCTGAGGTCGCGCCGCCGTGAGGCTTGTCGAAGGTGGCAGTTTTGGAGGTTCTGGAAGGGCGATTGGAGGCCTTACCTGCTCTAGTGAAAGGCATATTGGTTGAGTTTGGGGGCGATTGTGAAAGAGAAGGGCGATTTAGAGTGGTGGCGGTGAGAGGGGGTCTTTGAGGAGGCTTGACAATGGTGGTGATGGAAGAAGAGCTGAGAGAGAGAGAGAGAGAGAGAGAGGTCTGAGGGGTATGTCTATGGAGGGGCTCGGTAGAGAGAGTGATGGAGAGTGGGAAGAGGGGCACGCGAGAGGGAGGTTGGAGGGAAATAAAGAAGGAAGTTCTAGAAGGTTTTCTTGATTTTTGCCAAAATAAAACCGTTAAGATCTTGTGAAAAGGATATCAATTTTGAAAAGGGATCAAAATATTTTCAAAGATATTTTTTCAATTCAAGAATTTTTTTTTAAAAAAAATCCCACGAGTCCAATTTAGAAGGAAATACATCATATTACCTTCCATTGGATGAACCGTTGTTATATGACTCATGTTCAAGGCCTTGAAATATTAATTCAAGCCCTTGATTTAGTTCTGCTAAAAAAGTCTAGCTTCTGCCTGCAGTTCAAGGCCTTGAACTGCAGTGTAAGGCCTTGAAGTGCTAGACAATGGCTGATTTTGCTTGCAAAAGCTCAAGAACTTGATTGGTACTTAGAAATGGCTCCCCCTCAATTCATGCATTGATATTAATCATCCCAAGTTCTTGGCGAATATGGTTGTATTAATCCTCACATAAGGGTTTTGTAAAAATATCGGCAAGTTGAGAATTTGTAGGAACAAATTCTAATGAGACATCGCCTTTTTCAACGTGATCTCGAATAAAGTGTTGACTTACCTCAATATGCTTTGTTCGAGAATGTTGTATTGGATTTTTCGTGATACTGATAGCACTCATGTTATCACAACGAATAGGAACATTTTTAAGATTAATTCCTAAGTCACACAATTGTTGCATTATTTACAAAATTTGCACACAACATGCTCCAGCAGCAATGTATTCTGCTTCTGCTGTTGAAAGTGCCACTGAGTTTTGTTTCTTAGAGTGCCAAGAAAGAAGAGATGGACCAAGGAATTGCCATGTGCCTGATGTGCTTTTTCTATCTATCTCACAACCTGCATAATCGGCGCCAGAATATCCAACTAGAGAAAAATCTCCCCCTTTAGGATACCACAGTCCTAAATTTTTAGTACCTATCAGATATTTAAAAATTCACTTAACTGCGACCAGATGTGATTCTTTGGGGGATGATTGAAATCGAGCACACAAGCATACGCTAAACATAATGTTAGGGCGACTAGCAGTTAAATATAATAAGGAATCAATCATACCTCGATATGTTTTATCATTTACAAGGTTACCATTGAGGTCTTGGTCAAGTTTTGTACTTGTGGCCATTGAAGTGCATGCATGTTTAGCCTCATGCATTTTGAACTTTTTTAATAGCTCATTCACGTAGTTACTTTGGCTTACGAAAATGCCATCGTTAAGTTGTTTGATTTGTAAGCCAATGAAGAATGTGAGTTCGCCAACCATGCTCATTTCTAATTCTTTACTCATAAGGTTTGAAAATTCCTTGCATAGAAAGTCGTTAGTAGCACCAAAAATTATATCATCAAAATAAACTGGTATGATAATGAAATCCTCCCCTTTGTTCTTTATAAAAAGTGTTTTATCAATTTGACCACGTTTAAAATTGTGTTCAAGTAAAAATTTGCTCAATCGCTCGTACCAAGCTCTAGGAGCTTGTTTCAAGCAATAAAGAGCCTTTTGAAGCTTAAACACATGATCAGGGAGATTAGGGTTTTCTAACCCAGGAGGTTGTTCAACATAAACTTCCTCTTGCAAAAACCCATTCAAAAAGGCACATTTGACATCCATTTGAAAAAGTTTGATATCCATGTATGATGCAAATGTCAAAAGAATACGAATGACTTCTAGACGGGCTACTGGGGCAAAAGTTTCATCAAATTCTATACCCTCTTCTTGGTTATACCCTTTTGCCACTAGTCTAACTTTATTTCTCACCACATTTCCGTTTTCATCTAATTTATTCCGAAATACAGATTTTGTCCCAATTACAGGGGTCTTTTGGTCTAGGAGTGAGAAACCAAACTTGGTTTCTTTCGAATTGACCAAGCTCTTCTTGCATAGCGACAATCCAATTAGGGTCTTCTAAGGCCTCTGAATGGTTCTTTGGTTTAATGAGTGACACAAAAGAAGAAAATACACAAAAGTTTCGAAGGGAAGATCTAGTTCTTATACCTGTGGATATACCAGTGAGTAAGTTGTCTGGAGGATGGTGTGGCTTGAACTTGTAGCTTCGTCTTTGTTCATCCAAAGGTTCTTCATTTTGTGCACTAGGAGTTGCTTCTTCTTCATTCATATCAGTTGGCTCTTCACTCGTAGGAGGCGCACTGTTTTCAATATTTGAGTCTTGAGGTTGCTCTTTGTGTTCCTTGCTTGTCTTGACTCTTATTTCTTCTTCCTCCTCATCATTATATCTGCTTCGCTTTAATTCTTAGAAGGAGGGAGGGCTTAGCTTACCATCATTAGACTCATAAAAAACGACGTGAATGCTTTCTTCAATTATCTTAGTGCGCTTATTATAAACATGATAAGCTTTACTATTCATGGAATAACCAACAAGGATACCTTCATCGCTTCTAGCATCAAACTTGCCTAGCCTATCTTTTCCATTGTTGTGAATAAACATTTACATCCAAATGTACGAAAATAGGAGATATTTGGTTTTCGATCTTTGAAAAGTTTGTAGGGAGTCTTTTTTAAAATGGGACGAATTAAGCAGCGATTTAAAACAAAGTTTGCAGTGTTGACTGCTTCCTCCCAAAAGGATGTTTGCAGTCTACTTTTACAAACCATAGTCCTAGCCATATCCTCTAAGGTGTGGTTTCTTCTTTCAACCACGCTGTTCTGTTGAGGAGTTCTAGGTGCTAAAAAATTATGTGAAATACCAAGGTCATTGCAAAATTTAATGAATTCCTTTTGATCAAACTCCCTACCATGACCACTTCAAATTGAAACAATAGGTGAGTTTTTGTAAATTTGTAATTGTTTGCAAAGTTTTGAAAAACTCTTGAAAAGCCTTATTTTTCCCTTTTAGAAAAGAGGCCCAAGTAAAACGCAAATAATCATCCACAACAACAAAAATATAAGAACTACCTTTGAGGTTGCGAACACGTATTGGACCACATAAAACCATGTGAAGCAATTCTAGTGGTCGGGATGTACTAATGAATTTTTTGGGCTTAAAGGAACTGCGAACTTGATTTCCTTTTACATATGCATCGCAGATACGATCTATTTCAAACTTGTATGAAGGTAAGCCATGCACTAAGTCAAGCTTGGATAATTTTTCTATGGTGTGCATACTAGCACGATCTAGTCTCCGATGCCATAACCAAGTATCATCAAGTGATGCTTTAAAGCATGATAACTTATTTGACGAAATGTTATTCAAGTTGATGGCATAGACATTGTCTATTCTAGGCCCATATAAAGCAATATTGTCATCATGCACATTTTGTACAATGCAATGGGAGGAATTGAATATGACATTATTGCCTTTGTCACATAGTTGGGATATACTCAAGAGATTAAATTTCAATCCATGTACAAGATATACGTCATCTAAGGAGTTAGAGGGATCCTTACCGATCTTACCAATTCCTATGATCTTATCGACTTTATTGTCACTGAAAGTAATGCTTCCATATTTTTTTCTTTTTGATTTCAGTGAAGAGGGATGCATTTCCACTCATGTGCCTTGAGCATCCACTATCAAGATACCAAAGTTCATCAGCGGCCTTCAAGCATACCTACAAAACAAAAGGATCAAACCTTTCTAGCCATGACATTGAATTTGGGTCCTTCGTTGTCCATGACCATGCTAGATGATCTTGTCCCTTTTGGTACCCAAACTTGATTCGTTTTAGTGCTTGGTTTTCTAAGGGGACATGAATAAGAGATATGATCATTTCTTAAAGAATAATTACAAGTGATGCGCGATTTGTTATTGGATGTCTCTTGAATAAAGAAGTTTTTATATGTCTTGTTTTTATTAAAAGGATTATATAAGTCAATACCTTCTTTATTAAAGGACATCCTTTGAGATCCTAGTAATTTGTCTAAGCTGTCTTGTCCTCTGGTGAACTTCAAAACCACTTTTTCGAGATCTTCACATTTGGATTTAATTTCTTTCTTTTCTTTTTCAAGAATTTCAATCATTGTGTGAGACTCGTTATTTGATTTTTGTAAAACTTCTGTTTCAAAGGACAAGTCACGGACTGTTTTCTTTAAAGCCTTGATCCTGGACAAATACTCTTGCTCTCATTGAATACATTTGATTAAGGCTTGAGCTAATTCATCTTTAGAGTACTCAAAAAATTCAGAATAATCTTCCTCATCCGAGCTTTCATACTCGATTTCTTCTTCTTGGATTTGACCTTCATTCACCATGAAGCAAAGGTTTGTCACTTATTCTTCTTCATTCTTGCCATAACTTTAATCACTATCACTCCATGCAACTATCATTGCTTTCTTGAATTGTTGCTTGACCTTTTGCTTATGTTTTTCTGCTTTCTTTTGCAACACTGGACAATCTTTTGCAATATGTCATGGTAAATCACAACCAAAACAGGGACCTATATTAGATTCAATTTTATTATTAGAAAATTTTGTACCTTTTGAGTATTTTTCATTCTTCTTTGATGAAGATCCCTTCTCATAGAATTTTTTGGGGTCAAATCTTTTTTACTTGAACATTTTCTTCAATGCTCTAGCAAGCATTGCCGTAGAGTCTAAATCTCCTTCGCTTGACTCGTCTTAAGAGGATATGAGGCCTTCATTTGCAGTTTTGAATGCGACTCCTTTCTTAGTTTGATCTACTTCTTCATCTTCTTTAAGATGAATTTCATGAGTCATAAGCTTCCCAAGTAGATCATCCATAGGTGAGGTCTTGAGGTTTTGGGCTTCTTCAATTGCAGTGACCTCAGGACCCCATTTGTTCTTAGGAAGGCATCGAATAACTTTGCTAACCATCTCCTCATTTGTATAGGACTTGCTGAGGGACTTAAGGTTGTTGGTTATGTCAGTGAAGCGTGTGAACATCTCTTTGATAGACTCGTCCGGTTGCATTTTGAATAACTCGTATTGGTGAACGAGCATGTTGATCTTTGTTTCTTTCACTTGACTCGTTCCTTCATATGTCACAACCAGCTCGTCCCAAATCTGCTTCGCTGTTTCACAAGAACAAATACGGTTATATTCATTGGCATCAAGACCACAATATAAAATGTTCATAGCTTTAAAGTTCTTAAGACATTTTTGCAAAGTCCTCCTGTGTATATTGTTCCTCGGTCTTCGACTGACTTTTTCCATCAATAGGGTGATAATCAAGGCTGCTAAACAATCGAAATGTAAATGCGGAAAAGTAAATCGGGACAAAACACAATCGATTGTTAACGAGGTTGGGTCTCAAAAGGCTTAATCCCCGCCTAGAGTTCCCTAACTCTAGGATTAACCCGAACTTTTATTAGGAGGATTGATTACACAACTCTAGAGTACCCTTACTCTAAGTTCCAAGTCACAAGTTGAACCATCAACTAAGCTTGATAGAGTTGACCCTTCAACTCTATAATTCTACCTAAGTACAAAATGAACAATACAACTCAAATGTAAAGGAAGCAAGTTTAAGCGCAATGGATGCCAATGTATGCTTGAGGAAGTAGTATGCCAATGAGTGCTAGCTTTTTCTTATGTCTTTCTTTGCTATTCAGCTCTTATATTTATAGCCAAATCTTGAATGAGCTCTTGCAAACTAGTCGTTGGACTTCCCTTAAAATCTGCTTCAGTTCAAGGCCTTGAGCTTCAATTCAGGGTCCTTGAAAATCTTCCATTTTTAGTTTCCAACGTTCACTTGCTATTTTTGCTGATTTTGTTTTGTGGCAACGGTTGCTTGGCTAGATTTGATATTCCTTCAACTGCTGCTTCCTTTTTGTGAGCTGATGGATATTTCTAACAGCTACTTCCCATTCTCGTGAGGATTTTCTTTGGCAATTGTTTTCCATAAATCAAGGCAATCTTAGTTAGAGGAAATTAAGTAAACATCCCTAAAAAGGTGGGATATACATAATCATATCCATATTATTTCAATATAATCAGAATATTATTATCAAGACCAATTTCATCAATTTAACCATAATAAAAAACATATAAAATTATTCCATCGTAATAAGAGCAACTTGTTTAATTAAGCTTTAAATATGCTTTCATTCAAAATTCCTTTGCGCACTTTGACAAAATGTCTTAGGGGGCTTTGGGGGAGTTAACGCATATGTCAGACACCAATCGTCAAAACAGTGTTTGCTTGAGTGGTAAGCATCTTCATCCACCGCCCTCATCTCCCAAGTTCGGTCCCGAAGGCAGCACAAATTTTCAAGGATGTTCGTACTTCATGTAGATGAAAACCTCACTTTTGGCAGTTTTGAACTTTAGATTGCAATGGATTATATACTTGTACTGCAATGTAGTAGGTAACTATAAATAATGCTTTTAAATCCACAGTTTATTCAAATAGCCTCTCTACTCTTTTAGTGTGAGATTACATACAGTTGATCCTATCCCCAAGACCTTATTCAAGCGAGGCCTTTTGGCATTGACATGATCAGGTCGAACTCAGTGCACTATTAGTATCAATAATATTGATGAGTCTGATAAAAATATAGGTATTAGGATATATTGACAATCAAATAGAAAGTCACAAATGTTAGAACGATCTTATCTGAATGGATGGATGGAGAAATTTTTTGTCACGGGATAGTACAGACCACTAGTTCAAAGATCAATAATACCCATCCACTCATGTAGGAGTTGAATGTTGGTAGTTGAGCTCCAAGCGACATAGCCCCAGCCATCTTGTGCATTGGAGGAAGATTGCGAGAAACAAAAGCAAATCAAATGAACAAGGTTTGTTAATTTTCATTTTAGCCTTCCAATTAATTTGTAGAAGGTAAAAGATGCAATGTGTCATGCATGTCTTGAAAAAATTAAGTACATTGTAATTAACATGTTTATACTTACATGCATGGATGTTTACTATATTCTTATGTGCATGAATGCACTGATCTTTACCAACAAAGATCAATTACTAAGAGAAATTAAACTAATATTTATTTTCTCTAGAAAAGTTTGTTATGAATTAAGTTAATTCAAAAATGGAATATACGTTGAATAAATTATTTTCCCTTTTTGGTGATAAAAAATGGCATGTATATCTAGACGTGAAAATATACCATTGGCTCCTTAAACAGCAAAAAAAAAAAAAATTATTGTCATGATTATGTACAATTTGGGAATAAAAAGTATTCATAACGTAGTCAGAATTTGTAGTCAGAATGTGCTTTTTTTTTTTGTAAAGTGTCTCAATATAACTTAGAATATATTTTTAATCAAAGTATGGGTTTCGTATTGAGTTACAAAAAAAAAGGATTAAGAAAATTATGTCTGTTTTGTTGTATAAAAGGCTTATATTAACTAATCAATGTAAAAATCACATATGACAATGAATATAATATTTAGCAGATTCTATACTATTTTTACCATGTGGGGCACAAATTCACAATGTTGTTAATTATTTCGATTATATTTTCATTTTTAATATAATAAGGATAATATCAATATTTTTTTTATATTTTTACAAGCTGTAATATAAAATACAATTTTATTTCCATTTTTAATACAACTTATATCCTTTATTTCAAAAGATGAGTACATCTTTTGATATTGATTAGTAAAAGAGACTATATAAATTTTAAAATATCATTTACATTTAGCTAATCATAAAGATAATTGAATTAAGTATTAAACATGTTGTCAAAAGAGAGTGTAAATGTAAGATTTCAATTAGTTATCCAACAAGAAAACCTTGTTTTTAATCATCAATATATTCTAAAAGCATAGAAATTATACCCGATAATAACACTTACAAAAATAACAGATTAAAAATTACGTAATAATTTGTGTTTCTTTAGCTTAGCAATAAGAAAAAAAAAATTAGTAGAACAGTCTTCAAATAGTGCAACAACAACGTTTGGGTCCTCCTCCTCCAATTTGGATGGATCGACAACTACCAGGGGCAGTCTTATATTCATCGAGGCATCTCTGATTGCATGCCGCGTTATCCGTGCATCCTTCAGAGTCAGGGTAGCAAATATAACGTTCTCCTGATTCCGTGATGCTTGTTGCCCTTGCTGCATCACATATTCAACCCAATTTCTTTTAACAATGCTACATATAGTTCACATTATTTTGTCATGATCACTTGATAGAGCACTAGATTTTAATCTTTTTTATCCGATGAATAAGTTTCGATCCAAACTATTGAAATTATTCTAGTAGTGAAAAATATTGACTGCATTGTTTAAGTAGTGAAAATTAACAATTGAATTGTCGTTGTAGAAAAAAATGTTAACCAAATGAAAAAATATCGAACTCAAAATCTAAATTTGAGCCTATTTTAATATTTTTTATCCGATGATCAAGTTTCAATCCAAACAGTTAAAAGTCTTTTAATGGCGAGTCAACTGAATTGTTTTAGTTACAAAAAATATCAACTAAATTATCGTGGCGGAGCTAAATGTCGACCAAATGAAAGAAATTTGAGTTCAAAATTTATATTTGAGTTTATTTTAATCTTTTCCATTCGTTAATCAAGTTTCAATCCAAACGGTTGAAATTAAATTTTGCATCTAAATTTTAGCTGATCATATCGTTAAAAAGTTGAAAGAAGAAAATCAACTTCCTATCTTCTCAAAAAGGAAATCATTATCCTCCATTGGGAGGAAATCATTTTGCTTGGAAAAATAATTTTTCATTCTTTATTGTGCCAAATAACAGAAAATTAAAAACATATTTTTAAAAAAAATCATTTTCCCCAATCAAACACTAGCTAAAAATATCACAGAAAGTTAAATGATAGAATAAAATAAAAATAATCGCCTTTTCTATGTGCGCCTATATCTTTTGTAATTGAATGTTGCAATATCTAATCCCTACAATTGAAATTCAAAAGTTATTAAGTGAAATGAAGATGTTTCAACCTTGAAAAAGATTGAATGAATTTTCATACTTGTATATACGACAAATGATTTAATGTGCATTAAATTAAATTTATTAGAATAAGGATCTGACTTGGACAAATCAAATATGAAGCTATTTTTTTTTAATCAGAATAAGAAACTAAATTTTTACTCGGTCATCTATGGACCGATCAACTGAATTTAAAAAAACCAAAGCCAATAGGTGATACCTCGCCTCTTAGATTTTTTTTAAAAAAATAAATTTGTAATGATTGATATATGTAATACATCCATGATTAGGATTGCAAAATGTTTTTTAGAAAAAATAAAAACAACATAGATAGATTTAAGCGATCAACAATAACTTGACCTTATATTAGAGACTCTAAAACTAAAAGAAAATAAAGATATTGACATGAAGGAAGAAGTAATTACCAATACTTGGCATCAAAATGACAATGCATAGAAGCCCAACGACAACACCCTTAAGTGGGGATGTGACATTCTTGGCTGCCATTAGGAATAAAATTGAAGGGATTAAAATTCTTCCGTTTTTTTTTTTCCTTTCTGTGATTTGAAATGTACATCGCACTACGTATCCTTATTTATTGATTGAAATTACAAGAATTTGCAAATCGTAGAAAATGATATCAATGATTTGTTTCCAAGTTCCCATATGGATATTTTGATGTGCGAATTACTTATTTAGAGACGAATATTCAAAACGATTTGGATTTATTGGAATTATGATTTTGATATGTATACTATATATAAAAGTAATGTCGTGATGATGTGGAATTTTCTTGCATTCTCATTAATTAGAGATTTCGAACCCTTGGATTCATTCTCTTTTCTTAGCACAACCATCCGATTGTTAAAAATAATTTTTTTATAATTTTCAAATCTCTCACATAGTAGTAAGGGAAAAATCATTAATAAGGAAATGATCGTAAGAAAGTATAATCTCATATAGTATAATTCCATAATTGTCGAAATGAAGATTATGGAGTATTTTTTTTAAAAGGAATGATTATGCAGTAATGAGTGATTATGAAAATTATAAAAAAAAATCGTTCTTCAACCTTTTGAATTCTTTTTGTCTCCTTATCACCACTAGATTGTAGAAAAATATTAATCCCGGGAAGTATAATATCAGGAAGTATAATTCCGTAATGGTGGAAAAAATCATTAACAACTAAGAAAATGATCCCAGGAAAGCATAATCCCGGGAAATATAATTCTGTAATGGTTGAAATAAAAATTATGGAGTAGCTATACCTTTAGTATCTATACTATTATATAAAACCAATGTTGTGCTAACATTGATTTTTCCTACATTGTCAAAAATCAGAATTTTTGGGCCGTAAGGTTAATCCTGACTCTTAATCACATCCATCCATATTAATTAATCAATTCTAATAAAAGGACGAAAAAAATAACTAATAGGGAAAATATAAACATTAATTTTGGAAATATTAAAAGAAATAAGAATAAGAATGAGAATCACAACATTTTTAAAATATAGTATTCTTAAAATATAATTACCAAAAAGTGGCCGTTTGTTCTTACATTTATTTCGCCGTCCAGTCAGGCCAATATTGCACTGTGTAGATGAAGAATGACCTCGATCCTTGGCTAGAATATTAATAATTATATATTACAATATTATATTTCAATATGACTGGAAATAATTTTTTGAAATTTATATAATTGATGACAGAGCAAAGGGGATGGATCAATGAAGAAGTTACCCAAACTGTCTTCACCGTACAATATTATTGTCCGTGAGCTCTCCCTAAATTATTTGCTTATATAAATTTACCCATCAAAAAAAGAAGAAGAAGAAGATGGGAAGCGGGTATGGATCGAGGAAGAAAATGCAATAGTGGGTTTGATATGGATATGTATGGAGATATTAAGCTATACACCGCAAATTTTACTACAACTATTTTCTAGCGTAAATGATACTACATGCAATCATGAAAAATTAGGCAGCATTAATTAACAAAATTATGACAAGAAATTAAATCGGAGAAATGGTTTTAATTTTGGTATTCAACTCTACTATTTGTCAATGTTTCAATTATAGATCTTGGTAAGATTTTTTCTTAAATAAAATCTATAAGTGCAATTCCTATACTTAAGTACTAAAAACAATATTTTTTTAGTTGACTGATTATACTGTATAATTTATTATAAGAATAATAATATAAAAATTGCAATGTTGCGCTATCATGGATTTTTCCTGCATTGTTAAAAATCATAACTTTTGGACCATAAGATTAATTCTCACTCTTAATCACATCCGTTCATATTAAATTAATCACTTCTAATAAAAGGAAGAAAAAAAAATAATTACGAAAAATATAAACATTAATTATGGAAACATTAAAAGGAAATACCAACAAGAATGAGAATCACTGCATTCTTAAAATATAGTATTCTTAAAATATAATTACCAAAAAATTATTCCTCTTAAAATAAAATAGGCATTATTTCTCTTAAAAATTATTCCCCTTAAAAAAGGGCATGGCATTAAGAGGGAGGCATAATCATATCTTGAGAGACAAATGAATCACAGCAAAGGATTGCATTATATTTGTACCGGGTTGTTCAGAGCTTTTCCTCTCTCCGATGGTATATGAATAGGTTGGAGATTTTGCATATGTTAATGTAGCATTTCGCCTATTGAAAACAACGGTGTTTTATGATTGGCCTGATTCATGTTAAAAATCACAAAGAATAAAATAAGAATACTGTCAAGTTGTTGAATCTTTCAGCCTATTATATGTGAAATGGTGTTATTTAAGCATTGATGGGTGTCCTGTTTATAAAGCAATCTTTTGAAAAAATGCTAAATATATATGTCCTATCTCAAAATTTATTATTCCTATAATATATCATAATAATTAGGAAAAAACTCATATAGATTCTAATTAATTTTTCTCAAGCTAAATATATATGTCCTATATATCAATCAATCATATGCATATTATTATAATATGTCCAAATAAAATATACATGACCTATATCTTATTAAAAAACGAAACATGTCCCAACAACCAAATTAGTGTGTCCAAGCCAGTAAACTTATTGCCCAAGCACCCAAATTTGGAGACTATTACAACTTCTTTTTAGATTTAGATAGCTAGGGTTTTGAATACAAAAAGACAAAAGAAATAAATTAAAATAAATATAAACAAAAGTAAAAATATATCCATTTCATTGAATTTGTTCTTGAAATAGAGTGCATGATATTGGAAAATTTATAATAATTTGGGTGGTAATAGTTGCCCTATTACTAGACATTTTCAATTTTCAACGAATTTATTCTAGCCAAATGTTTCCCCCTTTCCGTTATCATCCATCCATCATATTCTTCATAACCGATTATTCATTGTAATTTTGCTTCTTCCAGTAATATTAAATGTTATACGATTTAATTATTATTTTTCTTACTTGAGGTCTACTTTCATTCCTTATACAGGTTAGATATTTTTGCATTTTTGCGTATGTGGATGATATCTACCAACTGCTTTATGATGTTTGCACCACTTGCAAAAAAAAAGTATCAGCACTAATGTGTTTACTCTAAATGTACCTTATTGTACATGTGCAACTCCAAATTTAACTCAGAGAAGGTATAGATAATGGGTTTTTATTGTTAAGTACTCTTGATTGTACATTTCAAGTTGTATGTTTACATTATTATGTACTATGTTCTTCTATATGAATTATAGGTATATCTTTAGAGTTTTATTGCGAGATCATACAGGTCATAGAAGATTTCTTGTTCATCATAAGAATTATTTTTATAGAAGTCAAATATATTTATTCAAACTATCTATCATAGCAAGCACCGTGCAAAACACGGGTCTAGACTAGTTGAGCTTTAAATACAATGAATTATGTCATGATTTCTTGTGGAAACAAGTATTTATTTTATTTTTAAGTGAAGTAATTTTTGATGTTCTACCAAACATTACATTGAATTTTCACTGTCAAAAATTTGAACTTTTGGGCCATCGAATTAATCCTCACTTCAATCTCATCCGTCCATATTCAGTAATTAATTCAGAACCAAATAAAACTTAATAAGAAAAATATAATTGTTTATTATAGACACATAACAAGAAAATACAAATAACATTATTTTATTATAGATACATAAATAGGAAATAAGAATAACATTCACAATCAATCTCCTTCGAACAGGAATTCATTACCCTGCAATCAAACTTATTTAAACGAAAAAAAAAATTCACAAAACCCTTCTGTTCTGAAGCCCTTTGATCTTATTTGTAAGCCTTCCAAATCTCTGGTCATTCTCTTCTTTCTTTTTTTGTAATTGATTTTTTGGTATTAATGTCCAAAAACATGTTAATAGCTAATTTTTCTTGCCTCCAATCCTCACGTTTAATGCCCAGAAACATGTTATTTCGTTTTTGTAGTTGATTTTTTGGTATTAATGCCCAGAAACATGTTAATAGCTAATTTTTCTTGCCTAGAAGGCTTTCAGTCCTCACGTTTAATGCCAATAAACATGTTCGTGTGTGTATGTGTTTGTGTGTTAAATTCATGCCCAACATGTTCCCAAATCTAGATGTAGTGTCTGGACCGTGCTTTCCTATAAATTGTTCATGCCCAACACATTTAATAGCCACAGATTGAACTTTCCTATAAATGAAACGGAAACAAAGGAAACTACGAAACGGAAACAAAGAAAACTAGGACCATACCCATCAGAAAACACCGGGGAGGGGTGGCGCGTGACCGCCACGCGCCGCCGACAAAGGTCGTTTCACGATCTTCTTCCCCCCAAACCCCGCTTCATCGCCGATCTACGCAGCCATAAAAAGAAAATCGGAGAAACGCACCGGGGAGGTGGCACGGGACCGCCACGCGCCGCTGACAAGGTCGTTTCACGATGTTCTTCCTCCGAAAACCCCACATCATCGCCGATCTATGCAGCCATAGAAAGAAAACCTGAGAAACACCGTCATTGCAAGCGCGTGCGCCCACGCGCCACCACCACAGCGGCGCGTTGTGCGCGTGCGTCCTTTCTCATGCTCGGTTTCGTCATATCTACACAATGGCGGTGGTGGTTCTCATCCGAATTTGGTAGATCAAGGCTCGTGGGTTTTGGGGGGGGTGTTGGCGGTGTTTTGGCATCACTTGGGTGGTTTTGAAGTCATCAAACCGGCAGTGTTTCTGGGCATGGCGGACATGGCCAGGCCAAAGTAACAGAGAGCTTTCGAGAGGCAGGCAGAGAGGAAAGAGCAGGCAAAGAGGAGAGAGAGGGACAATTAGGAGAGAGAGAGTGAAGACAATCAGGAGAGGAAAGAGAGAATGAGGCACGGCAAAGAAGACCAATGAGGCAGGCAAAGGAGGCGGGAGGCGAAGAATAAGAGTAATGAGGTAGCCACAAATTGCAGATACGGATATATACACCATGTAACATGGATTTTCTTTAGGCTTTTGATAATTGACCAATAACAATGACAGAAGTGCTAGGGAGTATTTTAATTTACTATTCTTTAGGCTTTTTGTTTAATATTGCTAAGAAATTTTACAAAATTATAATATTCAATTTAAAATTAGATTAGTTGTTTTTTGAATAAAAAATCTCCTAATTTTTAGAGTTTAGCCTATTTTTTGAGAAGAATTTACAACAGTTGTACGATGAAGTTTACATGGATATTGCATGATATAGTCTTCTTTTATATCCAATTAAGTCTTCTATATCCATTTTTCTCCCCCTACCCCCACTAATATATTGATCCTGAGATAATATTAATAACTAATTTTGTATGCGTTTTTGAATAACATTAATTCCTAGGTGATTATCGAATCTCTTTGGTCATTGACCTTTGGAATTTTCAGGTATTTTCAACATATATACATATAAATTACCATGTATCAAATTTTCTCTATTCAATTGTATGTTCTACCATTTTTGTATCTACTTATAAATGTTGTGATTTTATTACATTATGTCTTTCATGTTGAATATTTAAATTTTGAATTTTGATTTGCTAAATGTAATTTATTTCCTACATCAAACGCTTTCCTTCTCAAAGTGAAATAGGAAATCAAATAAAAAAATGCAACAAAAATAAACAAAGGTTAAATCAACTAAAAATAGAAATAAAATCACATAAATTTATTTCATTTAGTACCTCACTAAACATAGAAAAAAAATTACCAAGACCAAATTATATAAGAAATAAAACAAAATTCGAAAAGCAATATGAAATTAAGATCAAATTATATAAAAAAAATGATAAATACAAAAATTTAAAAATAAAAACTGTAAAAATTAAAAATTAGAAATTAAAATTTTCAAAAGTTACAAAATTAAAAACATTAAAAATTAAAAACTAAAAATAAAAAAAATACTAAATACAAAATAAACAAATAAAAATCTAAAAAACTAAAAAATAAGAAATAAAAATAAAAAATATAAAAAAATTTTTAATATAAATATAAATATAAATAAATAAGTAAATAAATAAAATAAAAAAATAAAAAATGAAATTATCGTACTTTAAAATTTTTTTATTTTAATAAAAAAAGGAAATAAGAAATAATAAATAAAAAATAAAAAATAAAAAAATTAAATTATTAAAATATTAAAAAGAACACATAACTAAAGCTACGCAAGAAAAATTATACACTCATCAATAGATATATCAAATGCAAACAATATTGATCTTCCATTGAACAAAGGAATCTTTATTGAGGCTAAAAATAAAAAATAAAACATAAAAAATTAAAAATTAAAAAATAAAAATAGAAAATAAAAAATAAGACAGAAGAAATAAAAAATAGTACATACAAAAATTATATTATTAAAATATTAAAAATAAACAATGAAAATACAAACATTAAAGAAAATGAAAAAATATAAAATAAAAATTAAAAACCATAAAACCCATAGATATATCAAATGCAAATAAAAAGTTAAAAAATTTTAAAAATTACAAATGAAAAATCAAAAAATACTAAATACTAAATATAAAAATAAAAAGCTAAAAAACTATAAAATATGAAATAAAAATAATAATAAAAATATAAATATAAATAAATAAGTAAACAAATAAATAAAATAAGTGAAATATGAAATTATCATACTTTGGAATTGTTTTATTTTAATAAAAAAATAGAAAATAAAAAAAATAAGATATACAAATAAAAACCAAAATTATTAACTTACTAAAATATTAAACAGAACACCCAACTAAAGCTACGCAAGAAAAATTATACACTAATCAATAGATATATCAAGTGTAAATAATATTGATCTTCCATTAAACAAAGGAATCTTTACTGAGCCTAAAAATAAAAAATAAAAATTAAAAATTAAAAACAAAAAAGTAAAAATTACTAAATAAAAAATTAAAAATTAAAAATTAAAAATTAAAAATTAAAACTAAAAAAATTAAATTATTAAAATATTAAAAATAAACAATGAAAATACAAACATTAAAAAAATGAAAAAATATACATTACAAATCACAAACCATAAAACCCATAGACACATCAAATGCAAAATAAAACTTTAAAAAGTTATAAAAATAAAAAATAAAAAAACACTAAATACTAAATAAAAAATTAAAAAGCTAAAATAGCTGAAAAATAAAAAATAAAAAATAAAAAATAAAAAATAAATATAAACGTAAATATAAATATAAATAATATAAGTAAATAAAAAAATTAAAAAAATGAAATATCAGATTATCGTACTTTGGAATTGTTTTATTTTAATAAAAAATAGAAAATAAAAAAAATAGTAAATTATTAAAGTATTAAAAAGAACACATAACTAAAGCTACACAAGAAAGATTATACACTAATCAATAGATACATCAAATGCAAATAATATTGATCTTGCATTAACCAAAGGAATCGTTATTGAGGCTAAAAATTTTAGTGTTACTAGGCGAACGTGAACAATTAATATATATGAACAATTAGAATTTAAACTGGGATACTAACAATTAGAATGGAGTCATGGATAGAGACCCACCAAGTAGTCAAGGAATTGAAAATGGTTTACAAAATATGCTAGCTCGACTTAATGCAAGATAGAGGGTATTTACACGGCGTAATCAGGATGAGACAACTACACAATATATGCAAGAACGTGAACGATATCAAGTAGAAGCGAGAGCATTACAATTGGCCATATCCCGTGCTGCAGCAAACACTACTAATCTACAAAGTCAACATCAGCCACCGCCCACTACTCTGAACTCTAACCCACATAGAAAATTTACCGAGCGATGGTCATTCATCGGAAATATGGTTTCATGTACCCACTGCAAAGCTACTATGTGGTTAGGTGAAAAGATTTGAAGTAGCAGCATTTCTTAGCCGCGATTCGCCTTGTGTTGTCAAAATGGCCAAGTCATATTGTCAAGCCTGCCTCCAACTCCTCCTCCCCTAGACACATTACTGAATGATCCAAATTTCTCCTGACATATTAGAGCTTACAACTCAATGCTATCATTTACTTCAATGGGTGGGACAATGACTACGCTGTAATGGACGGTCATGGTCCTTACTCATTCCGTATTAGTGGCCAAAATTACCATCACATTGGTTCTTTACTGCCGACACAAGGAAGAAAGCCAAGTTTTGGTCAATTGCACATCTACGATACACATGATGAAGTACGAAACCGATGCAAGGCTTTGAATAGCCAGTAAAGTGTTAACGGCGTTGATCTGACAATTTTGGAGGCATTACAACGAATGCTTGATTCAATAAATCCTTATGTGCGGGTCTTTCGAAATGCACAAGATGTCTTACATGCCAACAATATTGTTGACTTAAGAATACGCATCATTCAAGCACGACCAGGGCGCCAATACACAAGACCCACAGCAGATGAAGTGGCAGCTCTCATAGTGGGCGGTGAGCATACTGATGGGGAAACCCGAGACATCATTGTCCGCAAGATAGATGGAAACTTGCAGCGTATATATGAAACTCACCCATCTTATATGCCTCTCCAATATCCCCTTTTATTTCCGTATGGAACCGATGGTTGGTCAGAACACATTCCATGCGTTGAAGGGTCAAGCAGTAATAGAAGATATGTCACAATGCGAGAGTTCTGTGCATTCTTGATACAATATCGAGTGAATGAGTGGAACATTTTACTTCGTTCTGGTCGTTTATTTTTACAATTCATTGTTGATTGTTATGCTGCAATAGAAGCATGGAGATTGAATTACATACGAAGTCACCAAGGTACACTCCGAGCAGATTTGAATAGTGGTCTATAGATGCAATTATTGCTGGAGAGAATGATCCTACTCCAGTTGGAAAGAGGTTAATATTACCCGCAACTTTCACGGGGGGCCCACGTTACATGAGGCAACACTTTCTTGACGCAATGGCCATTTCTTGTCAACTGGGCTATCCAGATTTTTTTTGTGACATTCACTTGCAACCCGAATTGGCCTGAAATTATGGAGGCACTATCCCAACAACCTGGCCAAAGATCCAGTGATCAACCTGACATCATAGCTCGAGTATTTCGCTTAAAGCTGAAAGAGCTGACTCGAGATTTTGAGAAAAAAATTATTTGGCAAAGTCATTGGAGGTATGTTTCTCCTCCAACTTTGTGTTTATTCATTGTACACATATATAGCACTATTTATTCTATCGCTCAAGTTTGTCATTTCTCCTATTCACATATATACATGTTATTGAATTTCAAAAGTGAGGCTTACCACATGCTCATATTTTGCTTACTTTAGCAAATGAGGATAAGCCAACCTGTGCAGAAGATATTGATAACATTATATGTGCTGAGCTACCTGATAATGTTAGTGATCCTCTAGTATTTGAAACAGTTATAAAACACTTGATTCATGGTCCATGTGGTAATGGTGCTTCTTATGTCCTATGTATGGATGGTAGTAAGTGCACAAAACATTATCCAAAGACCTTCTCTAATGAGACCATTATTGAAGAGAATGGGTTTGTCAAATATAGGCGTAGGGACGATGGGAGAAGTGTAACAATTCGTGGTACGAACATTGATAACAAGTGGGTTGTACCATACAATCGTGACATTTGTGTCAAATATGACATGCATATAAATGTTGAGCGTTGCGCTCAAAAGAAGGTTATTAAATATCTTCACAAGTATATGCATAAGGGACCTGATCGAGCAACTGTTGTTATTCAAGACAATGCTCACAGTACCGATGATGGAGTAGGACCTTCATATAGACGGGTTGATGAAATACAATAGTATTTAGATTGTCGTTATGTCTCACCCGTAGATGCAATTTGGAGAATATTTGAGTTTGATATAACACATCGTTACCCATCTGTCGAATTGCTACAATACCACTTACCAGGAGAACAATTCATTGTCTTCAACGATCGAAATGACCTTCATGATGTGGTGAATCAAGCAACAGAGAAGGTGACAATGCTTATTGGGTGGTTCCACGCAAATATAGCAGATATGAATGCAAGGAGATATACTTATGCAGAATTTCCCACTTATTATGTATGGAATAAGAGCCTTAAGAAGTGGACTATAAGACAACAAAGGGTTTGCATAGGTCGAATACCACATGCTCACCCTAACATGGGGGAAAGATATTATTTGAGAATGTTGTTGCATATTGTTCGAGGTGCAACATGTTATGAACACTTAAGAACTGTTAATGGGACCCTGCATTCAACCTTTAAAGAAGCTTGCTTAGCACGTGGGTTGTTAGATGACACTAATGAGTGGGATGAGGCATTCACAGAAGCATCAACATGGGCAACTGGGGCTGAACTAAGGAGTATGTTTTATTCAATGCTTATGTTCTTAGAAGTGGGACAACCTGATCAATTATGGGAGGCACATTAGGAAGATCTCACTGATGGCCTTCTTAGAAGGTTACAACGAGAGCAAAGAAATCCCCAATTAGAGATAAGCAGTGAACAGAGGAGGAACCTTGGATTGTATGAGCTTGAGTTAATTTTGAATAAAAATGGAAGGTCATTAAAGGACTATCCTCCTATTCCCTTACCTTCACCTGAGATGTTGCGGCGAATAGGTAATAGACTTATCAGGGAGCAACTTGACTATGATGTATCAATAGAGAAAGACAACCTTGACATGTACCTTCGGACACTAAATCAGGATCAAATGCGAGTTTTTCAATTGATAACTATGTCAAATGAATGTGGAGAGGGAGGCTGCTTTTTTATTTATGGTAGTGGTGGTATAGGAAAGACATATCTTTGGAAAGCTCTTATTACTTATATTAGGTCAAAGGGCTTAATAGAGCTTTCAGTTGCGTCCTCCGGTATAGTGGCTTTGTTGCTGCCTATGGGAAAAACAGCTCATTCGATGTTCAAGATACCAATTAATGTTCATGAGACATCTGTTTGCTCAATTTCAAAACAATCTGAATTAGCAGAACTAATAAGGGAAACATCGTTGATAATATGGGACAAGACTCTTATGACTCATCGTTACATATTTGAAGCTGTTGAGCGCACCTTCAAGGACGTTTGTTCTAGCAATGAACCTTTTGGGGGAAAATTAATCATTTTTGGAGGTGATTTTAGGCAAGTGCGCTTCCAGTTGTAACTAAGGGTAATCGGGCAGATGTAGTTGCAGCGTCAATCTCAAAAGCAATATTTTGCCCTTATTGTACTATGAGACATCTCAAGCTGAACATGAGGCTAATGAATGCAAACTTAAGTCATGATGGACAAACACGATTGAGCAGTTTTGCCAAATGGACCCTAAACGTTGGAAATGGTTCCATACGAAGGCATCCATTTTTAGGAAGTAGCGAGCCAAATTGGATACAGATTCCTGAAGAATTCATCATCAACAATGACAACAACGGTCTCACAAATTTGATAGAGTTTGTCTACCTAAATTCACTTAATAGATACCAAGATGAACAATACTTTCAAGATCGTTGTATACTGGCTCCATTAAACACAGATGTTGATGATTTGAACTCTCGGATCCTGGCGAAACTTCTGGGTAGTGCCCATACATATCTGAGTTCGGACACAATCCTACCATGTACTACCAATTCTTACATTGATGATATTAATCCACCAGAACTATTACACGACATGAGCTTTTTGGGTTTCCCAATTCATGAAGTTCTGCTAAAAGTTGGTGCTCCAGTTATTCTTTTAAGAAACCTTGATCCTTCAATTGGCTTATGCAATGACACCCGTTTGACTATTCAAAGACTTGGAAGTAAGGTCATCCAAGCAAAAATCTTGACTGGCCGAAATGTAGGACAAACAGTAACAGTCCCACGTATTGATTTAAGTCCTTCGGATAAGGATTCGCCATTTTCCTTGAAGAGGAGACAATTCCCTTTGAAATTGACATTTGCAATGACAATTAACAAAAGTCAAGGTCAAACATTGCAGTATGTAGGTGTATATCTACCAAAACCTGTATTCTCGCATGGTCAATTATATGTGGTAATCTCTCATGTCACTTCACCTTTAGGGCTAAGGTTTCTGATTTGTAATAAAAAGGGTATGCCTAATAATATGACCAAGAACATCGTCTATCGTGAAGTTTTTAACGATGTTGATGGTTCTTGGTTAGTCCCAGTCCATTAATTATGCTGTTGTTAATAGCATTACACATTTGAACTTAGTGTTTTATGTTTACAACAACATTTAGTTTGTTACGCGTTGGGCTAATATATATGTATTTCATTTCTTTCGTTATGATTATAGACATGACAAGTTTAGTACACAGTTCGATGCCGATATGTGCCATCAATCTTGGCAATAGATCTGTGACAGTAATTGTTCGTCTCATGAGATTCATGAAGGTTCGTACCTACGAACAATGCAAAATTTGAAAAGTTATATTCATGGACTACCAGGTACTGAGCCAATCTAAGTTCTTAAAATGTGACCAACATGTAGATGTATACTGAATATCAAAGCACGATATTGTTTTGCAGCACGATGAGATATTAGGCATCATGGAAGATGATGATGCAATTAATCGGTGGAACTCTATACTCAAAGCTGGCAATGTTTACCACATCTCCGGGCTCTCAGTTGATGCTGCAACAGACGGAGAAAGGAATGTGGTTACCAATAATTTGAAGTTGGTTTTTATGCCACGAACGAGACTTGAAGGTGTCATTAATGATTGCTCTGACATTCCCTACCAGCACTTACCATCCTTTGTATCGTTTATCGATGTCCCGCGATGTCTTAAGTTACATGATGACATAATATGTAAATATAGTTTACAGATTACAATTTACATATGGTGATTCTACTTATATGGTTTTGTAGATATTTATAAGATTCTTTAATTTTGTTCTGGTGCAGACATGATTGGCATGGTAGTTGCTCTATCCCCTTTGGAAAAGACAAGAACTAGGGGCACTGCAAAATGAGAATTGCTACTTTCTAATATGCGGTTTGTATTTTCATCGCTAATCATTTCTGCTTTCTTATTAATGTATTTTTATTGCCCAATAATAGCACATATAATCTACAAGTGCAGAATGCAGACTTTGCGATTAACGTTGTGGGGAGATTTTGCGGAGGTGGAGGGCACCTATCTTCAACAACATTTATATGAAGAAAATAAACTCCTTGCATCTAGAGTGCACATTAGAGTTTACGAAGGTACCATCCAAATCCAATTACCATATCTTTTGTATGCAAAAGTGTTTATTTCTCAACACTACAATGGTATAATTTTGTAATATATATTTTTTAACATGTGTACACTTATAGGTGTATCAGTTTCTACTTTGCCGATACATTGATTGCTGATTAATCCAGATATTCAGACAACAGAGGACTTTGAAGGATGGTAAACATTACTTATGTGTTTCATTCACCATCCAAGTTATATGCAATTGCTGTCGAATATAATACTCTCATTGTATGCATTAGGTACTCTGGGACCAGAGGTGTGATGCGTCACTTTGATTTCATGCGCAATAGAACATTGAAGATTGTAAATCTGGAGAAGTTGTTTGCTGCAAAAAGAATAAGATTGAATGAATACACAACTATGCAAAGTGTAAGACACATACTCATATAACAAATAACTTTATGCTTATAGGTTAGATAAAATGTAATGCTATCTTACTATGTACAGGTTAGATACTTTCGCATTTTTGCATATGTGGATGAGATCTACCTACTGCTTTATGACGCTTGCACTATTTGCAAACAAAGTGCCAACTCTTATGTATTTGCTCTAAATGTACCTTATTGTACATGTGCAACTCCAAGTTTAACTCAAAGAAGGTATGGACAATAGGTTTTTATTATTAACTAGTCTTCATCATACGTTGCCAGTTGTCTACGTACATTATTACGTACAATATTCTTCTATATGAATTATAGGTACATCTTCAGGGTTTTATTGCGAGATCATACAGGTAATAGAACATTTATTATTCATCATGAGGATGGTCGAGTTCTTCTGCATACAAGTACAACATAATTGGATTCATATGCAGCTCAAGTATTGTACTATTCACAACATTTTGCATAGTTTATTTTTCAATTACTAACTATCTCATGAGATCATTTTCTGCAGCCATACAGTCATCTATCTCTATATGCGATTATAGATGATTATATAGGAAAACCATGGGTATTTGTTGTGGAGCCTCCA
>JACYFF010031954.1:90103073-90144522 GCA_017589665.1 Selenicereus undatus
ATATATATATATGTAATATGGTGGTAAAGGATGGAAAAAAAAATAAATAAAATAAATAAATTTAAGGGGGCCGAAGCCCCTTCTGGTTTCGAAGGAGGAGAAGCAGCGTGCAGAGAGGGGGGCTCTTGGACCCCCTTGCTCGTGACACCCACACACACGCCGGAAAAGGGGGAGGGAGGCGCCGGTGGGGTTGCCGGCGACCGGCGATGCACGCCCAGCCGTCCCCCACCCCGGTTGCATGCAAACCCGAGCCAGAGAGAGAGAGGAAGACCGTGAGAGAGGGAGAAAGAGAGTGAGAAGGGGAGGTTGCCGGCGGTGTTTCGGCAGCTCCTCCACGGCTCGGCGGCGGCGGCAGTTCAGCAAGGGCCGGCGACTAGGGGATGGGAAGCAAGGGATGAACCCAACCTACACCGAATCAACCCGAAGCAAACCCTAAAACGAGTCCATTTGCTTGGATTCGAGGTGGGTTTCCTCACCCTCCTATTTATAGTTAAATTGTTAATTTCGATAAAACTTATTGATTATTGATTATAGTTCGTTTAGGTTGAATTCAATAGTTGTTGATTATAGTTCGTTCAGGTTGAATTCAACAGTTATTGATTATAGTTCGTTCAGGTTGAACTCAATAGTTATTGATTATCAGTGATATGAGGAAATTTTAGCATAAATTGAATGATACTCCATGTATATATATGTTAGTTGTACTGAACTAAAGTTTATCGACGACTAAAGTCTATCGTTTATATATATATATAGTTTATTGACTATATGTCATTTGGTAATTATATGAAATTATTGAATACGTCAAGTTTATTGATTATATGAAATTTATACGTAAGTTTATCGAATATATATGTACATGGATAAATTATCGATGCTAAGAAATTACTGACAATATGAGGGCTTCGGTTTATAAAGTTCATTGAATATATAATGTTCATCGCCGGCTTATAACATTAAGTTCATTGAATATAAAACACTCATCGATTATACAGGCTCACTGTTCCTATAAAAAGTATTAATTATATACGTTCATTAGTTATGCATTTTATCGATTATATATATATATATATATATATATATATATATATATATATATATAACGTTCATTAATTATGCATTTTATCGAATTATATATAATGTTCATCGTTATTGATTATACCACAAAAAAGGTTGCTTCCCTCCACATTTAATTTTGCTAATAACCACACTTCTAAGTGTGGAAATAATAGTTGCCCACACTTAGGCTAGATGTGGGGAAGTTAAGTGTGTGGAAGTGTTCTCCACACTTAATAAAAATGTGGGTAGAGTTATATTCCCCATACTTATAAATGCGGAGTAAGTACTAATTACCCACAATTTAAGTGTGGTCATTTTTGGCTATGCCCACTTTGGGAGATGTAAGAAGTCATAATTCCCCCCACACTTATAAGTGTTATTAGTATCATTTTAGTTTAAAAAAAAAAATGCTGGTAATTAGTATAAAGCCTATCAAATTAAAAATAGAACAATTTTATACAGTTGTTCTTTTTTTAATTAACAAGTTTTATACTAATTACTAGCATCACCATACATAAATAAATAAAATTACAATTGCATAATATAGATCGATATAATTATTCTCCAATTAACAAACCAACAAATTAAAATAGATCAAACATCAATTAAATAAATTACAAATTAGTGCCTGAAAAAAAAAATTGTAGACGTAGCAATAAAGACTAAGAAAATCAAAATCAAATATTCTTGCATTGTTTTGAATCCATCCTACTTTTTTTTGTTGTAGCTAGTTGATTGAACATTTAATGAAAAAGTACTTGCTTTATATACTACTTAAAATTATACTTTGAAAACATGGCTAACTTCCAAGAATATAAAAAAAAAATCTATTTCTTCATTTTCTTCATTGAGAGATGTTAGCTCCAGAAATGTAACCTGTTAAACAATTGAAGCACACAAAAAATGCATTATTAGAAAAGATAACCAAAGAGATTAACTAAAGAAGCAGACTCAGCAAAATCAGGTTTAAAGATGTAGACTCATGGATTAACTAAAGACGCAGAATTAGAAAAGATAACCAAAGAGTTCAACCAACAACAGAACCACTGCTTTCAGGTTCCATCAACTTATGATAAGCAAAAGTCTCAGCCGACACTGTGGCTTCAGAGAATACCACTTCTGAAGCACCCGTCTTCCGTTTGACTTAAAATAGAATCTCATTCTCACTTTACAAGTGACTTAAAATATAACTATTAAAATCTAAAAAATGACAAACAACTGGAAAAAAAGAAGAGGGAGGATTAAGTTGGAACTATAATTACTTCAATTATCATGGGTGACAGTTGAGGCTTTAACATATAAAAGCATCTTTACATCACTATGCACCCAAAAAAATAATTGCAGACAGTGAGAAAAATTAAGAGCTATGGTGGCAGCGCAATATATATACATCGATGGAGAAAGAGATCATACCGGGATCCAAAAGCAGATAAAAAATACAACTAAAGAAAAGATTGATATGACCAAACAGGCAAGGAAATATGAAAACCTGAAATGGATTATTAGCAGCAATTGATGTATTAGTAAAGTGGTTGGATGTAGAAGTACAATCGAATAGTTATGGTATGACAAGTTGAAAGAGCTGGTCTTACCTCCCAAAATTGAGTCTTGAGAACAGACATTTGGATATTTTTTTGCAGGCTGTGACAAGGTAGATTGAAATCCAAGATGTAAATAAACACCAAATGAAAAGACATACATGAATTTCCAGGACAATTATCGTGGCACGCATCAACACAAATAAATGAATCTCATCTTAACTGAAAAAGAATTCACCTGTGCAAGATAACCACCAATGGCTGGACCAATGACCAAGCCAATGCCCCATGATGAACTTATCTAAAATGCATTGAATGCTTGCTATTCAATATGTGTCTAGAAAAAGGTAGAGAATATGCATTGCCCAAACCAAGGCTATAACATTGCTTATACCATCGCAGTTGAATGATTACAGGAAAGATATGTAGATACAATATAATATAGAAAAGGGAAGATGGATGATATTGGCAGTGATGCAATTGATACAAAATAAAGAGCATACTTTAGAGCTAAAAGCAAGCCTGCATAAGTCAAATTAGAATAGGTAACCAGTAAAATGAGAAGCATATATCAATTAGTAATGAAAGTGTTCTGATAAAGGGGAGTGACTTCACTAAATACGATTTTTTCAAATGCACTACATTATTACCCTCATAGTCAACTTATTAATGATCAACAGAATCCATGCCACAAAAGAAAAATTGATATTTCAAGCTCTCTCTAATCATACAGAAAAAAAAGTACAAACTTTTGACTTTTACAAGTAGCTTCTTCAGAAAAATCCCCAAAATGATAACATTCATTGAATATCCAACCTCAGCAAAAGAAAAAAGAGAACATTAATGCAACCTGGAATCGATGTAAAATTCGTAAGTACTAAGATGAGAGAAATAACCACATAGGAACAATTATAAACCAAACCATTGAGCCATTCACCCCTTTTAATCTACAGGTTGGAATCATTTCTACTGAGCCCGCTTTAAAGACCCCACTTTAAAAAACTTATGACTAGAAAAGACCCCAATTTAAGGAACCAAACCAAAAGAATAGGGAGAACCATTGGCATTATCCTTATGCGATAGCTAATATGGTTCCAAATGTAAAACATAGTACTCAAATTTCAGACACACTTGAAATGATTCCAAATTTTGCACAAAATCATAACATCAAGCAATTACTAGTAGATAGAAGACCCAAATCTACATGCCTACAACAAGAAGTGGGCTATGAAACACTTCCAAGAACCAGTGAAGAACGATGCAAGAACTCAATAGACCAAGTGTCTTAATCTACAGAGGGACCAGAAGAAAACCATAGGCAATCATGTGCAGCAGCACATCAATAACATTCCATATTATTGTACTTCTCAGCAAACCATAGCCCTGGTCTTAGCCCCAATGAACAGCCCATTTTATGGACAAAGCTATTGCACATAACACTGATAATTGTTCTACATTCTCTCATTACTACTTTCATAGCAGCTCAGTTCAAAACACAAGTAATTGAATTGCGCGACAAAAATAATTATAGGCTTCTAAAATCAACTTAGCAAATTCAGGTATGAAATAAGAGTCAACCCAAAATCCAACTATTCGTATCTTCATTTTTCACCAAAAAAATTGAGCCCAACAGCAACTTTGCATCTCAACAAACCATGCCTCAAGTTTAATTAGAAAGTTTGCAGTCAACCTATAGCAATCATGCCCAGAGCATCGAAGCATAACAGAATCAACATGAAGAAAAAGGGTGGAGGGGTTGACATATTAAACTAACAGTACCTATCCGTGAGAAACTCGAGTAAAGATGAGACAAATTCTATTGACAAGGCCAAACCAATGAGATATCTTTCAAAGTAGTGAGTACAGAGGGAAAGGGGACTGAACCCTAACCAGATGTGGCCATTGAATTAGGAGTGGAGAAACAATTGCATAGCGGCGACATCATAGCAAGATTCATATCACAATCTTGTAAAATTGGCCTATATTACTCAGGATATTGGAAAAACAGGGGCATTGAGAATTCACTTACATCAGAATTGACTAATCTTAGGTTTGTAATTGGCCTTCTTGAACAGTTGATATCCTCAAATCTACCTCTGACTCTTGTCCAACAACACCCACAACCAGCACTTCTACAACCCCCTTGGCTATGGTCTGCGTTATAGCACATCAATTAACCAGCAACTCGAGCATGTTAATTTCAGTGAACTGTTCTGATTTCCCATAATTTGAGTGAATTCACATTGATAGTTGAGGCTTACCTTGCTACGATGATGTATAAGAATTCTTCCCAACTTCAGATTGTTCAACTCGCTGCCCAGATTGTTCAACTCACTGCCCAGATTGTTCGAATTGACTCGATTTGATGCTTAATCATGGGAAGTTGCTGAGAATTCACTGCCCAAATGGCTATTACGAGGGCCTTGCGAAGGCTTTCTAGGGATTTATCGCCTGCAAGCTTGAGAATTCAATTGAAGCTTTTGCCTTTAGCTTCTTGTTTTTGAGGGGAAGAGGCCGGGGGTAAGCTGAAGCAAGCCAAGCATAATAGGCTAGTTTTTTTTCATTCCTTATTTCGCTAATATATTATATTGAAATATTTTGTACAAATTATGTCATTAGCATAATAAAAATTAATTATAAATGCTATTATAAATTCCTCACACTTAATAAGTATTGAAATAGGTTCATAATTTACCCACACTTATTAAATGTGGAATCGATAAAACTCTTAAATCTTATCATTATTCTTTCCACACTTTAATTAAGTGTGGTGATACAAATGCGGGAGGATGCATTATTTTTTGTAGTTCATGGCATTTTATTGATCATTGATTATATAACGTTTATTAATTGCATTTTATTGATCATTGCAATTAATTGATCATTGATTATGCATTTTATCGATTATAGCTAATGTTCATCTCTTATTAAATAAGTATCGTTCATCGATTATGCATATTTATCGAACTATATATAGTGTTCGTCGATTATATAAGTTTATCGACTATATAATGCTCGCTGATTATGCATGATTATATTATTGATTATATAGAATTTAACAAGTAGACGATGTTTCGTGTTTACATAATGATTATAGATTGCATGAAAATCTTGATGATGCGTAGTTCTTGGTTACATGAAGTCTATAGACATTTTAGGTAGAAAATAGTGCCACCTTAAATTGGAGCAGAAGTGAGGCCACATTGGTCGCTCCAAGCTGTCAACAAACAATGTACAGTACAGGAGAGATATTTTCCGGAACCAAGGACGTACATTGCCTATGTTCTTCAGAAACTCTATGTTCTTCAAAAACTCACAGTGTTCTCAGCAATGAAAAATCAAAACAAGATTCATTTAATGAACCAAGTTCTCAATGTTTTGTCACATAAACAAGTGACCCTGCCAATTATCATCAGGGCTTATGCCCCTCAAGTATTAAGGCTTATGCCCCTCAAGTATTAAGGCTTATGCCAACCAACACACCCGCGCGCGGTGTCAGGGCTTATGCTCATCAATTATCAAGGCTTATGCCGACCAATACACTCGCACCCGGCGTCAACTCAGGCTTCTCGATCGGCCTGGGGGGTGTGAGCACCTAAAGGATGATCTTTCCAAGATGTACATCGACCAAGGGGTTCACTTTCAGATAAGAACCAACAAATCAATGTTACTTATACATTCTCTTTCTCCTGTTTGCAAAACAAAATCTTTTGAAATGCGGCGCCCAACCATTTAATCTTCAAGTCTATTTTACTGCATAGGGATGTACGTATGAGTTTCAAAAACAAAGCTCAGTTTTTCATTCTTCTGCCAGTAGGCAGGGAATGCAAAGTTCAATATTTCATTTCTTTGTCAGAAGGCAGAGACAAAGCTCAGTTTTTCATGTCTTCGCCAGTAAGGAGAGGATTCCAAGTTCAAGTAGGCATAAGTTGAAGTTACATGTTTTATAACTCTGTTGATATGTAGTAGAGTCAAGAGAAACATGGCCAAATGAGACTCCCAGTTCCTATGATAGCTTACGAAATGATATATGTTAAGTAAACAAGCATGTGAGGTTCAAAGGTCATTTTGCTTCATTTTAATAGTTACCAATCACATGACGTAGTTATATGCTTCATTTTATGGTCATCGTTCTATGTTTTTTTACCTTCCTTACAGAAATCTATTCATGCATATGTTCAGCTACTGTGTAGTATAGTAAGGATTGTATCGCAGAGGAACATGACGGTTGTTTTTAGTGGCATTGCTAACTTCATATAGCTTACTACCCGACGACATCTTTAACGACATTGTAACGACTGTGTACGATTTACATTATATGAACTAACACCAGCTTCGCTAATGTATTAAGCATCATGTATAAGATTTTAGCTATAGGAGAGCTTTTCAAAGTCGAGTAATTATGAACGACGGTCGTTCCTGAAATTAGCCGAAATGAAGTCATTGCAACCCTAGAAGTAAAGTGATGTGCTCGTACGTGAGTTGCAAGGTGTATTAAAATGTAATGATTGTAAATTAAGTTGTTGTGTGCTTGGTTTGCATATCATTTAGAGTCGCTCTGTATGGCCGTATGGGCCACCATCTTAGTTGCCAGGGCTGTATTTTTCACTGTTTATTTGGTTAACATCGAACTGCATTGGTTATAGTGCTCCGGGTGGGTGGCCCGTAGAGCTGTGAACTCCGGCGGGTGGCCGTTGAGTTAGTTTTTATTGTTTTTCAGTGCAGGGGATTTATTGTAAGGCTGTAAGCCTGGGAAAATGGTCAAGTTTTAGGGGGAACTCTGTCCGTTTTGCCCCAGGATTTAAGAACAAAGTGGTAACACTCCTGTCTTTAGACGTTACAATAGGCTTCAATTATACCAATTTTAATAAAATAATTACTAAGAACATAATTTTTACTGTAGGTACAAGAAGAGAAGGTGGATTCTCCATCATTGGCGCCACAAATTAACATATCAACATGTCGTTTAGCATGATTTAAGTTATATTTGGACTACCTGTAATATCTATCATACTTTACATCATATCTTTTACAATGATTTGTTGTTTTAATTATTGAGTTTTAACGGTTGTGCATGAAATTGCTATCTACTTATATCTTTCAATAAATTTGAGTTTCTTTTAAACATTCCTATATTATTTTGATTCTCTCTCTCGCTCTACACACACACACACATACACACTTACACAAACACCAACTATCTATTGTAATACGTACCGTGCAAAGCACGGGTCCAGACTAGTTTACCACGCAAATACTTGATTTTTTGGTACTTTTTGATAAAACTAAGCTTATAATTTTGTTCTAACTTCTTATAATGACTTTACTGGTACTAGTTATCACAATTTACTACTTATATCTTATATATTATAATTTCTGTGGTTATAGGCCTATCATGCGTAGCAAAACTAATTAAAGTTTAATTAAAGAGTTTCGTCAATTACCTGAACATAGTCGGTGTTGGACTCTGCCGTTCCTCTGGCTTCCGGTTTATAGAGATTGCTAATTTTAACCCTACCTTCCTTAGATCAGGCACATCATAGATCCATTTTGTTTCCTATATCGGACCGTCTTTATTCAAGTTTTAAGTATTTTTAAAGGATAGCGAGACTTTAATCAAGAAACTATAATATTTAAGACATAAGGTTCGATTGAATAACGTTCCCTACTAGGAAACTTCTTTTATTGAAAGCTTGAAAGTGAAAATATTACAATGGAAGGCTTTGAAGAGGTACTTTAAGCTAAGATCATTCAAGATGCTTGCTCATAGAGAAATGGAGAATCCCAACTTCTCTCTTGCTAAAGAATGCTTAAATGACTGTGTCCCTTCTCAGCATTCGACCTCTATATTTATAGAGGGGATGAGGGTACATAGGATGCCCTAGTGGCTACAGTATATAAAGATTTTTCACATGGCTACAGTACATACTGACTCTACAGTATGTACTTTATTTTACAGACCGGACACTTGTCACAATAGTACACTAATGGGACAGCTACTTTTCAGAACTTTTAATGATGACAAGACTAGTTACCATTATTGAGATTCTGCATGCCTTCATCTCCAATTATATTTTCCAGATCATCGTTATCTGAGTAATCATCAAAATTTTCATCAATTTGCTTAAGATGCTCTGGATCCCATTCTTCAAATAATTCAATGAGATATTTTTTTCCCTTTTCTAATAAGAACTTTCCGGCTCCCATATCAAAAAGATAGTTAAAAATATCTTCTGACACAACTCCTTCCATTTTCATGTAGTCTTTGAATTCATGATCATAGGCGAAAGTAGTATTTCCACAATGCATTAATGTTTTTCCTTGTTCGATTAATGCCCAACCTTGATGATAAATGTTAAAAAATCCATTAGCCCTTGATAATGCAGGATCAGTAACTAGATGTACCGGATCTCCATGAATCCAATTTTGTCGTTGTTCATTGGGATTGTTGCAATCAAAGATTTGGACAAAATAATGGGCTGGTTTGGCTTTTCCATCTTCATATTCAATTAGAGCGCTATAAACCTCTAAAGTTAGGTATCAGCAAATTGGAATTTTTGTTGGTCCCTTAAGGGATGTAAGAAACCAATGGAACCTTTTGAACATACATTGCTGGAACTTAGTTAAGGTTGAGAAAAAGAGGAATTTTGGATTTAGGACTTTTGAGAAGTAAAGTACCATCCCGTATTTCCAGGCTTTAAAGACAGGATCATTGGGAGATAATGAATTGGCTGGGAAACAAATGCCACCAATTCCAAATCTGTCAGGAAAATAGATCGTTGTACTCCAAGACTCCCAAATATCATAGGAACAATGATGATAAAAGTCGACGCAGGCTACATACCATTCATTGAATCATTTTGCTCGAACATGAGAACTTATTTTTTCTTGGATATCATAAGGACACTGAAGGTAACTAGTTTGTAATTCTAGAATGGAAAATCTTTGGGCTATTAAGTAGGCATAGAAAGTAGACCAAAACGTGATCTACTTTTTGTATAGAATTTCAAGTTATCAATAAGGACTTTACTAGAAGGCGTAACCCGTTCTAGTAGAAATGACATTTCACTAAGGATCTCCTCCTTTTCTGGCAGGAGGTCGGCTTTGATGATCACCATTGACGAGTTCTCGAGTTAGACTGTCTGCTATAAAGTTCTTCGATCCCTGCATATGTTCAATAGAGAAGGAAAACTGGTTAAGCCATAATTGCCAACGCATGAGTCTCCTTTGCCCTTGCATATTTGATAATTTTTTTTTTCACAAAGCCAAGTATTCCTTTGCAATCTGGTCGAATAAGAAAATGTTTTGAGGCCAAAAAGATTACGGATTTTTCAATTCCTGTTATGATTGCAAGGATTCTTTTTCTATTGTAGGATAGTTGTATTCCGTCTTATTAAAACTTCCACTGCAATACTTGCAGAGTTTTTCCCCTTCTTTGATTTTGAGTATCTCACTCCAGTGCTCATTGCCAGCATCTGTTTCAAGAACTAAATCATCTCCTTCGTTAGACAAATTAAGGACATGAAGATTTTTACACATCTTTTTGAAGTTTTGAACAATCTTTGTATCATTAGTGGTCCATGTCCAACTTACTTCTTTCTTGAGTTTTTGCTGCAATGGTTTTCTTAGCTTAGCTAAATCTTTTATGAAATCTGAAGCATAGGTAAGGTATCCAAGAAACATTTTTAGTTGTTTTCTATCTTCAATTTTTTCAAGAAATTTTTCTATTTTTTTCAGAATATGTTTTTGTATGATGATTTGTCCAACTTTTATCTCTATGCCTAAAAACTCAATTTCTTGCTCAGCATAAATGCATTTGTTCTTACCAAGTATAATGCCATGATCAATGCATCTCTGGGTGATTGCTAAGACATCATCTTTGTACTGTTCTATGGTTTTAGAAAAAACAAGGATGTCATCGATATAAACTAAGCAACAATGATTGAGGTCTTTAAAGATATTATCCATTCTCCTTTGGAATATTTGAAGTGCATTTTAAGACCAAATGGTATTACTATCCATTCGTAATGTCCTTGTGGGACACTAAAAACAGTTAAGGGAATACTCTCCTCATCCATTTTTATCTGCTAATAGCCACTTTTGCAATCCATTTTCGAGAACCAAGAGGCTTCTTGAATTCTGTTGAAAAGGATTGTTTTATTAGGAATATAATAACCATCAAAGACAGTATTATCATTAAACTTTTTGTAATTGATTACCATTCTAGCTTTTCCTCTTTTTTCTTTAACATGATTTCTTACCATGAAAGCAGGACTCGTGCTATTCCTGATTAATCCTTTATCTAGAAGTTCTTTAATTTGTTTATCAAATTCTTGGATATCTTGGTGGGTATACACCATTTGTTTAACTCGGATAACAGTGTTGGGCTTTAATAGAGTAATTTTAGCAAATGTTTTATCTTTATCCCAAAAATTTAGTGGATTATCAGAGTAGAGCTCTTTGCATAATTTTTCTTGTTGTTCGATAATTTATTCTTTAATAGACAATTCGAGTAATGAGATTGTCAATGCTACTTGACGTTGTACTGGCATTACCTTCTCACCACGCCGGCTGCGTGTAAACTCAGTTTTCTAATAAGTGTAAGCCTTAATTTTTCAATAGGAACGGAGTGACCTTTTATTGTAAATATTATCTGGTTTATGGTTTGGGTGCATGGAGAATATAATTTTTGGAAATTATTTCCAATAATCATATCATGAGAGGGTTGATCAGTAGCCCATAGAACTGGTATAATACATTGGACTCCTCCTAATTCTATGGATAATTCTTCTATAGCTTCAATGTGGCTCATAACACTATTGTCAGCTATACTAACTTCTAAAGGGTTTTGAGCTCTTTTCCACATAAATTCAGGAAATAATGATCTTTTTTCAAAGCATACAGAACAACCACTATCTATGTAAGCATACAATTTATATTTATTATATCCCTCTAAACGTACTTTTATTGGAATATAGATGCTATAAGGGTTTGTATTGGTAGCTTCATAACATATTTTCATAGTCATATTTTTGACTAATTCATCCTCATAGATGAGTTCATTAACAGTTCTAGTTTTGTACCCAATGATTTTTCTATCTAGACTCATAATTCGATCTACACTGGGTTTTGAAGCCTCGAAACTCATTCTACTCATTTTGCTACTTATGCTAATTGTATCATGTTCCTTAAGCTCTTCTTTGGCGGATGAAGATCCTTCTCCCCAATCTAACCTTGTACTCGTACTTCTTAATAATTGGGTTTTATTGGTTATTTTTCCTTCCTCATTAATTTTTATTATATTTTTCTTATTGATCTCTGTAGGATTGGCAAAGCTAGATATCCATGAACGGTCAATTTTTATCTCTTGAGAATTGGATTTAATCCCCTGGATCTTTTGCACGGGAGTGGGACTTTCAAATTTCTCTACTTCTATCATTGTTACCTTAGTCTTAGGATCTATTATATTATCTCATTTGTAGATAATTTTTCAAAATATCCTTAAAGGATATCCTCCTCTTTTCATATCCATCCCAACTGCTTTTATCTTAAGGGATAGGAAGGTTTTAGCAACTTCATCTTTTAGATTCACATAATATCCTGGTCGGCAATTGAATCCTACTGACCCATTACATAAATTGGTTTTTATCCCTGTGATAATTTGATTGTTAAATTTAGTATGCCTAATATCACAGAGTAGAGCATAGAGATTAATATATTTACCATAATATTGTAATGGAGTGATTTGAACTTGGACACTTCCTACATGGATATACTTGTACTTCCTATCTCTGTTATACATAAGAATATTCTCCCAATTAATAAGATTGACTTCCCCAACGTCATACTCACAATCCTTTATCTCCATGTCTCATTCCATCATTTCACATACGTATTTGCTTTTTAATTCAAAGATAGATTTTTTATAGATCATGTCTTTTTGGATTATGGGAAAAACCCAATCTCCTTTGACTTCTTCATGATCATTGTCTACCACAAACTCTTCTCCTTGAAGATCATCGAGGCTGACCGAGCTACTTTCCATCATATGACTTGTTTCTTCATAATTCCTTTCTTTATATTCATTGTTCTCTATAATTTCAACAATTCATTTGTTATTGCTTAAGGCTAGGTCTAAAGCCGCTTCTTCACTAAGCTCGACATAATCTAGGCTTCCCAAGGTTTCCATAAGTTTGTTATTCTTTCTATTTTTGCATTCATTAGCATAATGTCCTACTTCTCTGCATGCCCAGCATTTGCAATTGTTTTCCCTCGCTGGATAGTAGGCTGCTTTCCTAAAAAATCTTCTTTTTTAAGACTTGGTTTGTTGTAATATTTTCTTCTATATTTCTCTCCCCTTTACTTATTAAAGCTCTTTTTCTTATAAAACTTTCTTTTCCTTCTTCTCTCATGTTCTTTTCCCTATTGGTGAGGCGAATCCCAACAAGTTAGGAATTGTTTCTTAATTTTCTTTTCTTTTTGGAGAACAAGGCATTGATCATTAACCCAGTTTCTTAGATAAGAAATTCTAGAACCAAGGTATCAATGATATCTGCTCGTTCAAGATATGCAATATATTTTTTATTTATTATGGAATTTATAGGATATGACAATTTATCATAGAACATACCAAGGTTGGTTTCATTATGTCCAATTTTATAATAATATTGATTAAATTCAGTAATAAAATTTTTTAGATATCTCATATCCCATAATTCTATGTTATTAATCTTTCTTTGTAATTCTCGTGCTTTTTCTTCGGAATCAAGTTTAGCTCCAATGAGCTCGGTTTCAATTTCTATACATAGATTTTCGAAGTTGGCAGCTGGTGTTTCCATCATTCTTAATGTATTTTTACCTTCTTCAGTTAACGAATCATACCAGTCAGCTACAGTGCTAGAAAAGCTATGTTCAATTTAATTTAGAAAATTTGTTGCAGTCCATGTAGTGTTTAGGTTTAGGACACTATTCATTTCCATTTTTCAATGCTCAAATATTTCTTTTCTATTACGGGTTCCATCAATGTTTAAAATATATCCTGTTTGACTAATTGGGGTGAGGCCAATTTCTTGAAAAGTTGTGGTTTTCCTTGGGACGAACCCAAAGGAAAAATTGCTTGTTCGTCTGTTGGGACGTACCTAGGTCTTAAGAAATTAGTATTTCTTCTGGAAGGTTCACCAAAATCTTCAGGTTGAGGAATGATATTTTTACGAGATTAGTCTCTGTTTCGTATAAGTCGATCTCTTCTCCAATTTCATTTATCTCATTCGCAACAGTCATTTTACCATATTTCTTTTCTAATTTTCTTCTAATTTCTTCTAAAGGTAACACATTAAGATGATCAAGCTTAAGAAGGTTCATCTGTTGATATATTTCTTCTTCTAATTGGACATTATTGGTCTCTTCGTGGTCATCAGATAGGACGTTATGTTTATCGCTAATGGCACTCATGATTTTGGTTAATTCTACCGAATTTTGTTCATTCTCAAACATTTTTTGTAACTCTTCAAGAGTATGATATTCATACTCCATCTTCTTTTTCTTTCTTTTTAGATGTTTTTTCACCTAATTGTTGTCCTACTTCTTTTTGGATTTTTATTTCCTACAAAGGAAATAGAATCTTATTTTTTGGGTTTTGGGAAGGATATTTATGCTGAAAAGCCGTACTAATACTAGGACTAGCTTTATCGTTATGTCTAACTTCATTAATAAGAGAAAGCTGGACAACGGTTAACTGATTCTAAAGCTCCTTTAGTTCAGTCTTAATTTAACTAATTCTGCTTTTAATTCTAGAATTATATCAGTGATATAGTTTAATTGAGGTGCTAACGAAGTATTACCTTCTGGTGAGTGGACAATGTGGGAATAATTAGGACCAGGATAGGTAGGTGATGATTCAAGCATTAATCATAGCTAATCACAGTTAATTAGCTTAATAGGTCATTATTTAGCTTAATAATGTTAATTATTTATGAGCACTTGGCTCTGATACCAATTGAAAGAGGGTCTCGAGTGTTACTAGTGAGTAAAAAACCACAAACACAATTTTAAATTTTTCGAAAGTAAGTTTTTAAGGATTTGGGCTAAAGTGCAAATATAAAAAGTTTAAGGGCTAAAAAGAAAATGTAAACAGTGAATGGTCCCTTAAAATAGTTTCCACATAATATTACCTCTTTTAAATATATTCTAATAATATGGTCCCATAATTATGATTTCCACACAAAGTGGGGTACCTAGCAGTAATTTTTTGAACAACGACCTAAACCAATTCTTGAGTAAACTTAACCACTAAAAAACAGGAAGTGGGGACAATAATATATTTTCTCTTAATAAAGGAGTTGGCGATGGAATTATGATCCACATCTGATTTGTTAGAATATTGACAACAAATTTGGATGATGGAAAGAACGTCCATTTTAAACCTTACTATGGCAATGGAATTGGCAATGAGTGCATTATTCTCTTGATGAAAATCTCTTGTGACCTAAAAAATAGTGATGGAATGAAAATTTTGTCTGTATTTTTATTATAAACTTATATTTTTTAATGTTTATGAAATTAGGATAGATTTTTTTGTCACTTACATTTTAAAAAGTCGAAATTAACTTAGATGTCTAAAGTATTAAGAACCTCACTTTAAAAAAAAAATTAGCGTAGTCAGCAGTTTCTTCACCTCTAGGATCCTAACTTGATCGGTCCCTTACATTTTCTCTCCTCATTGAAGCTTCCCAAGACTTTAATCTTTTATATGGAGGAAAACCATAAGTCCACCCCTCCTATTTTCTCTTTTTCTTCTTACTTCATGGATGGGCAACCCTTTTCTTGCTCCTATATTTTTTGATGTTTTCCTGTTAGGAAATACTTTATTGATATATATTTTTGTATATTACTCCCTTCCCTAATTGCCTATTGTTTCCTAATTGTTGTAGACTTTGGTTCCTTGTGCTCCAAGTTTGACAAGGACTCTCGTATTATATAATCCTTGTATGATGAATTCAATTGAGGCAATAAAGAAAACACAATTCCTTGCCTATCTTTGACATATTTCTTCATGGTATCAGTGCACCTTTATCAACTACAAAACAAAAAAAGAAGGGCCTCCAAGCTATGGCCATGGCAAAGGATGTGGAGAAAAAGGGAAAAATTGAGGAGTTTGTTATCACGAGCCAATCAGCCTGCCACCTATCTCCTTCTTATTCATCGTGGGCTATTATTACCGCGATCAAGTTCGAAGGGAAGAACTATGATCTCTGGTAGCAGGCTATCAAAACACCCTTGAAAGCCAAAAACAAACTTGGCTTCGTTGATGGAAAAATAACTAAGCCCAAGATGAGCAATTAAAGTAGAAGTGTTGGCTGAAGCAAATTCCTTAGACATGCTCAATTCTATAATCACGTTATGGATCATAAATGTCATTAATCTCAAACTTCATGCAAGCATGCCTTACGTTGATCCAGCATATGAGATGTGGACTAAAATTCAAAAGCAATACTTAATTCCCAATGTACCAAAGATATACTAGTTAAAAGCAGCATCGTGCAAGCAAGGGAACTTATGTTCTGGCATATAATATTTTTACCTTGGCCTTAGACACTAAGCTAAGGTTAGACAATATGCTAGGGTCGTGAATATGTGTATATATTGGCCTTTCGGCTGCTGCTGCAATACAATGAGCATAATTCCTCTTCCCTGTTAGCGGTGAACTTGACATGGTATCAGAGCACTCCACACAAACCTAAATGCCGTGATCAATGGGGAGGAACGAGACACCAAAAGATTTTGTAATTACCAACCAATCTCCCTACTATCTCCACCCATCCGATGGACCCGATGCGATTATAACAACTATCAAATTTGATGGAAAAAATTACGATTTATGGAAGTATACAAAAACCCATGGTCGAAAAGGATGAATATTCAGCCGAGTTAAATGCGTGGGAGATGGTAAACTCTATGGTGATCTCATGGATGCTGAATGTACTCGACCTGAAACTGCATGCCAGCGTCGCGTACGTTGATTCAGCCCACAAGATGTGGGAGAACATTCATAAACGATATTCGGTTCCTAATGCACCTGGCATTCACCAACTCAAAGCAGGGATAGTGTTAAGGAAAAAGTTTTAATATTTATAAACCCCAAGTGCAAGGTGTATCGTTGAGTACTTGGGGTGTCGCCCGCAGGGAGTTATGTTTCCAACTACCAAAACTAACTAAAGCGTCTCAAGCTAAGCAAAATCGAAGGAATAGAAAATAGAACTAAACTACTAAAGCGAAAATAAAAGGACTATGATTAGACCTAAGATGAACCAAGTAACCAAGTCAAGCCCTCACCTTCCCGAGTTATGCTAGTATTCAAAGATGGTCGGTTGCATCATTAAAACCACCCAAGCCCTCTCTCAAGGGTCATGAGCTAGTCTAACTGTTCTAACCTCCTATTTTCTTAGTTCAATTAAACTACAAGATTGACAACCCTTGACCTAGATAGCGATGAGACTATTTTCATGTCCCAATCCCAATTATTCTCTCTACCCACATTAGACAATCGACCTCACCTCTCAGCATAAGTCGATTGCCCCAAAACACAGATGAAAGCTCTCTCAAGCATTTCATCGAACACTTAGCGGGCATGAAAGAAAACTCTAAAATCTAGGCATAAACAAGGGAGTGTTGAGGCCTAAGCAAGGTTAATTAGCCATCAAGGGCTAGCCACAATCCAATCAACCAAGATTAACGACTAATTAAACATGAAAACATGAAAACCTAAACTAAACCTAAACTAGCAAATAAGAACATAAACATGAACAAAAGAGGAATTAATCTAAACTAGCACGAATGAAAACTAAAGGAAACACAAAATCATAATAAAAACTAAACATTTAAATATTAAGCAAATCAAACACAAGAATTAAACTAACAAAATCAAAGCAAAAACAAAAACGTGAAATAAAGAGAGAGAGAGAGAGAAAAGGAAACTTATGCTTGAATTGATTGAAGAATTGAAAATCCACAAGCTTGAATCCCAAAATACAAACGACAATCCTAATCTAATCCTCCTATTGAGGTGTTTATTGGCTAAAACCTAAACTAAAACTAGCCTAACATTGCCAAAGAGAAGCCCAAGCGATCCCCGAACAAAAACGCCGAAAAGGGGTTTAAATAGAAAATCGGGCAAACGAACGAACGAGCGGAGGGGGGGCACGAACGTGCCAAGTGGCATGGCCCCACTGTGCCAGCATGGCACAGTGCCACCGTGCCACTTCTCTGGCATGGTGGTTTGGCCCCCTGCTATTCCTTCTTGCCACGTGGCACGGTGCCACCGTGCCACTTCTCTGGCATGGTGGTTTGGCCCCTTGCTGTTCCTTCTTTCCTATTTTTGCTATTTTTCTTTGCTTTGTCCCGTGTTCGCTCATTTTTGTGGTACTTGCTCCATTGGAACTTATTTCCTACAAAATGTAAATAAAACAAGTAAAAATCCCTAAAGATTAAGTTATTATATGAGCTAAAAATGGGTGAAAGAGGCACGTAAAATAGGACATTTATCGCCTAACAAATAGTGTCTTTGAAACAAGGTAATATGGATGTGATTGAATTTTTCTCCAAACTTATGGGCTTGTGGAATAAGTTAGATAATTACATGAAATATCTGAGGTGCACCTGTAAAGCAACCGAGGAGGTCATGAAGATGATAGAAGAAGACCTATCCCATCAGTTTTTGATGGTGCTCGATGATGATCTCAACTCAACAGTCCGGAGTCAAATTTTGGCGATAGATCCGTTGCCTTCACTAGACTGAGTGCTCAACATGGTAGAGTAAGAAGAAACCCACAAAAGGATGATGAATCGACAAGAAGCACGGCTTGAATAGATTGCCTTCACTGCGATAGCCCAGTCCCGGAATTCGCAGCACCGGGAGCGAGTTTCTTGCAAACATTGTGGCAAAATTAGGCACGATGAATCGAACTGTTTCGACCTCATCGGATATCTGGCGAATTAGGGTAATCGTGGTGGCGGCGGAGGGAGCGGAAGAGGCCGAGGAGGAAGAGGAGCACACGATGGAGCAGGCAGGGGTCGGGGGCGTGAGACGGCTTATGCAGCTCAGGTGGATGCAGAAACCGACTCTGGGAATGACTTTGCACAGCCTAATTCACAGCCCAGCTCAGAACATCAAAACGCTCGGCCCAATGCACAACCCATCATTCCTGGGCCAACCACGGACCAGGTACAACGTCTAATGAGCCTTATCGAGATGCCCAAACTGGGATACGAAAAACTTTCAGGTATGAGCAACTGGATTATGGATAGCGGAGCGTCACGACACATGACGGTAAGTTTGGCCCAACTAAGCAAAGTGGAAGGCACACGACCCATTCCAGTTCGATTGCCAAATGGTGGTTATAGTATGGCCACCAAACGTGGCTCGGTTCAATTAAGTCCCAAATTAACTTTGCATGATGTGCTCTTTGTTCTAGATTTAGACTATAATTTGATTTCTATTGCGCAATTATTGGAGGAATTATTTTGCACGGTAACATTTACTAAAAAGCTTTGTGTGATACAGGACCATATTACGAGGAGCCCGATTAGACTGGGTGAGCAACGAAGAGGGGTGTATCTACTCAACGAGGCTTCCTTACCAGATGTCCAAGCTAATAAAGTGACACACATAGATCTTTGGCATTGTAGACTAGGGCATCCATTGAGTAAAGTTATGAAGCAACTCTCTGTTACGTTGGGTAAAAAGATTAGTGGCAACAGTGATTTCTGTGATGTGTGCTATCGTGCTAAACAAACACGCTTACCTTTTCCTAATAGTGAGAATAAAGCTTTGAACTGTTTTGATTTGATTCACTGTGATGTTTAGGGTGCGTATCATGTTAAAGCATTATGTGGTGCTCGTTACTTTCTATGTATAATTGATGATGCAAGTGGGGGTGTTTGGGTGTATCTGATGAAAGACAAAAGTCAGGCCTCCTGCCTAGTGATGAATTTTTGCACAATGACCAAAACTCAATTCAATGCTAGTGTGAAAATGATAAGAAGTGATAACGGAGGTGAATTTACATCTAGCCCAATGAAGAGATTTTACGTGGAGCAAGGGATCACACATCAAAGTAGCTGTATCGACACACCCCAACAGAATGGTAAAGTTGAGAGAAAAAACCGTCACCTATTAAATGTGGCTTGGGCTTTACGTTTCTAAGCTAGTCTTCCTACTGCGTTTTGGGGGGAATGTGTACTGACTGCAGCCTATCTCATAAATCAAAATCCTATGCCAATCCTTAAGAACAAAATCCCTTATGATGTATTGTTTAACGAATCTCCATCCTTTGCACGTATCAAAGTTTTTGGATGCTTGTGTTATGCACATCACAATCAGAAGAAGAAAGATAAATTTGATTCTCGTAGTCGCCGATGTATTTTTGTTGGATACCCTTATGCTAAAAAGGGCTGGAAGGTGTTTGACTTAGAAACTGGTGAGATCTTTATTAGTCGGGATGTCCTCTTTCATGAGGATCAATTTCCTTTTCAAGCAAAGATCGACAAAAACGAACTACGACTCTCTTCTGATGGGGTTATAGAAATGGGAAGTCGCATATTTGATGAAGACAGAGGTGGTGCCTGGTCTTGGGATTGCGATGGGTCTGGTGAACTATCGCAGCGTGCCACAACCCCTAATGGAAGCCTGTTTAGTGATGGTGGGCCTAAGCCGAGACAAACCGAGACAGGCCCAAAATCACTCCCAGACCTGGACCAACGGCACTGCCCATCTGGGACACCGCCAGATCTGGGCCTGGATGCACCACCTGGCCCTTTCAATTCACACAACTCGAAGTCAGAGGGAGCGAAGATCGAGTGACAGAATGCGAAATGGGTCGCGAATCAGCAAAATGTGAGATGGGCCGCGGCTGCCGAGCCAAGAAAAGGCCCAGTCATTTGGAGGACTACGTGTGTTACTCAGCCACCTCTCATAACCCCTCTTCCACTTGCTTATTCCAAAAGGTCTCCTCAGGTAAACCTTATCCCTTAGCTCATTATGTTACTTGTGACAATTTTTCTCCTGCGCATAAGACCTATCTTGCAGCTATTACTAAAATTGTGGAGCCCAGATATTTTTATCAAGTCGTGACCGATCCCAACTGGCGAGAAGCTATGGCCAACGAAATAGTAGCTCTGGAGTTGAATCAGACTTGGACGGTTGAGGACTTACCACCAGGAAAGAGCCCTATAAATTGTGTATATAAAGTAAACTACAACTCTGATGGGTCGATTGAGCGATATAAGGCTCGACTTGGGATCCGAGGTGATAAGCAAGTCGCTGGGTTTGACTATCATGAGACATTTGCACCAGTCGCTAAGATGTCGAGCGTACGATGTTTTCTTTCGGTGGCCGCTGCTAAAGGATGGGAATTGCATCAAATGGACGTGCATAATGCATTTTTACACGGGGATCTTGAAGAAGAAGTTTTTTTATGAAGATGCCACCTGGTTTCAGGTCTTCTAATCCTCGTCAAGTATGTCGCCCTCGCAAATCTCTTTACAAGCTATGCCAAGCTCCAAGACAATGGTTTTCCAAGTTATCCTCCAAACTGCTTGAATATGGATTTGTTCAGTTATATGCAGACTACTCTTTGTTTACTTATAATAAAGACAGTAAATACAAGGCTCTGCTGATTTATGTCGATGACTTGGTCCTTACGGGTAATGATCCTCAGACTTGTCTATACTTTAAAGAATATCTGATTCAATGCTTCTATATTAAGGATTTGGGCCCCTTGAAATGTTTTCTGGGAATCGAAGCTGCTCGCAGTCCTAAAGGGATCTTCCTTTGTCAGCGTAAGTATGCCTTAGAAATCATTGATGAATATGGCATGCTTAGCTCCAAATCGGTTGCATTTCCCATGGAGACCAATCATAAGCTTGCCTTGGCAGCTAGGAAACCACTGCCAGATCCCGTGCAGTATCATCGGGTTGTCGGTCAACTCATCTACCTAACCATCACCAGGCCCGAATTGTGCTATGCGGTGCATATCTTGTCTCAGTTCATGCAAGAGCCTCGGGAAGAGCATATGGAAGCCGCTAAGTGAGTGCTACAATATTTAAAAAGGAACCCAGGACAAGGGATACTACTGCGAAGTGACTGTGATTTACACCTCTATGCCTTCTGTGATTCCGATTGGGGCGCGTGTCCCCTCACCCGACGTTCCTTAACCGGGTACTTCGTGACTCTTGGTAATTCTCCCATTTCGTGGAAAACCAAAAAGTAGAGTACCGCCTCTCGATCATAAGCTGAAGTGGAATATCGAGCTATGGAAATAGTTACCAACAAGGTGATTTGGATTAAAGACTTTCTTGCATCCATGGAAGTATTTCTCACACGGCCTGTCAAACTCTTTTGCCATAATCAGGTAGCATTGCGTATCACCAAGAACCCTGTCTTTCGCGAACGGATTCTGTCTAGTGATCTCAATCCGTTATACTTACCCTCTAAATATCAACTTGCAGATATCTTCACCAACGCATTGGGCAAACAACAGTTTCTGTTTTTACACGGCAAGTGGGCATTGTCAATCCACATGCTCCAAGTTGAGGGGGAGTGTTATGGTATATAATATGTAATATAATGTTGTGTATATATCTTAGGATAATATTTTTATCTTTGCCTTAGACACTAAGCTAGGGTTAGACAATACGCTAGGGTTGTGTATATGTGTATATATTGGCCTTTCGGCTGTTGCTGCAATACAATGAGCATAATTCCTCTTCCCTGTCAGTGGCGAAGTTGACAACTTAGAGGTGGTTGAGTTTCTTTCAAAACTCATGGGACTGTGGAATGAACTTGGGAACTACATTCAAGTTCCTATTTGTAAGCCTAGAGCCACTAAGAAGATCACTAAGATGACGGAAGATGACAAAATGCACCAATTTTTAATGGGGCGTGATGATGATGTTTATTCTATTATCCTAAGGCAAATTCTTGCCCTCGATCCTTTGTCATCCTTAGGCAAAAATTTTAACATGATACAACAAGAGGAGAATCACAAAAGGATTATGATTAACTGAGATGTCAAGCAAGCAAACACAGTTGTGTTTGCTATCTCCCACCTTTACACAATAGTGCATTCACAAGGAGAAAAACCCACTTGCAAGCATTGTAGGAAATATGGTCATGACAAGGCTAGGTGTTTTGAATTGATCCACCTAATTGGAGCACACGTGGTGGTCGCAACAGTCATGGAAGAGGAAGGGGCGGCAGAGGCAGCGGACAGAACAACATGGGCAGCGGAAGAGGCGCCAATGCAGGAATGGAAGCAACCCATGCCATGCAGTAGCCCATACATGAAGAAGTGGGAACATCCGAAGAAAATTGAGAAGGTGTTGTAAGGTTTACCTCATAACAGGTTCAAAAATTATTGAGTCTGATTGAGACTCATAAATCAACCCATGAGAGACTTTCAGTTATGGATGTTTGGCAACTAGATAGTGGAGCATTGTCACCCATGACTGGTAATCTTAATTTTTCTTTCATAATGTTCATGACACATTACCTATTCAAGTGGAACTATTAAACAAGGTAAACACCTTGGCAACAAAGAAAGAATTAGTATATTCAAACTCCAAGGTTATGTGCAAGGATGTACTTTATGTGCCCAAACTAAATTGTAGCCTCATATCTATTGCCAACTTATTGAAGATTTATATTGTTCTAACATATTCAATTATAAGCTTTGCGTGATACATGACCTTACTATGAAAAGCCTGATTGGAGCAAGTGAGCCAAGAAGAGGGGTTTACTACTTCCAAGACAAGCCGGCAACAGAAGTTCAAGTTAAGAAGGTCTCTTCTTATAAGCTTTAGCACAAATGAATTGGGTCATCCTTCTAGTCAAGTGCTATCAAATTAAATTTTCTAGTAGTATTCAAGAAGATTTTGGTAGAAATAAAGATGCTTTGTGTGATGTGTGTTTACATGCTAAATAGACTTGCTTGTCTTTCCTAATAAGCAATAATAAAGCTTTGAATAATTTCGACCTCATTCATTCTGATATATGGGGAGCATATCGTGTTCAAGCTTTTTGTGGAGCTCATTATTTTTGGTCCATTGCCGATCATGATGGTAGAGATCTATGGGTTTTACCTTAGGGGTGAGCGGGACCGGGTGCCCAGTTGCTTTTTTCGAAACCTGAACCGGACTCGGCTGGAACCGGGTCCTAGAATTAGGAACCGGTCCTGGACCCGATTGGAACCGGGTCCTAAAATTTGGATCCGATCCCAAATCCGGTCAGGACCAAGTCCAATTTCGGGTACCCAGTTCATATCGAAGGCTAAATTAAATACACAATAAATAGTAAAGAAGATTCACGTACTTTGAAATAAACTCAAAGAATTGAAAATAATGTTAATCAGAAACCCATGAATCAAGATTATAAAATGAATAACAAACTTAAAAATTATTTTAATTCACTTGAAATAGAAACAAAAAAGAGGGAATTTGTCTAAATAATGTAAAAACAAATATGTAGTAAGCAACAAGCCTTATGAGAAGAAGAACCAAAATTCAAAGGAAGAAATCCATGAAGTTTGAGGTATACAAAGAGTAAGTCGGGGATAAATTGAAAACAAAAATAATAAAGGCAATAGTTGGGAGTTGGGTCTTGGTACAAAAGGTACATCACTTGAGGATCAAGGGCTTACTTTTTATAATTTTTCATAAAAATTCTTTAAAATTTGATCGGGTATTGGGTATTGGGTCCAGGTCCGGGTCTGATTCCAAAAATTTTGGACCTGGTTATAATCGGGTCTTAAATTCTAGAAGTGGTTCCACAAGCGGTTGAACCGGATTCAAACCAGTTTTGGGTCCAGAACTGGGTACCCAATTTTTTTGCTTACCCCTAGTTTATCTTATTGAAGGGAAAAAGTGAGGCTTCCCAACCTGTCCATAATTTTTGTCATATAGACAAAACCCAATTTAATACCAAAGTTATTAGAAGTGACAATAGGAGTGAGTTCACCTCAGGAACTATGAAAATGTTTTATAGGGAGCAAGGGATTATTCATCAAATAAGTTATGTAGACACATGTCAACAAAATGGGAGATCAAGTAAAAAGAAAACATCGACATATTTTGAATGTGGCTAGAACATTGGGATTTCAAGTCAGGGAGAATGTGTGCTAATTTTTGCTTACGTCATTAATAGAACACCCTCAAATATTCTTCATGGACAAACACCTTATGAGATGTTATTCAAGGAAAAACCCTCCCTATGATCACATTAAGGTTTTTGGGTGTTTGTATTGTGCACATAATTTACAAAGACAAAAATACAAGTTTGGATCAAGGAGTAGGAAATGTATATCCATTGCATACCCTTGTCAAAAGAAGGGATTGAGAGTGGTGATATGTTTGTTAGCAGAGATCTGATTTTTCCTGAGGAAATTTTGCCTTTGGCTGAGCAAGTCAAACAACAGGGGGGCTGGGATGCAATACTTCCAGCACAATGTTTTGGACATGGGAGGAGAAGACCCATTGGACTTATGAGGTCCAAAACAACATTATCGGACCCAGGGAGAAGAAAAATCGGTAGCCTGAATTAAGATACTTGGCTTAGATCAACATACTTCGATGCAGATGGCAAAGCAGGCCTGCCTTGATGCCTCAGCATGGAATCAAGAAGTGCTAGCCCAATCTCGGCAACAAGTCGGTGAAACCAGTTGGGTGGTCGAACTTAGTTGGACCACTAACGCCCTGGCTTGGACACGGAACAGATGCAGAACAGGAAGGCTCGCAGATAGTATGGGCTGGAGATGGAGGGTTCATAGAGCGATCAGGTCTAGCAAAAAGGGAGAATGGCATGCAGACAAAATCCTCCAACTCATGAAGAGAAAAGTGCATCACGAACGCCGAACCATATGTCAGATTATATATATATTACATAGCTCGACCCAAGGACCCATTTTCTACTGCATATCCACCTAATAAGGTCTCCTCCGGTAAGCCTTACCCCGTAGCTAATTATGTTACACATGATAGATTTTCTAAATCACGTAGAAGTTATCTTGCTACCATTACCAAAGTTGTGGAGCTCAAGTACTTCCTTAAAGTTGTCAAGGATCGAAAGTGGAGAAAAGCTAGGGCTAAGGAGATTGAAGCATTGGAATTGAATAAAGCTTGGACTATAGAAGATTTACCTTCTGGAAAGAAACTTATTAATTGTAAATGGGTTTAAGAAGTAAAGTACATCTCAAATGGAAGTGTGGAAAGGTGCAAGGCTCGCATGGTGATTTGAGGAGATCAACTGATTAAAGGGTTTGACTATAGTGAAACTTTCGCCCTTATGGCCAAGATGACAGGCGTAAGGTGCCAAAGGTTGGGAATTACACCAAATGGATGCCAACAACACCTTTCTACATAGAGATCTTGATGCAAAAGTATATATAACCCTGCCACCAGGATTTAGAGCGAGTCAATCCAATAAAGTATACAGATTACAAAAATCTTTGTATGGCTTGAAGTAAGCTCCCCGTCAATGGTTCGCAAAGTTATCATATAAACTCATACAACATGGCTTTATTAGATCTTATGGGGATTATTTGCTCTTTACATATAAGAAAGCTGGAAAGTTCTAGGCTTTGTTGGCCTATAAGGATGATCTTGTGCTCACGGGTAATGATGTTGATAGTTGCTACAAATTTAAAGAATATCTTAACAACTATTTTCATATGAAGGATCTGGGCCTTTTAAATATCTTTTGGGTATTGAAATTGCCTGAAATTCGCAAGGACTATTCCTGAATCAAAGGAAATATGATGAGGACATAGTGGATGAATGTGGGCTTTGGGATCAAAGCCAACTGATTTTTCTATGGTCATAAACTTGCTTCAGCTGATGACAAGTTCTTGGCATATCTAATTCAGTACACAAAACTTGTTGGAAAATTGATTTATCTGACCATCACACATCTAGAACTGTGTCATCCAGTTCATATTCTTGCTCAGTTCATGCAAGCACCCTGAGAGGAACATATGGAGGCAGCAAGGCAAGTGTTAACATATCTAAAAGGTTGGCCTGTAAGGGGAATATTACTGCAAAGTAATTGTGATCTAAAGTTGCCTGCATTTTGTGATTCAAATTAGGGGGCATGTGTTATCACTAGGCATTCTCTAACTAGTTATTTTGACACTCTTGCATGGTCACCAATATTGTGGAAGACTAAAAAATAGACAATTGTATCACAATCTTTGGCAGAAGCATAATATAGAGTCATGGCTACAGTGACCAGTGAGCTAATTTGGACAAAATCCTTTCTTGCATCCCTGGGCATATTTATGAAAGCTCCAATGTAATTGTATTGTGATAATCAGGCTGCTGTGCACATTGCAAAGAATCTAGTCTTCCATGAGAGAACCAAGCATATAAAAATCAATGGCCATTTTGTTCAAGAGTGCATACTTTTTGAAGAATTACCCCAAATTACTTATCATCAAAGCATCAACTAGTAGATATACTCACCAAAGCCCTAGGGAAATAACAATTTCAGTTCTTGTTAGGCGAGTTGGGCATCATCAATCCACAAACTCCAACTTGATGGGGAGTGTTCGAAAACACTTTATTGATATATTTTTTGTATATTGCTCCCTTTCCTAATTGCCTATTGTTTCCTACTTGTTGTAGACTTTGGTTCGTTGTGCTCTAAGTTAGACAAGGACTCTAACCCACTCCAACTCTCTCTAAAATGCTCTAAACCACTCAAATAAAAATAAAAGGCAATCAATTCACGTATAGTTTTTTCTAAGGTAATTATAATTTGCTTAATTAATATTTTTAAATTCAATGCATAAGTTTGTAATAAAGTAATATGTCATTTTTTTATGATATAGTTTTAAAAATGTAATATGATTTTGTAATTTAACTTTAGTACTTGATGTGTACCTTGTTAGATTCTTTAAAATTTTATAATTGAAAATATAATATGCCACTAGCATTTTATGTTTTTTAACATCATCTATAAACAACCATTAAACCTTTATATGTAACTTTTGTTTTAACAAAAAGAGTTTACGTACTTGCAAGTAGTTATCATAAACGAACGTTCAATAATGTGTTACACTTATATTTAATTCCTCTTTGCATAGTTTTTGTGAATGTAAAGTAAACCATATTATAAAAATAAAAAGTTTTTTTCCACAAAACATTAGTCATCGATAACATAAACACTCATGTGGCATTTGGTTGAAAGTAATGTAATCACTATGCAACGGAATCAACTATGTAGTATAATTGTCAGTGTAATGGAATGGGATAATAATTACATTACAATGTTTGGTTTTAAATTTTTTACAACCGTAATGGGATGAAGCTATTTACAAACGATACTTCATTTTAGATGTAGTGTAAAGTACTTGCGATTCAATTCGTTTTTATTTTGGCTACATCAATTATTTGTAACTTTGTTCATAATTATCACCCACTATCTAATCATCATGATTAATTATTGTGATGCTTCACATGAGACTTACTTCACTCTATTTTTTTAAAATTATAATAATGTACTATTGTTCAAGTTTAGCAAGCAGGTAGAGATGATGATAATGATGGTGGTGATGATGATGATGATGATGATGATGATAATGAGAGAGAGAGAGAGAGAGAGAGATTTGTCTACAACGTACAAAAATGCAGTTACAATAATATGATAGTGATTTGAGTTAAAACTTTATCTAACATGGAGAAGAGAGAGAGAGAGGGTTGGGGGGCTTTAAACCTTTAAAAACGTGATGCTGTAGTATTAAGAGATGGAAAGTAGAGGAGAGATAATGGAGAGAAAAGAGAGAAAGCTCTCAAATATAATAGTTTATGGTTGGGTATACTTCGATTCAAAGGTATGCAATCACAATAGTTTAGGAAAAGCCAAGTAATTATATTTGCATAGATTGAGGTAAATGTAATTACAATTTAATTTTGGTTACATTCCTTAATGGTAACCAAACATAGTAATGGAATCATCATTACCATTTTAATTGCATTACTGTTTTGATTATATATAACCAAATGAGCCATCAAAGTATTGCCCAAAATACTTGAAAATGCTACAAAACACTCCAATATGCTCCTATATACTTTAATATGCAAATTGCTAATCTAACCCACTCCAACTTGTTACAATCCGCTCCAATCTGCACCAATGTGCTAAAGCTATACCATCACTCGCATTTCTCCCTCACTGCCTTTTTTTAATAAAAAATTGACAATAGATCAATTGTCGTTAATATTATGGTTTTTTTTTATGAAAAATATCCATGGTTAGCAACGATGTTTTTTTTTTGGGCCACTAGATCTGAAGACATCAATGGAAATAAGCTGGCTCGCAAAGTTTCTCAAATTCCATTGCTAATTTCTGTCTCCAAAGTGTGACATTATCAGCGATGGCTTGAACTGCTGCGTCTAGTCCACCTTGACAAGCAATGACCCATCCAATTACGGTGTGCTTGTACCATCTATTATGGACTGCTTTAGAATACTTTAAAATGCCTTGGATTTCTTTAGATTTGTCTAGAGTATGTTCTAGAGGGTTCCACAGCTCATCTGTAATCAAGCCATTGAAAGCTTTCCAAAGTGCAATATACAAGGCATTCTCCCAAACTCTCTAAGTTCTTTGCACACACGCGTACTTAGCTTTCCACAAGTCTAAGTCAAGCATCCTTAGGAGTTACTAGCAAACAAAGCAAGAGGTTCCAAAAACAGTTTGCTAGACTGCACGGGTTTAAATTTGAGTGAATTAGTAACCCCTGACACATTGTTGTTGCCTATATGGTTTGGTGTATTGTAAAACTAACAACCACCAAAGTCTATATGTATTATACTTTCAAACGTACATATTCCCATGGCACATGCATAAATTCTTAGGTGAGATTGTTCCACATAAAGGGTTATTGTGAGATAGACTCTTTCATGAGTGAATTTTTTTAAGTTTTCTTGTGAATAATAATATATTTTGCAGTGACTTTAAATTTGAAGGTGACTAATAGTTCATTTAAGTGTGACCATAATAAAATCACCCCTAAATAAACTAATAGTCATTTCAATTAAGTATTAATAATCACCATAAAAGTCTCTATCTCATGATATGACTTATGTGAGACTATCTCATACGAAACTATTTAAAACACATGAGCATTCAATAATAAAATATGCCTATATGATAAACACACATGAAAAAATTATATATAATTGACAATTGGAAATGCACATCCCATGTGTATGATATACATTACCAATAGTTGAATCCAGTCCCACTTATTGTGTTGAAATATCAAATAAAATAAAACAAACAATAGAACATAAATGTCATCTGCCAAATTATACTGTACCCTCAGATACATACTACAATAGAAATTATCATTTACATACATAGAATCATATATGATTGAAAGTCCTAGCACCTACATATGGGCAAATTATAGTATAATTTGCGGCGTGCAAAATGCCACTACAAAATATGGTCTTAATTGGCAACCATAATTTGTAGACAATTGTCGTCACTAATTTCTTTCCCCTTTCATCCTTAACTAGTGTGCATTTTGTGCTTTGTACGGGCATGTGTGAAATTTTAAAATCTTATCATTTTTCTTTAAAGAGTTTGTGGTCCTATCATTAATTATAATTGGAAGCACTAACTTGTTTAACTAATTGGTACTAAAAAATATCTATATAAACTATTTTATTTTTTAACATGTTGTTTAGATTGACGACTAAGTTTTGAGTTGGACACTATTTTCAGCATAATAAGAGAACAGCTTTGATATTGGATACTTTTAGGAAAAAAAAGGAACAAAAAGAGGGAAAAGGGGGGAAGTGGCTAGTGTCAAACGGTGTATATATATGACAAGTGTACATGTAGCTTTGAAGCATGTAAATGTATTTATCATATGATAGGAAATTCAAAATTGAAGGTTTTATTGTTGAAGGATTGCATGTAATTTAATATCTATAATAATGTATCAATTTGTATTTAGTTGTTAAAAAGATATAGTGATCATTTTGAAGATAAGGCAAGCTTAGAACTCAATTCCTAAATGCTACAATTTAGTTAGTGGTCCTTAAACATACATTTGTAAAATAAATATCACAATTAAATATAAGTGTCCAATGATCCTATTATATTTATAAAATAAACATCATTATTTAAAGGTTCTTTTACGGAAAAAAGAAAAATAGAAAATTATAAGGGACATCAAATCATGTATGGTAAATACTTTTACGTACTTCAAAGTTATATATACAATCATTAAATATGTGTATCATTTGATCCACTACCCTACGCACCTTTTTTTTCCTTGTTTTTTGAGTTGGAAAACAATCTAATATAAATTTTGTTGTCTGGACTCTTTATACTTCTTAGCAAGGAAAGCATTTTTTTTTATTCTTGACGTATGTTTAATATAATGTGGCGTGGGGACTAGGGGGATATCTCTTCAAATTTGGATAGATTATAGGTGTCTCCATTATCATAATTAAAATCATATTTTATATTTGTAATCTTCCTTTATTTTAAGTTCGTAACTATTAAAACAATTAAAGGAAGAAAATATCATTTAATATTGATAATTGAATGTAGTTAATAAAATTGATGATGATTAAATTCATTGAATACAGAATAATCATAAATTGAGAACAAGTGAGACGTTGACACTTGTCAAAATACCAACAATCCACTCAACCCATTCCTTTTTATATTACTACTAAAAAATCCGATTTTTCCGACGGATATTCTGACCGAAAAAGTAACTTGTTCTGACGGAAAAATGATTTTTCGACGAAATAGCCGACCGAAATTAGCCGTCGGAATAAAACGGGTCGGGACCGTGTTTCGACGGAAAAAGAGGTCATCGGAGCAAGCTATTGACGGAACATCGACGAAAAAGCTTGCATTCGACGGCAAGAAGCTCCTTCGCCACCGTCTGCTAGATTTTTGTAAAAAAAAAGAAGAAAAAAGCCATTTTTCCCTCGGTTGGAAATCCGTCTGAATTCCGTCGTCGTCCGTCCGTATTCCGTCACTGTCTGTCGGAATATTTGCCGTAATTTCTAAAAAAAATTTTAAAAAAAAATGGGCACCTTGAGCCAGCTCAAAGTACAATTTACACAAAACCTGCAAATTGAAACCTTACAACCACCACACGTGGTACATGAATCAAAACTAGGTAACCACCATACGTGGTTACATTCATTCAACTCAACCAGTACAAGTACTCATTTGCACATAAACGCGTTGACATTCTACCTAATTCCAAAAGTAGTCATCACACATGGTTACTTTCATTCAACATCACAATTACAAAATGTTAAAAAATCCAGATGATTGTACCACACCCAAACCCAAACCATTGTACCCAATATACATAACATAATATGAAATTTACTGAATGTTAGAAGTTATAATAGTTGAAATAGTTATAAGTACAGTACGCATCATACCCGTGGTCATTACCATCACCATCACCATTACCATCACCATGATCATCATCATCATCATCATCATCATCACCACCATCATCATCATCATTTTGACATTGAGGTTGAGGCGGAGAAGGAGGAGGAGCAGCAGCAGCATAAGTGGAGCGGCAGTGCTGTCGAGGGTGCGAAGAAAGGTGTGAGCGTGATCCAGAACCGGATGCTTGTTGAGATCTAATGAATTCACTCAGTGTGTTTTGCACCCCACTAAGTTGTTCACTCAACATTAGCACTTTCTCTTCTAAATGACGGTTCCTCTTTTCAGTTCGGTAATTTAACTCCGCCATTGAACTTAACCCATTGTTCAATTGGGTGACTGTCTGTCTACATCTGGCTCCTGGCTACCCCTGGATGTTGCTGTGGACTTGAGCAGATGCTTCAATTTCACCCCTTCTAAACCTAGTCAATACACGCGCCCCTTTTAGCTTAAGTTGCCTTGCACCTACAACTCTGTCTCAGATGGGATTTCAGATAGCTCAGAGCTAGGATCTGTCGAGGATTGGGAATTCCTAATCTGTTTCCATTTCTGTTGATGTTCCGTGTACAAAATAAGTTCGAAAATATTAAATGTTGCAGATCTAGTAACACCGACAGAGTAAGAATATTTTAAACACGTAAAAAATGCATGTTACTTACATAGGGTTTTTCAGATTTTTTATCAACCCATGTGTTATCCCGCTCTTGTTGATGAGTATCTTTAAATAGCTTTATTGCAGTCGGCTCCCTTTGAAGCTTCTTAGCCTATACAGTATGCAAATAAGTTGAAATATGTGAGACTTCTTCGTACAATGTAAAGTAAAACACACACAAAGTACAGAGACTTCTTCATACAATGTAAAGTAAAACACACACAAAGTACAGAATGCAATAAGTTGAAATAAGTGAGAGTTCTTCGTACTTACCAAACGTCTCTTTTGCTCGCAAACCACATGTATGCAAAGAATGACCTAAGCCATCCTGATCAGTGTTCCGATTCTTCTTCACTTGTGCACTCAACTTTTGAAATTTTTCGGAAGCCCAGTACTGTTGAAGTCACTTCCAAGTGCTGTAAGACAACCACAGAGGCTGCTTGCTCCTTTTCCTTAGCTCCCCAAATGTGTCCTTCAATCTACTAGCCCCCTTCTCCTCAAAGTTCCTCCTAATCTGGGAGTCATGCTCTGGAGTCTAATAGAAACGCTTCTGTAAAATAAAAGTGAGCAAAACATAAACAATATGTTAGTAAACAATATATTTATAGATATAGTGAACTTATAAATTTATCTTACCTTTAACTTGCCAAACCATAGATCTCGTTGTGATTTAGGGACTTTACCCCATGTTGGCCAAGGCTCGGGAAATTTGCTCACAAATATCTTCGTTATTTCAAACACATCATATGGAAAGAAGCTGCAAGTAAGAAATACAGTTACAAATTTGCGTTCACAACAAATATATTTATATGTATATTTGGGTTCTGAATATACAAAAGTGAAAATGTATAATCACTTACTCTTTACCATCTGACCTAATAAGCACCTTGTTGAACGTGCTCCCATGGCTTGAAGCACCTTCACTATGATCCCGACTCCTTTGTTCATTGTGTTGTGGAATGACATGTGGTACATGGATGTAGGAGCCAAATTGGTTACCTATAAATGCTCCTTGCGTCTGAGTGTTAGGAAGTTTTTGTGACTGGAAGAAGCACATGTCAACCTGAGGGAACGTAGCATTTTGAGGTACATGTTAGATAAATTGCATGTTTTGGACGTTGTTGGGATCAGGAAAAGGATTCTGAGGGATGCCTTGGTAGTTTTGCCATCACTGGAACTCCTCCTCTGGTTGGCCACTTTGGTTTTTATGACCTCTTCCCCGAGTTCTACCACGTCCACCACTGCGTCCATGTTACATACCTGACATCTTTAAGATAAACGTACAAACCGTAGTGATCAAATAACATAAAATACAAGAATTAAACAATATTAATAATTCATACAATGACAATTGTGTCATTAATTATTCAACAAAGACTACATGCATACGATGACCAAGTGTACATCCATACAACGAAAAAGTTACATCAATTCAACAAAGACTAGTCATCATCCTCAATTTCATTGTCCTTATCAGAATCTTCATGGTCGACAACGACTTCATCTTCAATATATTCATAATCATCATCCCACTCTGCCTCCGCACCTCCCTTGTTTGCACCTTCCTCATTAACAAATTCAATATCTTCCTCAAGACTTAACAAAGTTGCAGGAATTGTGTCATTTACCGGTGTCACGTGAGACACATGTTCCTCTTAGAATGCAACTGGTAAAGTGAATTCATTATTCACTTTATGTCTGGGTTTGTTTGGTACAACAACCCACCAGTTAGACTTATCTCTTATTCTATTTGGGTATTTCATGTACACCACTTGCGTTGCAGAACTAGCAAATTTGAATGGATCATATTTTCTATATCTTCGAGTGACATTCACCTCTACAAATGGACATAGTTTGGGACAACGTGTTCCTCGAGGGGGGTTATCAAACCAATCACATTTGAACAACAGACATTGTTTGAGTGGCTCTCCAAGATATTCAATGCGAATAATCTCTTGAAGGATTCCATAATAATCATCCTCATATCCGCCTTCCCCACTCCCTTTAACGCAAACGCCACAGTTGAAAATATTTTTCCCTTCACACCTTTTCTGCATGTGAAATAGAAATCCATTGACTCTGAATGCAGACCAAGATGTAACATTCCTTAAAGGCAATTAAGCAAAGTGGTATATGTGTACTTGGCATTCGTCATTGAAGATTTGTACAATTTCAACCTACATTAATTTTTACAAACTTGATCAACATGGGAATCATATTGTGTAAGATGTGCTCAAGGAAATGAATATATAATATAAGAGACAAGTTTACGTTCTTACTGCTTTTTTGAACCACCAACTAAATTGAGCTTCAATTAAGGCATCTATTTCCACGTTCGTTAAAGTGGGATTTTCTTGTAATTGTTGTTGTTTGAATACATTGTGAGAATGATATTCATCAGTACTAAGTTCCCAATTAACTCCATTACAATACACAAAGGCACATGTTGGACTTACTCGATATAAGGTTGTACTTCATTACAATTCAACAAAATGTGAAGGTGTGCAGCGTGCAACTCTTCATCAATTAGGTACCTCTGTGTACGAATTCCCACTGGAGTTCCTTGGGTTTGAAAAACTGATAAAGTAGATTGCATTTGTGGGTCGTCATTATCATCCTCATTATGTCGACGTCTTGTGCGCATTGAAGGCACATCATTGTCGAAGTAATACGAAGAAAACTACAATATCTCAAACACCAAGTATGCTTCAGCCATTGATCCCTCAGGATGTGTTTTGTTTTTTATCTTCTTCTTAAGCCATTCCAAGTACCTAAAATACAACAACCTATATCAGTATTTCAGTATAACACTACTGCTAAATTTAGTGCTCTATGATATTTGGATAACTATTTACCTTTTAAATGGAGACATCCATCGATATTGCACTGGACCCCCTAGGTATGGTTCTTCTGCCAAGTGTATAGGCAAGTGCTCCATGACATTAAAGAATCTCGATGGGAAAACTCTCTCCAATTTACAAAGTATGATACTTATATTGCGTTGCATTTCTTGTAACTTATCAACCCTTAATACTGTTGAGCAAAGATTTATGAAAAATTCACTTAACTCAACGAGTGATTCTAATACATCATCTGTAAGGGCACGAAATACTATTGGCATAAGCATTTGCAAAAACACATTACAATCATGGCTCTTCATGTTTTGAAACTTTGCAGACTTCATATCTACGCAGTTTGCAAAGTTGGAGCAATATCCATAAGGTATTGTTAGTTGTTGCGCCCACTCACACAGCTCCTTTCGTTTGTCCAAAGAAAGGGCGTACGTAGCCTTTGGTTTTAGCGTTTGGCCATTAACACCATGTCTGACGTTCAGCTCACTTCGATCACTTATCTCCGCCATATCTAACCTTGCCTTAACATCATCTTTTGTTTTACCAGGTACATCCATGATAGTGTTGATGATGTTATCACAAAAGTTCTTCTCTATGTGCATTACGTCTAAATTATGATGTAGTAATTGGTCTCTCCAGTAAGGTAACTCCCAAAAGATGCTTTGCTTTGTCCAATTATGATAATTCTCCTTGAAACTGTGGATAATGAAATCTCCATCAGTTGTTACTTTAGGAAGACTCTGAACCTCATTGTATAGTTCCTCCCCATTTTTTCTGGATGGAGGACCATTGTTCACAACTTTCCCTCTACGAAATGCAGTTTGATTTCTTCGAAATGCATGATGTGTGGGTAAGAATCGACGGTGACAGTCAAACCCAGATGCTTTTCCCTCATGTTTCAACTGTGTTGCTTTCAACTTCTCCATACAAACAGGGCAACTTAAAACACCATCAGTGCTCCATCCAGATAACATTCCAAGGGTTGGGAAGTCATTTACTGTCCACATTAATGCAACTCTCATAACGAAGTTCTGCCTCATTGAAATATCATAAGTTTGAACACCATCCTATAGCATTTTCAACTCATCAATCAAAGGTTGTAAGCACACATCTATTTTGTTCTTCGGATTTGTAGGCCCAGGTATAATGCAAGTTAAGAACATATATGGCGTTGTCAAGCACATATCCGGGGGAAGGTTGTAAGGTGTCACAACGATAGGCCAAATTGAATAAGGTCGTGCAGATTGGGCAAATGGGGTAAATCCATCCGCACACAAACCAAGTCTCACATTGCGGGGCTCCGAAGCAAAATCTGAGTGTTTGTGATCAAAATGTTTCCATGCTTCACAATCTGAAGGGTGACAAAGAACACCATCCTCACGCGTATTGTTATAATGCCATTTCATGTGTTCAGTTGTGCTTATTGAGGCGTAAAGGCGTTATAACCTAGGTATTACCGGGAAGTAGAACATTTTCACATATGGTTAGGCTACCTATTATCACCTGACTTCTTTGGCTTCCATCTTAGTGCATCACAAAACTTACATTTCTCAACTGCTGAATCCTCCTTAAAGTACAACATATAACCATTACGGTAACAATCAATGGTTTGTACATCTAAACCCAAACCTTGAGCCTTCTTTTTCAACTCTAAGTTATTTTTGGGGACACGATTGTCTGCCGAACAACTTTCATGCATTAATTGCAGCACCTCGTTCAAATAATTTTGAGGTATATTATAATTAGATTTGATACTCATCAATCTGACCGCATTTGACAATTCAGTTTGGTTAGAACACCCATCCCATAAAAGGTCTCTGCGCAACTTGAAGCATATTATAGAATGCATGAGCTTCTGCATTTCGTTGCTTATTGTCACTAACTTCATTCATAATCATTACATCATTCACAATTGCTTTAACATTATCCACAAATGGTTCAGTATTATCAACGTCTATGGGACTTGAAACCATGTTGTCATATAAGTTTTGTGCGTTGCTACTTCCAACATTGTCATAGGAGGTTGGTTCTACTTCCCTATGAGATGTCCAGTACCAATAACCTTTAACAAAACCATTTTGGTACAAGTGTAATCTCACGTCATCAGGTTCTCTATAAGCTCTAGTATGACATTTGGCACAAGGGCATCTATAATGTCCATTATTTATGAATTCCACTTCACTTCTTGCAAATTGATCAAACAATTCAACTCCATCTAAAAATTTTTGTCTATACCCTTTTCTACCTGGTAAAAATCTTTTATACATCTACCTCCGATGGGGTGGTCCATCAATATTATGCACTGTACAACATTACAAATGTATACGTTAATTCCTTATTTATATTAATAATGGACATAATAATTACACTTTTCTTCACACATAATTACAACAATAATTTACATATGATTATACGAAGTATGCACTATGTTCAATATGCGATGCACAAAAATAAGACATTACGACAATTAGGTCAGGATGTAAACCTGTTTGAATGTCTAAAATTGCAGTCCAAACTTGTGACATTCACACCGACAATAACGACATTCACAGCAACAATAACGTATTTTTTTTCCGTTCACAATATGTTTTCTCTTATGAGCCATATCCTTCATATTAATCATCCACACAAATTAAAACTTCAAATATTTACATTATATATAATAAACGTATTATTATTTACTCCACGTACATAACAATAAATAATATTTACACATTTACAAAATAATACAATTTCATCATCCAACTTCCAATTATTATCCAACATTCCTTCATTTAATTTATTACACTTTAGGTACAACATACGAAATAATCTGCTAATTACAAATATTATCTAAATTTTGAAATTAATATATTACAAGTAATTGTACAATACTAAATAACAAGTACACATATTATCCAAATAATACGTAACAATATTTCACCCTCCCACATTTTCTATATACTAACATACTAATTTTTCTAAATATTCACTATTAATTTTAACTATCATAAATTCTACGAGTTAGCCCCACCAAACATCCACTTCCAATATTAAATTCTGCAAAGTTACAAATTCAAAACTCCAAATACTAAGTTCTAAAAAATAATATTCAATTAAATTTTTACATCATCCATACAATTACTAATAATATTCAATAATTACTTTCACATTCACATCAACACAACCACATTTAAAATCCAAAATCTATCAATTACTCAATAAAATTTCTGTAACTAACACAAATTATCATATAATTGTTAAATTGTAACTTCAATTTCTCAATTTCATCAAAATATCTACTACAACCCGAACAAACAACATTTACATATTAAAGTTTCATATTCACATCAACACAACCAAATTTAAAACCCAAAATCTACAAATAATTCAATAAAATTTCAACAACAAATACAAATTATCACATAATTGTTAAATTCTAACTCAAATTTGACAAATTCATAAAAAAATTCACTACAAATTAAATAAACATCACTTACTTGAATTTGGATGAGAAAATTAGTGATGGAATTGGGGTGGCCGGCAGGTTGGCCGGCGGCGACGCTCCTCTCCTTCTCTCTTTACGTTGCCCTCTCTCTCTCTTTAGTGCTGGGTGCCGAAAATGAAACCTGAAACACGGGTTTCTGGGTTTAAAATGTTGTCCGATGGAATATTCTGTCGGACGTTCCGTCGGACGATGAAGTCCGACAGAGTCCCTGGCGGAATATTCCGTCGGACAAGGAATCTTTTCAAAAAGAATTTGCCCCCCTTTTTCTACAGAGAACTTGTCAACTTTGATCAGAGTTCCGACGGGTATTCCGTCGGAAGTTCCAACGGATTCTCCGTCCTTTGGAACATCTGTCCTTCCTTTTTGCTTTTTTTGTCCTTCCGTCGCCATGTCTGTTGGCCCATCCGACGATTTCTTTTTCAGTCGGCATTTTCCACCGGGAAAAACAGATTTTTTAGTAGTGCTAGTGTTACACCCATGCTTCATATGGACTACTATAATTTTCTACTTGAACACATTTCCATCTAATAAGCAAATATGTACGTAATAAATATATTATTGAGCAAAAACTCTATTGTCATTCACCAAAATAAATTAACTATTTTGATAAATAATCTAAGAGTCCAAAATAATTTTAAGTCACAAATTGAAGCATATAAAGTTAATGTAGCCATTAATGCACCTTTGTCCATGAATTGTGAAATACAACTTTTAGATTTTATCACTGCCTTGCTCTATCACTCTCTGACTATAACTATACGACATTTCCTCTTCAAAGGAAAAAGGTTATTACAATTAATTAAGGTTAATATAACAAAATTAATCCATACATAATAAGTTAATTGAAGAAGTGCGAGTTACAAATATCTGTTAGTTACAAAAGTTTGATTCAAAGAAAATTAAAATATGATTACTAGTTAAATATACTTCCCTATGAAAATATGAAAAGTATCAAAGTGTTAAAAAATGGAGTGTTGATAGCCATTTTATATATTCTTAGTTAATATTAAGACTATAGCTAAAATCTAATTTTTATTAAGTTGGCGAGCTAAAATATTTGTAAAATATATATTAATGAAACTATAATAAAATAATTTTACTTTAAATCATAACTTTTCAAAATCCTATTTCTAATATTATTGATCTATGATTTTATGATTATACTTATAATATTAAAATTACGAATATAAAATTTACACAGGTTTTAAGCAGATACTAACACTTAATTTTAAAAGAAGAAGAAAAAAAGGAAGCACGAAATTGAAAACTTAGTAACTTTTTCTATACAACGTGAAACCTATGAGTTGAATACCTACATTAATTTGTTCTAAACTATGATAATACATCTCAATTAATGTCTAAAATTATTAATTTAGAAAAGAGAAAAGAAAACAATATTTACATTCAATGAGTGAAAACTTAGTAAATTTTCCAATACAAACTGAAATTGAATATCTATTATTCTATGAAAGACAAAGCTCCTCTTTTACAAATTTTCTCTATTCATAAGACTTAACATAAAATCTTATTTAACATAAGCAAATGCTAAATAATTTAAACCATATATTTTGCATTGAAGCAAATATTGCTTTTCACATATATTTGTATGTTAATTGTTGAGATTTAAAAAATCACAGCCAACATAAAAAGGTCTCATCAAATTGTTGACACCCTTCTAGACAGCATTTTTCATCCAAGTGCTGCTTTTAAGAAGTGTGGTTTAAAACTGTGTTAATAATTTAGGGATACTCTTTTATATTACCCTCCACAATAAATGTCTTTGCAAAATGAGTCAACAAGTAAATATTGTGAATCAACTCTTTTTGTTGTGGAGAGTACACCTAATGTCTAGACAACAAAAGGAAGAAAAAAACAAAAGAAGAAAAAAAATACTATCATGTTTGCTAGTGGTATGATAGGTGTGCTTGAGATTACCATGTAAATTAAAATTGCTTGTGAGGTCCTAAGAACAGTACTGGCAGTAGATTCAATAAAATTTGATAAAAGTGTTATATAACTTATATATGAGTGATGAAATCAAAGAAAATCAATGCGAAATTGATGTGTATTTTCTTTTCTATCTCTCAACCCTATACAAGCGTATAAATACAAGTGTATAAACTCAAAAGCTGGCCGCTTAAACCCTGACTCTGGCATGGGGTACAAGAAACATAAGATAAAATACATTAGATAAATATTTTTATCCCTAATACTCCCTCTCAAGTTGGAGCATACGGATTGATAATGCCGAACTCACTAAATAAAAATTAGAATTATTGCTTGTTGATCGCCTTAGTAAAAATATCTGCTAGTTGATACTTGGAAGGCAAATAACTTGCAACCAATTCTCCAAAGACCATGCATTCACGAACAAAGTGA
>JACYFF010031954.1:90169522-90189063 GCA_017589665.1 Selenicereus undatus
GGACCCAAATAAACGGCCACACCTAGTTATCAAGTAGTAGATGCGGCTTACAGAAGGAACAAGTAATAAACTTGTTAGGAATTAAAGCAATCTAATAGCGGAAGCGTTAGGATGAATAATGATAAACAAAAGCAAACAATGATAACAAGAACAATAAAGAACAATGAAAAAATCCACAAATGCGGGAAAAAACCACGAACGGCAACGAACACAAACAATCCACTATGAGCAGGAAGAGTACAAATGATCACAATCACAATGAATGATTTGATCAAGGTTACAATCCCTCAAAGCACCCTCTTACAAATCTACGATAGTGAAAATAGAATACTCTATAAGTATTTCTTGCTGGTGTGTTTAGAATGTACGAGGTGTGCCCTTTATAAAGTGGTCGGATGAGCGAGAGAATCCCGTGTAAAACCCTAACCGCCAACGCCACAACGCCACCATCGACCACAGGCCGTGGGCCATGGGCTGCCTATGGTCCTGTCTGTCTTAGCGACAACGACATTGTTCCGGGGCCATGGAACGTGGCCTGACTTCCTCTCATGGAGATGTCCGTGGAGTGAGGAATTGGGCTACCAAACCCACCAATCTCCACCTTGGACCAACTTCCAACACCAACTCTCGTACACCACCAAAGCACCCTGAAGGGCAGAGCCGCGAAGGGCAATCAAATGCTGTGAACACCAACTAAGTTCAAGCAATGCTCGAACTTAGCTATGGAAAGAGGCTTAGTAAGCATATCTGTAGGAATCTCCGAAGTATGAACCTTTCCCACAACAATTTTCCTACAGCAACTGTATCTCTGACATAGTGATACTTAACACTTATATACTTGGTCTTGGAATAATAAGCATCATTCTTGGTCAAATGAATAGTACTTTGACTATTCGAAAATACCACAGTAGTACCTTGTGGAACTCCAAGCTCAGTAACAAGGCCTCTCAACCAGGTAGCTTCTTTCACACCTTCTGTAGCAACAACATACTCAGCCTCTGCAGTAGAAAAGACTGCAATAGACTGAGGTGATGTTTTCCATAAGATAGCACTTGCACACATAGTGAAGATATATCCTGAAATGGACCTCCTCCTGTCAAGATCACCAGCATAATTAAAATCAACAAAGCCTGCAACATCCCATGTAGCAGCTTTGTTCCTGTCAAATGATCCCTACCAGGATTATGCATATAACGGCTTAATACACTCACAGCATGTGACATGTCAGGCCTAGTGCATACCATAACATACATCAAACTACCAACTACACTAGAATAAGGAACATGAGACATCTTCTCAATGTCCTGCTTAGATCATGGACAAGACTCAACAAACAATTTAAAGTGAGTTGCAAAAGGTGTAGAAACTTCCTTGTAGTTTTCCATACTAAATCTGTCAAGTACTTTCCCAAGATATTGACTCTGAGACAAGTACAGCTTACCAGCCTTTCGATCCCTCTAAATCTCCATGCCTAGTATCTTCTTTGCAGCTCCTAGGTCCTTCATCTCAAACTTTCTACTGAGTTGAGATTCAACGTGTTGATCAAGGACTTATCCTTGGAAGCCATCAACATGTCATCAATATATAACAGCAAGTAAACAAGAGAACCATTAGAATATTGCATGAAATACACACAATTATCATATCGAATGCGTGTGTATTCTTACCCAATCATAAAGGTATCAAACCTTTTATATTAGTGTCTAGGAGCCTACTCAAGTCCATATAAGGAATTCTTCAACTGACATACACATTTTTCCTTCCCGGGAACCATAAACCCTTCAGGTTGCTTCATGCAAATCTCCCCATCCAACTCCTCAAGGAGGAACACAGTCTTTACATCATACTGCTCTAACTCCATATAAAACAGGGCAATAAAAAGCAACAAGCACTCTAATAGAGGTATGACAAACAACAGGAGAGAATACCTCATTGTAGTTAATCCCTTCCTTTGGTTGCATCCCTGAACAACCAGGCGTGCTTTCCACCTTGCGTCTTCAACCCCATGTATGCCTTCCTTTCTTTTATAAATCCACTTGACAGTTAAGGCTCTTCGACCTTTAAGTAGCTCACATAGATCCCAAAGTTCGATTCTTGTGCAGACTCTCTATTTCTTATTGCATAGCTAGGACCCAATTAGACGAACTTGAGTATGACATGGCTTCAGTGTAAGTTGAAGGCTCAACACGTTCAGGAATCTCCTATGCAACTGTAAGAGCATAAGCTACAAGTCCCTCACTGTTAGTATAGCGAGCGGGCTTCCTGATCTCCCTCCTTAGACGATCACGAGTTATGGAATAATCATCCTCCACCTAAGGCTGATTAATACTAGAACTGGGTTCAGTAACTTAGACCTCCCTGCTGGAATGATCAACAGCTCCACCTTGAGCTTCAACAGTCTTCGCATCTATCTCCATCATCCTACTAGCATCCTCTCGATCACCTATACCAGCAGAAGAAACAACAGATTCCTTCCCAGAAGATAACACTGCATTTTCATTGAAGGTTACATCTCTACTCTGAATAACTTTCTTAGATTTAGGACACCACATTCGATATCCCTTAGACTCAGATGCATAACCAAGGAACATCCATTTAACAGCCCGTTGTGCTAACTTCCCATCATTTGCATGGGCAAACATAGGACATCTAAATATTCTTAGCATAGAATAATTAACAGGATAACCTAACCAAACTTCTTCTGGAATCTAAAAATCAATGGAAGTATGTGGTGATCAATTCACCAGATAACAAGTTGTTGAAATAGCTTTAGCCCAGAAAGCTTTGCGATCCTAAAGCCCTGCATTAGAAAGCATACAGTGAGCTTTCTCTAGCTGAGTCCGATTGATGAGTTTTGGAACTCCGTTATGTTGGGGCTTACCAACCAACGTCTTGTGCCTAGCTATGCCATGCATTGACAGCGTAGAACTCAGTGAACTCTGACTCACAGAACTCAAGACTGCTATTGGTCCTGAGCTTCTTGATCTTTCTCTCGGTCTGGTTCTCTACAAGAGCCTTGAACTTCTTGAATGTAAAAAACGTCTCATTTTTCTATCCCATGAAGTAAACTCGCACCTTTTGTGAGAAATCATCAACAAATGATCACAAATTGCGCTGCCCAGACCTCCATCTTACTCGTTCCTGCGCTGCCCAGACAAGCTTTCTTACTCAAAATGGTAATCCCCTTCTCACACATATGACCCAATTGCATGTGCCATAACTTCGTGGTATCAACATTTGTCGATGTTGTACAAACTGTTGCTGAACCTGTAACTGTTGTACCCTACAGATGAAAGAGACTCCCCTACCTGAGTCCCTTCGTCAGCACCATGGTGCCCCTCATCACCTTCAGGACACCATTCTCCGCTGAGTACCTACAACAATTAGCCTCAAGAGTACCCAAAGATATGAGATTACGAGTCATATCAGGAATATGACGAACCTTAGACAAGGTCCTAATTACACCACCATGGGTTTTAATCTGCACTGTACCTATTCCTGTAACCTTATACTCTGTGTCTTTGCCCATAAGCACAATCTCAGTATCAACAAGCTCATAAGTAGCAAACCAGTCCCTATAAAGACACATATGATACGTACAATTAGAATCTAAAACCCAATCATCTTCTACCCCCTTTCCAGAGGTAGTGGCAACTAACACATCCTTATCAGACTTAAACTCAATAGCACAATCAATCGTAACAGGCTTGGACTAATTCTTCTCTTCTTTCTCTTTCTTATTTTTCAGTTTCCAACAGTTAGCAATAATATGACCCAATTCATCACAGTAATTATAGATCTTACAAGCATGAGGATTTCTAGACCTAGAATGGTTTTTTCTCCTGTTACCATTTCCCTTGTTAGTTGTTCTACCCCTTACTACTAATCCCTCAGCAGAATCAACATGTATGTCATGATCAAACTTTTCTCCTTAGACAATAGGTTTGACTTAACATCCTCAAACAATACAGTATTAGAATTACTATATAATATGATCTCCTTAAAGTGTTTATATGAAGGGCGTAGAGACACAACCAACAAAATAGCCTTGTCCTCATCCTCAATTTTAACATCTAAAATTTCAAGATCAATAATAATCAAATTGAAATCACTTAGATGTTTTGGAACAGGAGTACCTTCTGCCATCTTGAAAGTGTATAACATTTCCTTCAATTGGATTTTGTTGGCGAAACTCTTCGTCATGTAGAGCTCCTCCAGCCGAACTCAAAGACCCACTGCAATTGTTTTATCAAACACGTCACGTAAGACATGTGGTGCCAAGCACAACTGTATGGCAGAGAGTTCCTTCAACTCCAGTTCCTCCCATTCGTCGTCCGTCAAAGAACCTCGCTTCTTCTTCTCTTGTTCCACCCATTGTTCGCCTATCATCGTGCTGGGTTTCATGTGAGGTCCTGAGAGAACCTTCCACAACCCATGCTAAATGAGAACTGGCTCTCATTTGCACCTTTCAAAGATTAAAACTAATCTCCCCATCAAACTTTTGAATATCAACCTTCATGATTGAAGACATCCTCAACCAATGTTGTGATACCACTTGTTAGGAATTAGAGCAATCTAATATCGGAAGCATTAAGATGAGTAACGATAAACAAAAGTAAACAACAATAACAAGAACAAAAAAAGAACACCAAGATTTACGCGGAAACCCAATGTGAGAAAAAAGCACGAACGGCGATAAGCACAAATAATCTACTATGAGCAGGAAGAGTACAAAGGATCACAATCACAACGAGTGATTTGATCAAGATTACAATCTCTCAAAGCACTCTCTCACAAATCTACGATAGTGGAAACAGAATACTCTATAAGTATTTCTTGCTGGTGTGTTGAGAAGGTAGGAGACGTGCTCTTTATAAAGGGGTAGGATGAGCAAGAGAATCCCGTATAAAACCCTAACTGCCAACGCTAGAGCGCCACCATCGACCACGGGTCGTGGGCTATGCCATGGGTTGCCCGTGGTCCTACCTATCTGAGCGACAGCGACATCCTTCTGGGGCCACGGAGCATGGCCTGACTTCTTTTTGTGGAGATGCCCGTGGAGTGAGGAATTGGGCCACAAAACCCAACAAAACTTCAAACACAATCAGAGAAGATGCTACTCTTCCTACTTTTTATCATGAGATTTTAAACACAAAATATGAAATAATCCTTTAGCGACAAGTCTTCAAGACATGCCATAAACATAAATCTTTATGCACTCTATATGCATACCTACAGATAACAGTCATGACTTATCAAATTTTGCGAGGAATTCAAATTATTCGGTAAGGTTAGCAAAACATTTAACACCTAAAAGGTCCATTTCAAATCAATATAAACTACTTCTAGATGGTTAATCAAACAATTTAACATATTAAAAACTAAATGCATGACATAAATAAGAGAACTAGGGTAGAACAGCAGATGTATGCATGAGAATCAAAAGGCTCAGATTTAGACAAGGTTGCAAAATGAAGATGCAACGCTTTCAAGTTTCAACTTCATTTGCAAGATACAGATCAAATGTGAAATCATTTCTTGTCAAATTAAAAAATTAAAAATGAAAATAACTAAGACTCGCCCCCCTAAAAAAATGAATGACTACCAGAAGCAAACATTTTAATCCATGGAAGTTCTTCATATGCTAAACTACGGATAAAGTGACATCATTGTCCATTTAAGTTTGCATGCTAAAGAATCAAGTGTCCATCTGAATTACCATCGTGGCTCACTCATTCATAGGGATGGCAACAGGTCGAATTCGGATCGGATGTATAGACATCCAAATCCGATCCAATTAATAATCAGATTTGAAAATTCAATCTAAATTTGACTTCATCGGATCAGATGTTAAATTGGATTCGGATTGATTTCGGATCAGATTAAATCTAGATATAATCATAGATAATCCAGTTACATATTTTTATTCAATATTTGCACAATTTTTTTATTTCCAACCTTATTTTTGCTCATTTGTAAGTGCAATATTAAATACCTCTTTAATGTTAAATAATTTTTTATATTAAATATTTCAATGTGCAAAAAAGTGTTGGAAAAAAGAGAATGCAAATTCACTTTAGAGTAAAAGGGATAAGCAATAGTACAACAGCTGGAAGAAAAGGGAGAAAATACAACTTTAATTGACAAAGATGAGAGAGCGAGAAAAAGATCAGGATAGAAGAGGAAATTAGCTAAGAAAGAAGAGTGTACCACACATAAAGTGCGGATATATGGATTTTTAGAGGGTTATCATATTATGATTTTTCTATCTTCAAAGAAAGTTGAAATTATTAAAAAAAGATATTGGATCGGATGTTAATCGGATCGGATGGACTCTCCTCCAAATTCGCTGGGATCGAAGTCGAATTCAAATTATTTTTATCAGATTTCGAATCGGATTATTTGTTATCGGATTTGAATTGGATAATTTTGCCTAAGATCGAATCGGATTTGCATCGAATTCAAATTATACTGCCATCCCTACTCATTCATATGGCAATCCTAACTTAAACTAAATCCACATAAGTTACTTTTTAGACATCACCTTCTAACAAAATACAGGGCAGTGCCTTCAGTAAAACTAAACTAAAACAAAAAGGTGGGGAGCTCAAACTACGCTTGGGGTCCAAGTACGAGAATAATTCTGCTTTAAGAACTGATCACAGGATCAAACTGTCCAAGTAGTGCTCATTATATTGAAGTAAGGATGGTGCTACAAAGAAGTTTCAACATTTTGAAACTTGCATTGTCTCCTCTCTCCAACTTATGAAACCTCAACTTGGATTACCTCATTACCTAATAAATGTTTGTCATGGAATCTACTATTAAACATATTTAATTACTTTTATTCCTTTATTTTATATTGTTATTTATGTTGATAAGTTGTGAAAAATAATTTATATATTTTCAAAAAGATAAATAAATAGGTCATGATAGCAAAATTAATTAAAAATATATTACATAATGTTGTTGTAATTTTCATTAATAATAGTAGCTAAAATAACAACTTAGATATAATATAAGGCCAAATTTCTACCCTAAAAAAATTGTCCAAGCCCAAAAATACAAAAATTAGCCCCAAAAAAGCTTAGCAACCTAGCCCAACCTACCAGCTCAGTTCAACAGATAAATGACCCCAGTCTAGTTCTCCCATTTTTCTTTTTTTTAATTGCAAAAATCAAAACGCAACGCTTTTTTCGACATTGTCCCCAAAAATGTGTTGTTTTAGCTCCAAAAAAAGGCATGAAAAATCGAACATAAGACGAAATGTTAGAATATTCCACTATGGATGGCGTTCCACTTAGGCCATCCACAACCTATAGCACGCATGCCAGGGGCTGGGCCACGTATGACACGCATCAACTCCAGCCTGTGACATGCTTGTCACAAACTGCGGAGGAGAACTCCAACGAGTTCCATCTTGTGGGCCTTTGTTTGTCATTTTGTGCACGCAAAACGCAGTGCTTGGATGGGGTCAGAAGAAAGGGATGCGTCGTTTTGCATGGGTCGGCAAAATTAAAAAGAAAATTCAAGGAATATGGCCATTGGGTGTTGGGTTTTACGCTTTTTTGGGCCAAGTGAATGTAGCCGTTGGGTTCAACGACTATATTGTGGTTTTTTTTTTTTTTTGAATGATTAATTGGTGTATAAATATGAAGGTAGAGTTGTGGAAGTTAAAATCTCAAATTTTTACTCTCAATCTAAAATTTGGTCATTTTAGCTAGTATTTTGGAAATTTTAAAAACCTCTTTGGTAGTAAAGAAGCAAAAATTGTGGTAAGTGAAAAATAATTATTGTTACTTATGTTTATTTTTTTTGATTAACTAATTATTTTGGATTTGTATATTTGAACTAATAATTTTTCTTTATTGTGTTGTTGTTGGAGATATCTGGGAAGTGTTTTCAAAGTTGAAGAATCAAGAGAAAAGTGAAGTGAAGTGAAGGAATTTATAAGTAATTTTTTTCACACATTTATTCTCAATCGCATGTTTAAATAAATAAAAAATTTTGTTAATATGTTTCAAATAATATTGTGCAAAAGTGAATATGCATAAATTAACTTTTACAAAATAATATGCTTAATTTGTAAGTTTTAAATTATAATGTTGAAATGAATTGTCAGATACATTTCACACATGTTAGAACTTGGAACAATTTGAAGAAATTAAATTGTTAGATTTAAAGGGAAGGTATAGAAGTTCATGTGTTATAAGCTTAAATTTGTATGTTCATATGTTCGGAAGTTAATGTCATTCATGTGTATTTTAATTTGATGGGTTGCCTTTCAATTTTTAATTTAAGGTAGGAGTTTAAAAGAAGCTTAATATAATATGTCTAATTTTTATTTTAATAGTTAGCCTTTCAATAACATGCTTAAAAGTAAACACTCACATGTTTAAATTAAAAACAATTTTGAAATATGTTTAATTTTTTTTTTCACATATTTAGTTGTGAATTTGGAAATTGTTGGCATGATTGTGAATTTGAAAATTGTTAGAATATATTTATGTTCTTAGGTAATTTGTTTGATATTTGTAATATTAGGTAAATTTAGAATTTTTCGTATGTTCATGTTGAATTAATGTTAATTTTGGAAGGCTTAATTATTTTGAGAAGTTGATAAATCATGTGCTTAGCTTGAAATAATTTAAGCATTAAATCACATGCTTAGATTTAAATAATTTAAATATTAACTTAGTATTCTTTTAACTTGGTTTGAATGTTAAATTAAAAATTTTTGTAATTTGAATTACTTGAAGTTTAATTGAGTAGTTAGAATAAACTTTTTTAATTTAATGGGTTGCCTTTAAATAACGTGCTTAAAAGTAAACATTCACATGTTTAAATTAAATAGAATTTGAAAATTTTATATAAGTTCATGTAATATGTTTAAATTGTAAAATTTAATGGGTTGTGTCTTAAGTACATGCTTAAAAGTAATATGTTTAATTTTTTGTTTCACATATTTAGTCGTGAATTTGGAAATTGTTGGAATAATTGTGAATTTGAAAATTGTTAGAATATGTTTATGTTCTTATGTAATTACTTTGATATTTGTAATCTTAGGTAAATTTAGAAATTTTTGTATGCTCATGTTGAATTAATGTTAATTTTGGAAGGTTTAATTATTTTGATAAGATGATAAATCACATGCTTAGTTTGAAATAATTTAAACATTAAATCACATGTGTCAACTTGGATTGAATGTCAAATTACTTGGAATTTCAATTACTTGAAATTTAATTAAGTAATTAGAATGAAAAACAGTTTACTACATATGCATGTGAACATAAAATTGACCCAAATAACACATAATCATTCATGCACCTACTTACTAGAGACGAGTCACAATGTGAATATGGGAATTGTTCAAACCTTCCCCCCACGTCCATCGAATTGGCAACATTACCTACCACCACATAGCCCCCACCTTATTCCCAACAATATTCACCACAATAAGCCCCAAATTGGCAACATTACCCTCCAGCACAAAACAACCCACCACAAAGTTTTAGCTACAGATGGTTAATATTTGGTTAGTTTGTTCTTTCACTTGAAAAAAAATGCGTTGCTCCCGATATATAGTTATCGTACCTTGAGTAGTAATAATAATAATGGAAAATTGACGGTGATAATCTGAACTATTGGGAGTTTTCACACAAATAATCTTTCCTGATAAAATTGCAGTGTACAATCTGATGCCTGAACCTACGTCAGGGCACAATCGAGTCAAGCTTACTCAAACTCGTTTCCGGTATACTTTCAAAAAATAGGGTCAAATGTCAGACTATTCACTGTAATTTTCTCATGTTAGATTATTCGCATTGTCCAATAATTCAAATTATTGTCGTCAATTTTCCCTAATAATAATAATATCAGTTGGGATTCAAGCATTAGGAAAAGCTCAGCAATTTAATTAGCTGGATAAATAGAGTGATGAATAAATGGATAAAAGTTTAGAAAACCCCTTTGCTGTATTTTATTTGTATCATATTTGTAACTGACCATTCATTGCGTGATACAGCAATGTTCATAGATCAACAACTGTAAACAATGGCTAACAAAAATAACGCACGTCACAACCTAAATTTTGATAGAATTTCAATAAAATCAGGGGCTCATGGGCGGATTTGTATTTCTTGGATGGTTTCGCAGCTATCGAAGCAGGGGCAGTCCACACACAAACATTTCTCACAACACGTTCTGCACTTCTCCAGGCATGGAATAGGCGGAGGACTTTTCAAGCATCGATATGTGCATGTTGATGCACATTCTGCAAATTTATTATCAAACCCAAAAAAAGAATGTTAGATGAAAATTAAACTTATTGACACGATTATTTGAACATTATTTTACCTATAGAGGCTTTAATTTGAAGAAAATGGTAACTAATTAGGAACTTGGAAGGCATGTTACGCACCTTGTTTTCCCACTGAACCTTCTGTACTGACTGCCTGTTTTTGTGACCAAGAACCAGGGTAAAAAAAAAAAAGTTAGAATTATTATAGTAAGTTACGTTATGTATCAAATTGTGTTTATTAAGCATAAAATTAATTTATATAACAATTTGTTTAAATGATATTAGGGTCCGAACATGTTTCAAGATATCCAAAAATGTTTTTGAAATTTGAATGCACAATAAAATTTAGCTGAAGTAAGTTTCAAAATAAGTTTCAAAATTTGAATTAGGACCGTCAAACGGATCGGGTCGGGTCGACCCATTTAATAAACGGGTCAATTTTATGTCGGCCTTGAAAACAGCTTAGATTTGCTCAAAACTGAAAAGTAACAAGTTTTCACAGTAAACGGTAAAATTGTGTCGAGTTCAGGTCGAAATCGGTTCGGTTCGGGTCGGGTTCGTGTTTCTCTCAATAAATTTGGATCGGGTTCAGATCGGGTTATCGTGTTGGGCTAGACTTTGACAACCCTACTTTGAATCCTCTACACTTGAAGCAGGCACTGTAATCCAACAATCCGTCCATGCAACGGTTGAAACTTTAGAGTTGTTTAAAAAGTTACTAATTGTAGCAACATAAGTTTACCACTACAAATAAAAAAAAAAAAAATCAAAAACTGTTTGAGTATGAAAGTGGATATTGTCCCATATTAATAAAATTCAAAGAAAATGATAGTGGGTGTTGTCCCACATTGATGAAATTAAAAGGTTTGAGCATATATATAAGTTTGTGAGTGACTCCACCCATTACCAATTGATATTGGGTTGGAACCTCATTTAAGTTTATATGCATGACTCTTTGTTAATTGCTCAATTGTTATATGAAAAATTTTTAAAAAAACTCTCAACGATTAATGAAATATAGGACGAAATTGTAGCCTTGCTTCCAACCATCCAAGCCCAAGTTTAAAAGTTATGAACATGTGCATTTATCGAATTAAGCAATGCGTTATTAAATGTAAAATAAAACACAAAAATTTGAAAAGCTCACCAATGATATTTGCACCATTAGCAATGACGAAAGAACAAACAAGAGAAATAGGGTGGATGTACTTCTCAAAGCCATATTTGAATTTGTCTATGAACAGAATTTCGATTGATAATTCAGGTTTCATAATCCTATTTGGTGTATGTTAAATAGGCGTGGCATTTAACCTTTACTTGGATATGTGCATCACCTATGTTGATTCGTCACCAATTATTGTATAACGCATTGCTTATTTTACTAGCTAGTACAATGTATATGTATGCATTTTTTTAAAAAACATTATTCAATAAATAAATAGATTGTTCCAATTATTGTCTCACAATTGGAAAGTAATAAAATTTACTTCTTTTAGAAAAGAAAATATACATTACGCAACTAATGGGGACATGGCGATAAAAGGTATGGAAATTTCTTTAATTGCACACACTATTGTTACTCTATTCAATAGTCGAGAGAGTTGGAAAAAAATTATTCGATCTAAATATCCGTATGTATCCGGCCTGAACAAATCAAGTACGTTCATGAAATTTTTGTCCGAATTTTGGATATAGACGCAACAATTTTTATATTTCTATTATCCGAACCTGATTTTGACCCGAATTTACCCTTGTCTGAATTGTCTGACCCAAAAAAGGTTGGTTATTGACACCAATTTTCTTGTCCGAAGTTTCACATTGTCCAATTTGTCCAACCCTAATTCAACCGGAACCCGAATTTTTGTCAACGCTACCCTATCGTCATTAACCCAAATTCTAACACAATAAATTTTTAAAAAGTTTCTTTATCAAATTAACTTTGAAATAATGTATAGTTTAGATTTAAGTTGTGTTTGGTTGAAAAGAAAATACTTTTTCCAGGAAAACATTTTTATGGAAAATGTTTTTTCAAACAAAATTGATTTTCATGTCACATTTTCCGTTGTTTGGTAAAACATAATTCATTTTCCATGAAAAAAAAAGGAAAACATAACCGACTAATTTAAATGGCAAAAAATCTCAACTGAATGGTCATAGTAGAGATAAATATTGACCAAATGAAAGAATTTTGAGCTTAAATCCATATTTGAGTTTTTTTTAATACTTCCTCTCAGATAATCAAGGTTCAATCTAAACCCTTTAAATTATTTTAGTGATGAAAAACATCAACTGAACTAATTAAGTGGTGAAAAATGTCGATTGAATTATCATGGTAGAGAAAAAGATTGGCCAAATGAAGAAATGTCGTGCTCAAAATCAGGATTTGAGTCTATTTTAATCTTTCTTATTCAATGATCAAATTTCGATCCAAATTGTTGTAATTGTTCTAGTGGTAAAAAATATTGATTACATTGTTTAAGTGGCGAAAAATGTCGATTGAATTATCGTTGTAAAAAAATGTTGACCAAATGAAAGAATATCGAGTTCAACATCTAAATTTAAGCCTATTTTAATGTTTTTGATCTCATGATCAAGTTTCAATTTAAACTATTGAAATTGTTTTAGTGGTGAGTCAATTGAATTGTTTTAATAACAAAAAATGTCGATTAATGTGTCGTGACGGAGATAAATGTCAGTCAAATGAAATAAATTTGAGCTCAAAATTTAGATTTGAGCTTATTTTAATCTCCCCATGAGTTAGTCAAGTTTCGACCCAAACTGTTGAAGTCGAATTTTGCACATAAATTTTAGCTGACCGTATCGTCAAAGAGCTGAAAGCAGAAAATCAACCTTTCTATCTTCTCAAAAAGAAAATCATTGTCCTGTATTGGGAGGAAAATAATTTTCCTTGGGAAATAGTTTTCCATCCTTTATTGTCCCAAACAACGAAAAATTGGAAAACTATTTTCTGGGAAAATTATTTCCCTCCTGAATCACTCAACTTTATTTGGCTTTATTTGATTTTTGTAGGAAATAACAGTTGTCGAGCAACTCCTGGGATTTGAGTGCGAGAGCCAGAGAAGTAGAGGAAACGAACTTCAAATATTCATGTGAATTCACTCGGGCATTGCAGACCATCCATTTGTGCACTTCTACTGCCTGTTTAGATAATCATCAACCCTTTCGAACATTCAAGCCTATGCCGGGAGCTTTCATGCCAGGCTCAAGTCGAGAACCTTGTCGTATGTCCCATGGTTTATCCACAAGGGTTCGAAGTTAAATTCATAAGCTATCCACAAATCTTTGTGCATCCAAGCTCCTTTTGCACGAGCTACGCGCTTGTCACTACCATTACCCTTCTGCAAGCCCCTTTGGATGTATAAACTGTTGACCGAAGAATAACGGTCACATTATAGCACCATAATTTCCCATTAATATAGCAGTTACGAGGCAATTAATTTAGTATTAATCAGCCATATTAATCCCCTATTTCTGTTATAAAGCTATGTGCTATTATAAAAGGGGATAAAACAGATAAGGAATGTGAGACGATTGAGAAACTAACATTCCTAGTGCAACACTCTTACTGCCTTGTCCTTCACACTAAATCTAGCCATCATAGAGATTTGGCTTTGGGGTGTGAACCTTGCTGGTGACTCTAGTAACCGCCATGTTCGTGGGTAGCATTCAACAGACGAGTCCTGGGCAGCATTTTCGCATCAAGGTGAGTCCTACTATTCCCAACAATAGTATGAGAGCCCTGTCTGATTGTTGCTTGCCTCGACTAATTCATGCTGACCTAAATCTGTGATTAATTAGTTTAACCAACTAATATTTGTAACAACATAACAGCACAAAACATTTTTTATTCTATGTGAATTGAATAATGCCAAAACTGAGAGTGATGCTATTATGCTTAAGATGATATGTCTATATGAATTTCTTTTCAACGCCAACATGTATAATGCTAATTGTTAAGTCTTGTATCAAGCACTATACCCAAGCCGAGAACCCACGCCTCTAACGAAAAATAACTGGAACTAGACCCGACTGAAAGACCCTAGACCAGATCTGGCCACACCCTAGTACCCACAGACCGAGAACGCAAATAAATAAATAAATTAATAAGTATGAAGAAATATACCGAGACCCATCAGAACTGCCTGGAAGGGTGGCGTGTGTGGGTCACGCGCCGCCGACGAAGACGACTTTTGGTCATTTTCTTCCTCCAGTTAGCCTCTAATTTCGCCAATCTACTCCCCCCGTTGAAAAACCACGGTTTGACGCCGTAAAGGTCGCACGTGGGCCTATGTGCTGGCAATGGACTGCTGTGTGAGGCGCGTAAACGGCGTCACCTGACTTGACTTTGACCAATCTGCACCTTGGTGGAATCGGTTTCAGCCAAGGAGCTCTGGATAGAGGCTCCTGGGCATTTGATCAGTGGCAAAGGGGCAGCAGTTTTCATCCTTTAGGTGTTTCTTGGGTCTCGATGTGACCACGCGGCGGTTATGACAGCCAAGAACTAAGAAACTAGTGAGCAGGGGTCGTCGCAGGTTGGTGGTGGAATAAGCTCCATTTTCTGGGTTAGAGAAGAGAGGCACCAAGGGAGTTAGAGAGAGGCAGGGTATTTTTTAGAAAGAGAGAGAGGCCTCAAATCAATAAGTGGAGGCCGAATAGCCAGGGGGGTCTCGGGTTTTGATAAGGTTTTTTGTTAATTTTTTTATCTAATGAGGAAATTGAAAGTTATCCCACTATTGAGTACGCATGGGATTAGCTTAGCATTAGGTTTATCCAAATTCATTTCCTCATAAAGTTCCTGACCTAAGCCAATTAACGTACCTTCTTTCACAATTGCTCCTTAATAATATGTGTGCTTCCCAGCATTAGTTGCCAACTATAATCTTTAGTGGATTGTAGACACGGCAGCAACCAAGCACATAGTTCATGATAGAATTGATTTTGTGAACCTTCATCGCTACCTGGTGAGTTCACAAACTTTCATTTTTGGTAACGACCGTGAAGAAACTATCCTTAAGTTAAGGACATAACTCCATGAAGAGAATGCGTTGCTTCTTCACGATGCTCTCTATGTGCCTGGGGTGCGATGTTTTCTTGTGTCTTTTGTTTATGAGATTAGTTCTTTTTATTTTCGTCTCGATGTCTTAGATATCATACACAATGACAATTTGCTTGGCCATGTCACATTGAAAGGTGTTTTCAATCTTGTTGATGAAATAAGACATCTTCCAACTTTGCCTCATTTTCAATTCTATTTTAGGCATGCTCGACTCAACCAAGACAAAGTTATCAGACTAGCTAAATATAGTCTTTTAAGGCCGATTCATTAGGGTTAAGGTGCCCATGTGTGAGTCAAGTTTAGCTGGCAAAGCAACTATGAAGTCTTTTGGTAAGACTTCGAGCCCATCGAATCTCTTAGAGCTCATTCATTTCAGACATCTGCGGATCCATGAATGTGAAAGCACATCATGGAGCGATATATTCGTGATGTAGGTATGTGTACCTGTTACCTCACCATTATTAGCTACTTGATGTGTTCATATACTTTATAGCAGAAATAATACTCAATTGGAGCGAAATATTAGAACTTTTCGAACCAATTGAGGTCATAAATATCTTTTTTGTGAAATGAATTCAGGTAGTGTCAATTTTCTTGAGGATAAGTTCCCGAGCTTTTGCTGAAATTTAAAAAGGACATCAATTCGTATGAGTTGCAACAAGACCTTTAACCATCCCTCGGTGAGGGGGAGGATTTGAATTCTCACTAAGTCACCGATGATGGTACACCTTCCTTATTTACTACGAATGGTGAAGGTTTGTTTGTTTAGGAAAATGAGATTCATTTTTAATCTCCAAATGTTAAAGAGAGCCAGCCTGAGAATGAGGTTTATTCTCAATCTCTCATTCTTGAACATGCAGTTAGTCTACACGTTCAGGATCCCATCTTCAATGAAAAGTGGGAGTAATTTTCTCCTCGTGCTCAAGATCTCATTCCTCTTAGAGAAAGAGGGAGGGATTCTTGATCCCATAACTCTTAGAGAAAGAGGGAGGGATTTATCACCTTGGCAGACTAATGATGAAGGTCCCAGGATCCAAAGGAGTGGGTATGGAAGAATTCCTTGACGATATTTCTAAGTTGAAGAGAACATTTTCCCTTGCACTTCCTTGAAAGTTAAACAACCTACCTTTCATCAGAGGTGATTTATTCACCAAGTCATAAAGAATGGATGGATTCCATAAGAGATGAGATGGACTCTATGACAAGAAAAAGGTTTTAGAACTCATTGATGGTTTGATCGATAAGTTCAGACCTTGCTACTCCTAGCCCTAGTTGCCCTTTTGGACTTTGAGATCTTCGAAATGGATTTAAAGATTGCTTTCCTCAGCGGTAATCTTAAGGAATAGATTTATATGGACTAACCCATTGGTTTTGTATCAAAGGAGCAAGAGGATAAGGCATGTCGTCTTAATTATTAAAAAAAAAGGTCCATATTTGGTCTTAAGCAATCTTCTAGATTTTGGTACTTTAGATTCCGTGGAGCCATAACTTAGTTTGGCTTATGTATGGTTTCAAAAGGCCATGGTCTGTATGTCAAAGGGACGATGGGGGATTGTGTGTCTTACCCTACACGTCGATGACATACTGCTGAGTGGGAACAACTTGGAGTTGACTGAAGCTACTCAAAAGTAGTAGTCCTATGTCTTTAAGATGAAGGATATGGGTTAAGCCGTTAAGCTAGGTATGTCTTAGGAGTGAAAATAATTCAAAACCATCCCAAGATGCGTGCATAAAAGGTCTTGGAATGATTTTGGATTTATTATTCCAAACCTGTAGATACTCCGGTTGAGAAGGGTCCAACCTTAAGTCTTGATCAATAACCTAAAACAAATGAAGAAATAGAGATAATGAACAATGTCTCTAACGCTATTGTCATAGGAAGCTTTATGTAAGCCATGTTATGTACATGGCCTGACATTTCTTTGTTGTTAGTTTGGTAAGTCGTTATCAAAGTAACCCAAGACTTGCTGATTGGCAAGTCGTCAAGATAGTCAAGCGCTACCTTTGTGGTACTGCTGACTTAGTCTTATGCTGTCAATGGGAGACCTTAAGTTGAGAGGATACTTAAAGGTCGACTGGGATGGTGATGCAGATAAATCTAGTTCAACCTCAGGACATACCTTCACTTTTGGTGGAAGAGCCATGTCATGGTGCAGCAAGAAGCAAAACTGCACAACAACGTTAGCTATGGAGGCAGATTTTGTGCCTTGTTACCATAGGCACTGCCATTAGGTATATATACGCTAACAAGGTGATTATGTTTCCTTGACTAAACTTGTTCTTAGTGATGCGTTCAAAGCTCGTTTTTTGAGTCTAAGAATTCATAAGGTTTAGTGCGGGGATGTATCTTGTTATGTGATGGACACATTTCTTTTGTAACTGAGCAAAGCGTTCATGATTTATTTTTACATTTTAGGCATATTGAAATGTCACTAGGCTTCTGATTGGCCTAGTCACACGGGTAATTGTCCTAGCGCTTGAGTAGCATGTAGGATGAGACTGAATCATATTGGCACTAGGTGTGCAATAGTGATTACTTGTACTGAAAGTGTATAAGTCAAAATGGCTAGTGTGTCTAAGATGAGATTCGTGGGAGTCGATTATGAAAAAAGATTTCATATTGAAGCCTTAAAAGCCGATTATTGAGTGTCAAGATTAACATTCAGTATGTTGATCTAGTGACTCAAGTTAGATTTTTTGAGTGAAAATCTATATTGATGATTCGCATGACATAAAGAGTGACGTACCCAATTGAGTGGGAGTTATGCTATGACACACATTCATACTGTGTGTACTTATAAGACAACCCATACATGGTGTGACATTTGACTTTCCTATCTCTTGTCACTGTGTGATCCTATGGACGATGACCCTTCGACGTAAAGCTATGATATGAAGTCAAAGCTTGATGATGCTACCTTAATGTGTTTCTTGAGGCCATGATGTATACGATTTAGCGAGAACACGTTAGGAAAGCAATTAAGCTGAGATAGAATTTCATGAGTGTCTAAGAAAAAATCTATCCATCATCACCACATCAGCCCAAGCGATTATATTGAGTATATAATCATATGATATATCGTACGGCATAGAGGGACTATGTATGCCACTGGTGATGCTGAGGATGATTTGGGGTATCGTATTTTGTGAAAGTGTTATTTCAGTTAGATGGCGACTTGATATAACACTACTTGTTTGTTTTTGATCGCACACTCCATTCCTAGTATGAAGTGTGAGGAGATATATTGACGGAGAAACGTGGAATTTGTGGTATATGTGACCGAGGGGGAGTTGTTGACCGAAGAATAACAGTCACATTATAGCACCATAATCACCCATTAATATAGTAGTTACGAGGCAATTAATTCAGTAGTAATCAGCCATATTAATCCCCTATTTCTGTTATAAAGTTATGTGCTATTAGAAAAGGGGATAAAACAGATAAGGAATGTGAGACGATTGAGAAGCTAACATTCCTAGTACAGCACTCTTACTGCCTTGTCCCTCACACTAAATCTAGCCATCTTAGAGATTTGGCTTTGGGGTGTGAACTTTGCTGGTGACTCTAGTAGCCACCGTGTTCGTGGGTAGCATTCAACAGACGAGTCCCGGGCAACATTTCTGCATGAAGGTAAATCCTACTATTCCCAACATAAGCAAACATACGAAACGTCCACAACTTGTCCATTTGTTGTCATATGCTACTACTTTGAATGTTGCCAAGCAAGAGTTGTGTCAAGTGACATGGGCTTTGTCATCTGACAATACAGGTCATGTCAAGGCATGCTGGGTGTATCGATCAAGGCAGGGCCTCATGTTGCTGCTTTGGGCATTCTAGGGCTTGACGTAGCTTGTTGTGTCAAATGACACAGGTCATGTCTCGGGCACCTTCCTAGACAATTTATATATGATTTTAAGCCACATTTAGGAGGAGTTCATTGCCCAAAATAACACTCAGTTATCAATTTTTTTTTCCATACTAGCATCAAGTTAGACTTTTTATCCCTACTAAAACCAAGTTAAGAGTCTTTTTCCAAACTAACATTTGGTGACTTGGTAACCTAGGATTGCAGGTAATTTTTATTTTTGTTTTAATAACAACAACAACAACAACAAAAATAATAATAATAATAATAATAATAATAATAATAATAATAATAATAA
>JACYFF010031954.1:90192674-90209666 GCA_017589665.1 Selenicereus undatus
AAAAAAAATAAAAAATAAGAAATAAGAAATTAAAAAAATAGAAAATCAAGAATAAAAAATAAAAAATAAAAAATAAAAAGATAAAAAAAATGAAAAAATGAAAAATGAAAAAATAAGAAATAAAAAACAAAAAACAAAAAAAATTGAAAAAAATGGAAAATAAAAAAGTAAAAATAAAAAAAATGAAAAATGAAAAATAAGAAATAAAAAATAAAAATCAAAAAAATAAAAAATAAAAAGAATAAATAAAAATTTCACAAAATTTCGATAACTTCATAAATTATCATACATTAATTACATTCTCATTATTTTAATCAATTTCAACCTACCACATAAAAAATATATCGACTGCAACCAACTTCAACCAACATCAACCCACTTCATGCTACTTCGTCCTATTTCTACCCACCTCAAAAAAAATACCAACTTCAACCTACTTTACCTTTTTGACCCACCCAATTTACCTACGAAAAGAACAGGCCCTTAACATATATTCTTTCAATGAAGATGATGATTTGGCAATAAAATGTTTACAGTATTAGAATTCAAACCCCCCGCCCCCCGCCCGCCCCTCGCCCTGTTTTTGTAATGTTAAAGTTTGTAAAAATAGAAAATCAAATCAAACGTCTTAGAAAATTTAATAAGCTTATCAAATTACCCAATTAAATAATACGGATTAAAGGAGAGAAGAATTACATTTACAATACAGAAAGAAAAATTCTAATTAATCCGACAACTACGATACCGATAGTCTACCCATGCGCGTGATTTAGAATTTTCTTTTTTTAAAAAAGATTTATAGAAAACCAATTTACTGAGAACACTGGACGCCAATTGGGGTTCCGCTGCCACCAACTAGCCCAGTGACGATTGTTGTTTTGGGTGCGTCTGAGGGTCGCCGGCGATAGATCAATGAGAGAGGGAACGCATTGTCGTCATTGGTGTGGCTCATCTTCCATTCCATTTTCTTTTGTCCTTTTTTATTTTTTGATTTATTTTTCTTTTTTTAAATAAAAAATATTATTTAGGTTGTTAAAAAAAAATATTGTGTGTTATAAGGTGAGTCCATAGAAAATATTTTTTTACGTAATTTAAGTTGGAGTTCCATTGGTTGGAGAAGTGATAGAATGTAAGTTCCAGATAATTGAAATTTTTGCTAATGTGGTAAGCCTGAGTTCCAAAAACTGGAACTTGGATTGGGAATGCTCTAAGAGAAACTGTATGCAGCGCTCCCCTTTGTTCCACACAATTTTTGTCCGTCTATGCTTTTTTTCTTGTTTCTCTTTTTCCTTAAAAAATATTACTTAAGTGATTTTTAGAAAAAAGTTGTATGTTATTAGGTGGCTCCATGATAAATATTTTATTGGATGATCTAAATTATAGTCCATGGATTAGTGAAGTGAAAGAATATGAGTTTCCAAAAATGAAATTTTTGCTAATGTTATAGGATAGAGTTCTAAAATTTGAAACTTGAGTTGGTGATCAAAATTGACATTGCATAGTATTGTGGGATGAGCAAGGGTCGGCAGACTTTTTAATTTGTGAGGTAATTTGTGACGTGGGGTTGCTTCTAGCCTCCTACTCTAAACTGTTTATCACTTTTCACTTTTTGGGGAACATATTTGGGGGGGGGGGGGGTTGTTTGAGGAAGCTATAAAACGCATGTGAGAGTGGACGTTAGCCTTCATTTTCATGTTTTTTGAGGCTCAAAATTAATATTTAATTCTTATTTTATGACAAAATTATCCTTATTAAATAAAAGGATTTTCAATAAAAAGGACATTATAGGTAAAGCAAAAGTTATACATTAATTGAAGTCTTGGCTTAGTATGTAATATAGATTTAATGTATTTAGATTATTTTTAAAAAAAAAGAAGATGCTAAGATGGCAGTTGGTATCCTTTCGATGCATAATTCATCGGTACAAATACTATTGTTTAGACCATTCCCAACCCATATTCCATATTTTGAAACTCTATCCTGCCACATCAGCCAAAGTTCAAAATTTTTGGAACTCGTATTCTTTCACTTTTCTAACTCATGGAACTTCAACTTAAATCACTCAATAAAATATTTGTAATGGATCTACCTTAAAACATAAAATCGTTTTTTAATAACCTAAATAATATTTTTAAGAAGAAAAAGAGAAAAGACAAAAAAAATCACAAAAGAACATAAAAAGTTGGAACAAATGGTGGAACGACAGTGTGAGTCGTGAAGCTATAATGGGGCCATAAGGGCCGTGGCCCCTTCCAAGCCTAGAGAAACTCTTAAATACATCTACTGCAATAATGTCATGATTATCTAGTGTTGAGTTGGTTAGTGCCCTCTCTATTTTGTGGGCAAGCAACACCCCTTGCCTTGAATCCCCTATTCAAATCCCACAAATGGCAATTTTTGTTTTTGTAGCTCCTTACCTTCTTTAAGTTGGCCCCTTATTTGTTTTCCTTTCATTTGAGCATTAGTTTGTCGGTTCCTGCCTTTATAGACATATTTCCTTCTTTCAATTTGGCCCCCTTTTTTCTTTTTTTATATCTTTTGTGATGATTGTTGATTTTTTAACAAATATAAACATATATTAGTCTAAATTACTTTCACAATAAATGAAAGCACTACTTGACTTGAACCCCCTCAATACAAAAGTCTAGCTTCGCCCCTACCCCCGAGGCACTTGCAAGGGAAGCAAATGGGCAGCAGCCATGTAGCGATGGCTCCCACCCAATAGATGTATTAAAGTTTAAATTTTGACGGAAATTTTTGACAGGTATTTCATATGTTAAAAGAAATGACGGAAAGAATATATTTTTAACAAGTCTAGCATGAGCACAAATCTCCAAAAAAAAATTGACGACATTGATTACGTTTTGACCACATCAGTCAAAAATCCAAAACCATTTTGACGGGTTCCAACTTGTTCTAACAAGCCCGTCAAAAAATGTGCAAAGCTATGTTACTTTTTGACCGAACTGTCAGAAAACCTGTCAGAATCTTGTTTTAAATGCACAGCCATCCTTCCAACAACCTTCTTCACCGAGACATTGCTCCACTTACTCATATCACGCCATAACTCACCTCCAATTCGACCACCATAAATCTCATCATCTTCTTTCTCATTTCTATAGAATATCATTTGTGGGCCAAAACTCACCATCTCCAATTCGACCTCCATAACTCACCTTGGTCAAATCCTGATCTAGGCATATCGTTTGTAGGCCGAAAAATTACTCACCTTCTTCCTCATATTGTTTGTGGCCCTGCTCTGGTTCGAAGTGCCCGGCGACACGACCGCTGGTGAGGGGAGGGGTGTTAACGTACAAAAACCCTATATAAGCTAAACCTTGTACTTTATAGAATTAACGTACACTCCACATGAATGTGCAATATTTTCTAAACACTATATAAGCTAAACCTTAAACACTACAAAAACCCAAACCCTAAACACTAGCCAACATATTAAGCCTACAAACCCTAAACCCTTAAATTCCAAAAAAAAAAAAAGAAGGAACCCCTAGCTATAAACCCTACAAACCCGAAACCATGTACCCTACCCTAAACCCTCACCTAACCCTAGAAACAATAAACCCTAGAAACCCTAAACCTTGAACCCTAGAAACCCTAAACCCTAGAAACCCAAACCATAAACCCTAAACCCTAAACCCTAAACCCTAGAAACCTAACCCTAGATACCCTAAACCCTAAACCGTAAACCATAAACCCTGACAACTGACCTAATCCTAAAGCCTAAACCCTAGAAACCCTAACCCTAGAAACCATAAACCTTAACCCCTAAACCCTAAACCCCAGACCTAGAAACCCTAACCCCTATACCCTCGAAACCCTAAACCCTAAACCCTAAGAACCCTAATCCCTAGAAACCCTAAATCCTAAACCCTAGAAACCCTATACCCTAAACCCTAAACCCTAAAAACCCTAACCCTTGAAACCCTAAACGCTAAACCCTAAATCCTAAACCCGAAACCCTAAAGCCTAAACACTAACCCTAAACCCTAACCCTAGAAACCCTAAACCATAAACCCTATAAACCCTAACATTAGAAATCCTAAACCCTAAAGCCTAAACCCTAGAACCCTAAGCCCTAGAAACTCTAACCCTTGAAACCCTATACCCTATACCCTAACCCCGAATCCCCAAAGCCTAAACCTTAACCCTAAACCCTAGAAACCCTAAACCCTAAGCCTTAAGCCCTAAACACTAAACCCTATACCCTAAACGCTAACCCTAAACCCTAGAAACCCTAAACCCTAAACCCTAAACCCTAAACCCTATACCCTAAACACTAACCCTAAACCCTAAACACTAACCCTAAACCCTAGAAACCCTAATCCTAGAAACCCTAAACACTAAACCCTAAACCCTAAACCCTAACCCTAAACCCTAGAAACCCTAAACCCTAAACACTAAACCCTATACCCCAAACACTAACCCTAAACCCTAGAAACCATAAACCCTAAAACCTAGAAACCCTAACCCTAGAAACCCTAAACGCTAACCTTAAACCCTAAACCCTAACCTTAAACCCTAAACCCTAAACTGTAAACCCTGAAGCCTAAATCTGAACCCTCAAAACCCTAAACCCTAAACCCTAACCCTAATAATTGCTGCAAAATGTGAAAGTATGTCATTCATAGATGTAATTTAGGTGTAGCATGTGTATACCCTAAAGTGACAATGGTGAACTTCATGCGTATGTCTTTATAAATTGCATGTTATCTCCCAAGATAATAAAATACAGTGTCATGAATAATTTTATGTATGATGTAATGTAGTGTATTAACATGTCTTCTTGTGTACCGGTCATTTGTGCGGGTTGACTTTAGATCTTAGGATGGGGAAAAAACGAAAATTCAATGACATTGCAATTAAATCTCGCAAATGTTGTTGTAAGTGTCACGATGTAGGTGTTATTGATGTACAACTTTCTTCATTGTGCGAAGTTGCTATTATGTCAAATGATTAAGTGAAATGCATAATTTTGTCGAGTACATGCTTAGTATTCATGTAGTTTTGTTGATGTTGTGAGCGAACTTTGGCAACTTTGCTTCTAACCACCATCCTGTTTAAGTACTATAATATTTTCAACTCAGGGCATGACGCATGTGATATGATCCGAATTAAATTTAATAGTGAGCAGATTTGAAATGGACATACCATATCATCTCTTGTGGATGTATCACTGAAGAGATAAACGTACTGGTGAATTGCGGGACTAATTTATTAATAGGGCGGAGGAATTTGATAAGCATGCTCGAGCCCAATATGACTTCATCACGAACGAAGTGTATTGTTGCCTCTGTGCTAAATGAAAAAATACTAAATACTTACGCCAAAATGAAGTTAAATGCATTTGTACCATAAAGGGTTTATATGATATTACTTGTTCTGGACAAGCCATGGGGAGTTAGAACCTTCAACTCATAAAGAGGTTACTAACTCCGCGTGGGTGAACTAGTCAAGTCCAGTGTACAATGAGCATGAGCACCAGACTGTAGGTTACGATGGGCATCAGATGGAATCAATGTTGAATGATGCTTTCATATCTGATGACATAAATGTCGATACTGGAATGAACGTTAACGCTGAAGCATTTTGTACCATGCTCCATTCGGCACAACAACCATTGTATGAGGGGTCGCGCACTCATACTGAGCTCTCTGGTGCTATGAGGTTGTTAAGTATTAAATCAGAACATAATATGTCCCATCGCTGCTTTGTTGATGTATTATGTCTGACGCAAGAGACGACCCCGACTCCAAACCACATTCCGAAAAATTTTAGTGCTATTAAAAGGAGAGTTAAGAAGTTGGGATTGGATTATGAGACTATTGACTGTTGCCCTAAAGCTTATATGATATATTACAAGGCTAATGCTCTCTTTCAACGTGCAAATTTTGTGAGAGTGGAAGGTATAAACCGATGAGGAACCCTAGCGGAAAGAACAAGCATATCCCCTGTGCTAAGATGCATTACATGCCACTCATTCTAAGGTCGCAGTGACTATATGCATCAAATAAGACTACAGAGCATATGTTGTAGCATAGCAATCATGCAGCGCAAGATGCTACTGACTCCGCATGGGTGAACCAGTCAAGCCCAGTGTACAAAGAGCAAGAGCACTAGACTGGAGGTTGCGATGGGCATCAGATGAAGTCAATGTTGAATTATGCTTTCAGATCTGATGACATAAATATCAATACTGGAATGAACGTTAATGCAGAAGCATTTTGTACCATGCTCCATTCGGCACAACAACCATTGTATGAGAGGTTGCATACTCATACTGAGCTCTCTGCTACTATGAGGTTGTTACGTATTAAATCAGACCATAATATGTCCCATCGCTGCTTTGATGATATATTACGTCTGATGCAAGAGACGACCCCGACTCCAAATCGCATTTTGAAAAATTTTAGGACTATTAAAAGGAGAGTTAAGGAGTTGGGATTGGATTATGAGACTATTGACTGTTACCTTAAAGGTTGTATGATATATTACAAGGCTAATGCTCCTTTTCAGCGTGCAAATTTTGTGGGAGTGGAAGGTATAAACTGATAAGGAACCCTAACGGAAGGAATAAGCCTATCCCATGTGCTAAGATGCATTATATGCCACTCATTCCAAGGTTGCAGTGACTATATGCATCAAAGAAGAGTACAAAGCATATGTTGTGGCATAGTAATCATGCAGCGCAAGATGGTGTGCTTAGCCATTCTTTCGACACTGCAGCATGGAGACACTTTGATCAAATGCACACTTCATTTGCTGCAGAGTCACAGAATGTACGGCTTGGTTTATGCGCTGATGGGTTCTCACCACACTCAAATTCAGCAAAACCGTATTCTGTATAGCCGGTTGTTATGTGTGTGTACAACTTGCTACCGCATCTTTGCATGGAGCTCCCATACATGTTCCTGACATGTCTCATATCGGGTTCGCACAACCCTAAGAATAAGAAAGATGTGTACGTACAACCGCTTATCGATGAGTTGCAGACTTTGTGGAATGAAGGGGTGGATACGTACGATGTTCACAAAAACCAAACATTTAAAATGAAGGTCGTTTTGATGTGGCCAATTAATGACTTTCCAGTATATGGAATGTTGTCAGGCTAGAGTACCCAGGGGGCGTTGTCTTGTCAAGTTTGCCAAGATCGGGTACGTCAGAGTTACTTGCGATATGGTCAAAAGATGTCGTGGTTTGATTGTCATCGTCACTTTTTACCCCGACACCATGCATTCAAACAAAATAAGAGTTCTTTCACTATGAACCGAACAGTGCATGGGCAACCTCTGCAGAGAGTACCCCCAGATGTTGAATTTGAACGTGACGTGAGTTCCCTAAAGTAACTGATCAATCAGATTATCAAATTCCTGGGTTCACTGAGAACATTCACAACTAGACAAAACTTAGTATCTTTTGGGGACCTTCCATACTAGAGAAACCAGCTCCTATATCACAACTTGGATGTGATGCACATAGAGAAAAACTTTTATGAAAAATATTATCAACGCAGTTATTGATGTGTCAGGTCAAACAAAGGACAACATGATAGCTCGATTGGACTTAGCTGAGTTGTATGCATGTGACGAATTACATCTTCGAATAAGGAAAAATGGCAACCCATACAAACCAAAAGGGAATTACACGTTGTCCTTAGAGCAGATGAGGGTACTGTGTGAGTGGATGTGTGGGTTAAGTTTACCAGATGGGTACAGCTCCAATTTTGCTAACATTCTCGACGCGACAAACACGAAATTGCAAAATCTAAAAATTCATGACTATCATGTGTTTATGGAGGCGCTCCTACCTATTGCATTCAATGCATTACCGGCAGATGTGTTCGAGCCTTTAGCAAGCCTTAGTGAATACTTCATGAACATATGTGCAAGTGTCCTTCGTGAGGATCAACTTATGGAGATGCACCAACAAATTGCCATAATATTATGTAAATTGGAGACAATATTTCCTCCTAGGTTTTGGAATGTTATGGAATATCTTTCGGTGCATTTAGCATAAGAAGCTTACCTATGTGGTCAAGTTCATTACCGATTGTTGTACCCCTTTGAAAGGTTCTTCAAGTGGCTCAAACAAAAGGCCAAAAATAAGTCCAAGCCTGAGAGTTTTATGGTGATGGGGTACCTCATATACGAAATTAAGACATTTGGCTCCTACTACTTTGACGCAGCTCTTCCACTCATGAACTCCACAATTGTAAGAAATGAAGTCTCGTACCAACATGGTCCACCTACAATATTTACGATATTCCAAATGAAGGGCACTCCATTTGGTCAATGTCGTAAACGTTACCTCACACAAGCTGAGTGCAATGCTGCCCATCTGCACATACGACTTAATTATAATGAGGTGCAACCATATCTTCAGTATGTACTCAACACACTTTCAAAACATTATGGTACTTGTAATGCTAATAACAAGCACAATGTTTCTGTAGGTACTTTCGTAATTGGATCAAAGCAGGACATGTTAATATGTCACCTGAAGACATGGATAAAATTATTGAAGCCAAATTTTTAGAATGGCTGAAACAAAATGTGTGTGCTTGTATATACCCCATCTGTGTGCTTTGCCCTATTTCATTACGTAATGCATTGTGAAAATTATCATGACATCCTAATTGCTTATGAGTGTATTCAATGATGAAAAGCAAGCACAGTTACAACAAATGGTTGAATTACTAATAAATATTGTGCAGCCATTCACAGGATACAAAGTGCATTGGATAAGATTTCATACTAGAACAAGAATTATGAATAAGAAGACCTACTCATGTGGTGTTCTAATGAAAGGAACTTCGGAAGGGGATGGGAGCGGGGTAGATTACTATGGAGTGCTTGAGGAAGTACTCCAATTGGACTAAGGGAGCCTATAGAATGATGTTTACTATTTCGGTGTGAACGGTATGATCCATCGAATCCTCGGGGCATACAGTACTCCAAGTTGAACTGTACATATAAAATTAACACCCAACGCAAATATACCAAGTATGACCCTTTCATTGTTGGAGATGTTGTGTACCAAGTGTTTTACATCCCATACCCACAGGATGTTCCCCATAAAGCAAATTGGTGGGCCACTTTGACAAATAAACACAGAAAGTGTCCAAACATGCAAGGGGATGCTATTAAAGTGAACCCCATTTTCTAAGAAGATATAATGTCGTCAACCTTTTGAATTTCAGAAATCCTGCCACAATTCTTGGTTGACGTATCAGGGGTTATGGATGAACTGTAAGTTGTTGATGTCGACACATCAGAAGAACAACAACCTAATGATGTGGACAAGTTTGAGGAACGGGAATGGGAAGATGCAGAAACAGATACTGAAAATGACGATGATGAAATGCAGTACTAGTCGAACGACGACGACGACGATGATGATGATGATGAAGAAGATGAGGATGTAGATGACGAAGAGGATCAGGATGAAGATGATGAATGTTAATTTGTATTCATTGCGTCCTACTTAGGTTATCTATCTATGCAGTTGTAATAGTGTCCTTCGTGTACATTTTATGCGATTCTCAAATGATGTACTTTATGAACATGAACCTTCGATTTGTATTGTTAATTAAATTGTGAGAATATTGTGTTCATTGATTTGCATTATTACAATAATTACTTTTCTATGTCAAAGATGGCAGACAAGGATCTACAACGTCAGCGGTGTCGGAAGGGTCTGACTTTCGGATGCGGACAGTCATTCACTGAAGGATGCGCCGGGGGGGGGGGGTGTGAGCGCACGTAGGGTTGGCCTGTCAGAGTCCCACCAATTGGAGTAGATAGTACGTCCTTCATGCCTACCCCACGGGTGGATGTGCGCATAGGGTTCCCCCTTTTTGGACCTGAACCAGGCCCCCGTACACAAGCAAGTTGCAGGTTTGCAAGCATCCCATGTTGGAGACACCTCAGGGGCAGGAGGAGTGAACACGGAATTTTGGAACACTTTTGGGTCATTTATGCCATACAACGTAAACTTGATTATGAGCATCCTGGGAATTATGCAAGAAAGTTAACCATTGCTTCACCCTCCTGCATAGCCTACTCCAGAGCCTCCTACAAAACCTACTCCACAACGTACTCTACAGCCTCATGTGCAGGCTACATTACAGCAATCTGGAGGGCGAATAGTGCCATCGAGTGAGCATGAGATGGCTGTTAGAGAGAAGATTCTATTAAAGCCGGAGGGAGACACGTACATGTTCTACTACCCTTTCACTAAATATCAAATGCTACTTGTGTGCAATTCAATGTTACTTACACTTTGTTCTTGAATATAATATGTGTATATGTTATTCTATTTCAAGCTCAAGCCCCACTAAGGAGTCCCCAAACGTATTGGTGAGATCATCAATAAGAAGTACCCAGGAGCTTGGCCAACTTGGGGGGAAGTCCCTATTCAGCGGCAAGATTTTTGGTTCGCTGAATTGAAGGTGTGTACTTTGCATAACTAAGTTTCCTGCCTTATACTTGTTTCATGTGTTAATGTTGGAAGCATTTGAAACACTTTATGCTATATACGTTTCATTGTAATTGTTTGCTTAGTCAACTGAATAAGTATCGAACAGTGCTACCTAATTTCATGTCGTAACTACATGTGTGAATGTTTTTTCAAAAATTTTATTATTTGCTGCCTCAACATAACCGACAAGTGTGAGAAAATTTGAAGTTGGAGGGGCAAAACAGTTGAAGAACTTGTTTGCCTATGCACGCAAGTCGAGCAAGGTGCCAGATTGGGTGTCCCTGGACAACTGGGCACAGCTCCAAAAGTACCGGGAGGGCCCTGATTTTCAAAAGTTGAGCGCCCAGAATAAGAAAAACCGCAACAGTGATCCTAAGGGCATGGGTTCGTCCTTACACACATGCGGGGCAATCCCAATAACTGAGCGACGCAGACGACTGGTAATAATGTCAATATTCAAGAAGACACTCCTGTTCAACGATTTATTAACTGTAAGACAACCCACTTGCAATCAGTACAGGTAGTCTCACTTCAAAGGGAACCAACAGTCAATGAGTTGTAAGAGGACACCCACATGCGTAGGAAGAAGGACAATCAAAGCAATTGGGTGTGCAAAAAATTAGAGTTGAGATTGGTAAGCTTGAAATCAAATTACGTTAGGATGAGTTTTCCATTAAAATATGGGTTCCAGTTAACAGATATTCCATTCTAAAATATTTATGTGTGCATATGCAGGAGGAACATAGAAAGAGATGGTAGGAGTACAGGTCCTCCCAGCCCTCCACCAACGACAGTTCCCAAAGCGCTCCACTTTCTAAGCATGACATTTGGATTCAAGGAAATCTCACTAGGAAGGGTCTCGTGTATGGCTTTGGTGCTGAAGGAGTTGTGATGAAGCAGTAGTCTCGCCTATCAGTTTCGAGTTGTTCGTCCTCTGTTAACAACAATGATTTACGGGAAATGGCAATGAGATTGAATGAGAGTGCTATCAAAGCAGCGGAGGAGGCTTGCCAAGTGGAGGAGGCACGCCAGAAAGAGATGTAAGAGCTTCGCAAACAAGTCGAGGAGGAAATGAGGGCCAAGGAAGCTAAATTTGAAAATTAGATGGTTCAAGAAAAAGCTACGCGACAGCGAGATAAGGAGAAAGTTAAGAGCAAGATAAGCAAGCTCTGGAAGTTCTTCAAGAGTCAGCAAGGTAGGTCCTCAACAGCACCACCAGATACGACTCCGTTAGAAGATGATGAAGAAGATGGGCCCGACATAACCGACTTGGATCATTCCTCCCATGACTAGTTACGATGTGGTTTAGTAGTTGAACAATTTTTGTTATGTTTTTTGATTACGCGTGTTGAACCTATGTAGGTATATTTTGAACAATTCTAATGGGACTATACATTAATTTGAGGATTTTATTATATAAATAATTTCACGTCGTTTGTTTGTTGACGTGCTACGACATTGATTAAATTGGAAATGCTACATCCGGAAAAATATGTGAGTTCATTGTCGATGGATTTTTGACGGCATTTTAAAAAATTTTGACGGGAAATACAGCTTCCGTCAAAATTTTTGACGGTTTCAACCAAACAGCCTGTCAAAAATTTTTGCCCAGACCTTACATTCCATTCGTTTAACAATTTTTTATGGACAGCCAAATTGGTCAAAAATTCCATCAAAAACCTGTTTTGAAGGGACACGAGTCCGTCAAAAATTTCATCGAAATTTTACTGACGAGCTGTCAGTCCCTCAGAACCGGTCGTCAGAAAAATTTTGACGAAATGTCAGTCCATCAAAAAAGGTCTGTCAAAAAACTCATTTCAACGAAGCATTTTCTGACGAACATTCTTTCCGTCAAAATTTCCTTCAAAAAGGCTACTTTCCGTCAAAAAATCAACTTTATGTCTGGGTTTAATACCATAAATAAATTAAAATTTTAAAGTGAATAAATTTAAAAGAAATTGTGAAAATTATGATAAATAAATTATCAAAAGTACGGAATCATAAGAGTTTAATACAATTAGTAAAGCCAAAACAAAATAAATACCTCCAAAGTTGGGAGTGTTGGTTTTTGGATCCTCAATTGAAATTAATACCATCGAACACCCTAAACTTGGGATTAATGGCGTCAAGTACCTTTTTAAAAGATAATTTTCCTACTAAACTTGGCATATTCATTAACAAGAAAAGCACAAGGAATAGATTTTGAGGGACATGCACTATGAAAATTATTTTATGTTAGCCTATTATTTTGAGAAATTACTCTTTTTTTTAAATAGATAATATTAAAAACACATACAAAAACAAATAAAAACATCAATGTGCTACTAAGGCCCATTCGTTTCAGCAATCATTGGTTTTTTTTAATAGGTAATATTAAAACCACGTGTAAAAACAAATAAAGACTCAGATGTGTTGCTAAAAGTCTATTCGTTTCAATGGTTTGAAATGGTTGGGAGCAGTGGAAATGGTTATATAGTGGTTTGCGATTGCGAGCAGTTTAGAGTGATCGGAGTTGTTAGAAGTAGTTGAGCACAGTTGGAAGCAGTTTGAGAGTGGTTGGAGCATTTATGATTATCAACAATAACTTTCTGTGTAGTGACCTTATTTTTTTGATAGCAATATGCATTAGATTCATAATTTATGCAATTGTAAGACTTGAACTCTTGTTAACATGCATTCATGGAGCATTTGGGAGCGTTTGAGATTTTCCAGGATCATTGGAGCCATGATTTCAGAAGAATGAACACATAATTTTACAACAAGTTGAACGCATATAACCATATTTGTGTTAAGTTGAACCCAATTCTTAAATAGTTGGAGAACATAAATGTTAATGTACCATGTTTTTGTGGTTGTTAACGCTCATAAAAAAATTTAGTTATGTCATTGAAATAACTCACTGGCAAAGGCCAACATTTTTGAAATATTGAGAGCAGTTGCAAGCAGTGGTACACAATTGCTAACGGTTGTGGTTGACCATATGCTAAAACGAACAGGTCCCAAAAGTCATATTCACCCACTTCAGATAGAATAAAGCATAACCCCCCCCCCCCAATCAATGAGTCCCAATCCTACCTTAAAGTCAATGGCGCTCAATTCTTACCCCAACTAAAAAAGAGCTGGCAAAAAAAAAAGTTGTTGGCATGGGGCCTATTCTTCCTATTGGTTAATAAGGATTTTCCAACTCTTCATGTCCTTTGCCACTCCTTTGCCCTCCTTTCCATTCCTTCTATCTCATTTGTTTTAAATCCTTCCCAACCCTCACCAATTGTCATTCTGTTAAGTCATAATTCATGCATTATTTTTATAATTATTTTGAGTATAGTATATATATTATTTCATCTAAATTGTTTTATTTTATATATTTTTCAGGGTTAGTATTAAATTAATAAAGAAGAGAAGAGAGGGCATCAAAGCTCGGTTTTTACACACTTGACTACAAGACGGTCCAAAAATAATAATTATGAAAATTATTATTCTCATAATTATTATATTGGGCTATGATTATAAGAGTTGGGGAGAGGCTTGAAGTCTTGTGGAAGAAGACATCTAAGGAAAAGAGGAGAAGAAAACCCTAGACCACTACCCTATGAAGACATCCCCACGGCAAGCCCATGGAGAAAAGAGGAGATCATCCAACCCTAGCACAGCTCCATATATTCAAGCATCATCTCAACATCCTAGGATCCATCAGTTCTTCTGCACCATCATCATCTCCTCTCGTGACCACCATCAGCCACGCATCACCTCAGCATCATAACCATCATCCTCTTCTTCCTCACGATCACGCCCAACCCCTTCTTCTCTTTCCTCAAGTCGATCACCATCATCGGCACCATCTTCCATCATCAGCAGCCACCTTCTTCTTCCCCCACCATAAATCATCGCACCTGCATCACCAACCCAAGCTCTCACTACCTGAAGATCACGCTCCATCATCAGCTTCTGATCACCATCGTGATCTCCATCATCATCATCGTCGAAGCATCATCGTCATCAGCAGCCTCATCACGCGTCAACGCAGACCATCAAAGTATAGTTTTTTTTAATTATTATTATTATTATTATTATTATTATTATTATTATTATTATTATTATTATTATTATTATTATTATTATTATTGTTATTGTTATTACATTGTTTTATTTATTTTTGTGTTAGGTTTATTGTTAGACATGAAATATTTGAGTTATTATTGTAATTTTAATTTTTATATGAGTGAGTAATTTTTTTTGTGCTTAGTATAATCTTCTCGAAGCCATGCTAAATTAATTATTTTGAAACAAGTTTTATACTTTAATGCCTAGTTGATTTATATCCATGATTCTTTAGCGATTAGCGTTTATAGTTTATGAAACTTGTGTTAAATCGATTAGAATGCATGCTAGTTGATTAAATACAACTTCTATTGATTGTTTAGAAGATTATAATACGTAAAATTTATAATCTTTTAGGCCTAGGTATCACCCTAATTAATCATGGATGGCTCAAAACCTTCTCTTTTAATTAGGTAATCGTTTTAGATCTTTGTTAAATCGATTTGCTGGTAAATTGATTACAAAGTGTTAAATGATGTTTTTCTAATTCGTAATGCTCTTATTTGGTTAAATTTTTGCGCTGGTGTAAAAATTATCAAATTAGTAGGGTTTATATTAGGGTTGGACCTAAGTAAACTAAAATCTAAGGAAAAACGGGGAAGAACTGCTGGTGGATCTCTTCTACAGTTTAACTCATACATAAAATTAACTTGTGTGTTAATGATAAATATTAATTTGCATGGTGGATTGAGATTATACTAAGCATCTTTCATAAATTTGATAAATTTTGATTATTATTTGTTGCTTAAAATTAATTTGATTAGCTTGTTGATTTTTGGTTCTAATTTTATTAGCTTCAATATAATTTCAATTAACCCCCCCCCAAAAGTATAGTATTTTAGGAGTGTCTAGGTAATTTTAGATAGGTTAGATTTTTATTTTTAGCGTGGTTATAATTTTAGATTGATTTATATCCAGTTGTAGTATTTAATTACCGGTTTGTTCGAACTTAGACTAAAAATAGTTATTTTTGTTATTTTTATTTTAATTAATTCCTAGGGTTTATATAGTGTCCTAGTTTGCTCATATTCAATTTCGTAATTTTTGGAAATTATTTGATAATTTTTCAGATTATTTTGTGAAATTGGTATGTGCAGGTTTTTAGGTAATTAATTCTGAAAATTTCGATTTTTAATTTTAATTTACGATTTTTAGGTGTTGTTAATTTCAAAAAAAATTGTGTCCTAGGATTAGGGTAATTTTATTTATTATTTTCGTATTTTTATTTATGCAGAATATTTTATTTCCAATTTCAGATTTAATATTCTGTTTGATTATTCTGCAGTAATTGACTGATTTAATTTTCCTGAAATCAATCTGAAATTGTTCTGAAAATATATGCTTATAAAGTTGAAGAATATTAGTTTAGGTTTCTGTTTGTTATTTTTAATATTTATTTTTCTGATTATTATTTGTTGTTTTGATTTTTATTAAAATTTCAGTTATTATTCTGATTTTATTTTTCTGGATTATTTAGGAAATCCTTTTACTGTTTTATTTCCAGAATATGATTCATAATATTTAGGAGCAGAATTGGGTATTTTTCTAGATTTTTATTCATTAGATTATAATTATTTTAGAATTATTAAGATTAGATTTAATAAATTGGATTAATAAAATCATTTAGAATTAAGCTAGAAATTTACAACAATCTTTCCTCGTGGATCGATCCCTACTTCCCTATACTATAAAAATTATTTAATAACCGAAATAGTGGTTAAATTTATAGCTCTCGACAGGCTTTACACATTCCTTAATGGTCTTTCTCATTCTTTCTCATTCCTTCTTATTCCTTGAAATAAATTCTCAACTCTTCACATTCCTTTTCAATCTTTCATATTTCTTCCCATTTCTCCCAATAAAATTTCATTCCTTCTGATCCTTCCCTTTTTCCAATTTTAGTTTCCAACAAAAAGAGCGGTTCCATCGTCCAAAAAATTAAAACCTTTCTCTCTCTGTCTTCTAGGCTTGGGATGATGAACTTCAAATTGCATGTAAAGTTTCACACATTACTAAAACTTAAGGATAATAGTTAGACCTGACAAAACTGACCTTAGATTCAAAACCCAAACTTAATGACCTGGATTCATATCTGATCTGATATCTAAAATAAACTCACTAGGCAATGGACCCAAAACCTAAATTGATCCGAATCGAACCATACTTGACCTAAAATTTCTGACAAAGTTGGTTATTTTGCAGAACAAACTTATTGGACCAAAAATCGATTGAACTGAAGTTCACCCGAACCAAAGTTCACTCAACCAAAACTGAACCAACCAAAAATATCGCTTAACCCGAAATATGACTCAACCCAAAGTTAACTCGACCCATACCCGAACCAAGTGAACCATTTAACAGGTCTAATGATTGTTATGGGATAATTACAACACAGAA